>OZ026630.1:20025200-20181387 GCA_964020975.1 Hermodice carunculata
GATCACCAAGGGTGCGCGAACTTTAACTAATTTCAATTGAAAATGAAATATCGGGCACCTGTGGCAAGCTTTGGCCAAATATGAACCCAAGTTACGACCCGGTCCTCATTTATTGTTAGAGGTTTTTTCCGAGTTAGCTCTCATCAGAGTGTCAGAATAACGATAATATTATTGTTGGTGCCGTGTTGGGGTAATAAATTTACGTTCCTTCAACTTCCAAGGTGCCATCGACAATAGCCTGGTGGTCACCAGTGGCAGATTCAGACCGGAGTTAAAATTCTGATCGTGACACTATCATGACAATACTGTCAATAGGTACTGTTTGTAATTTTAAACGTTCAGTAAATATGTCAGTGACAATGTAACCATGATGGCTTATTTCGAACCTTGTTTGATGGCGCAAAGCAGTTATACATGTTTTGCCTAGTACCATACACTTTATACTGTGAATATAGCAGAAAAGTACACTGGTCACTGCAGATACATTATTTGTCTCTGCTTTCAAATTTACATATGGACTTCATCTGTATACATGTTCATGTATTTTTCAACTTGTACATGTCGGAAATAAAGAATTGGAGCAGAATTTATGAGCATGTATACACAGTCAGTAATATAATAACTGAATAAGGAATTGGGAAAATTTAATGTTGGCTCAATGCAAATTGCTGAATTCAACTTATACTGGCTCACACATGTTGTTTTTCACTGAAAAAATAATATGTAATATATATTTGCTCTTGTTATTGTTTTTAGTAACTGAAATTTAGTCAAAGTAAGTTTATATAAGTATCAATTTTGGGGATTTGATGCTTCTAGCTAGGGAGGGGGCGACTTGGTTCCTAAATAGTGACATATATATATATATATATATATATATATATATATATATATATATATATATATATATATGTATGTATATATGTATATATATATATATATATATATATATATATATATATATATATATATATATATATATATATATATATATATATATATGTATGTATGTATTTGCTCTCATTATTGTTTTTTAGTAACTGGCATTTAGTCAAAGTAAGTTTACCTATGTTATAAATGCGCTGTTTGTTTTAACTGGGATATATATCTCCAAAAATATATCAGATGTGGTTAATTTCCAGGCCATTTGTCAGGGACTTTTTAGGAGTATAAAATGCAGACTGGGGCACTTGTACTTGCCTGACCATGGCATAGCTTAGGATGAAAATAATTTTCAGATGCTAAATTTAGTTTGGTGTCCCATGTTATTTCCTGAACTGAAGTGAAACAATCACTGGGAGCAAACTAGGCTTTCCAACATACTGTGTATGAAACAAGGCCTTCCTTTCAACTTGCTGTCCAGGAAAGCATAACAATCTCATAGCTGACACATATGTGCAATCTACATGTATCTAAATCTTCAAAATCTCTTAAAACTCCTTAGCCGATTGAATTTAAAAACTGATTCCCTTTAAGTCAATCATGTTAATTTAACTGTTGGAGGTACACTTGGACAGTAACATAATGCCCCAAATGAAGTGTTGCCATGTCATCACATCTCGTGATCTGAAATACACGTACATAGTGAACACCTGGTTCAGCATTGATAGGGCGCTCTTATCATATTTGCTCCCTATCACAGCATCATGATTACACTGGTGCAGCTTCATTGGAATATTTCCATTTCACCAGTTGCTTTGAGTTGTGGTGGTTAACAAATGTGTGATACAGTACTACCTGTAACTAAAGACCACTGTTGTGAGAAACTTTTTAATGGCCATATTTCTGAGGACACAGCAAGTTATGTTCTTTGTAATTCTTGTTAACTTTATCTGCAAGTTAGGGCCACCTATATGTACCATCTGTGACCACATTTGATTAGCAGAAGGGGTGGCCTTAAACAACAGGTCCCACTATACATGCAAACTGCATAGTGATAATAGACATACATGTTTTGGTCACTTCAGAGTCCTTTCAATGTTTGCAACCTCCAGACTGACAATAATTGAATAATGATCAACGGAACTTTGTTACCAGAAATCAGTGAGTGGTTGGTGATGAAATTTTTTCAGATATGTTCTGAAACAAAGTACCCGTAAGTGAGCATATGTTTATTTATTTTGCTATACAATCCCAATTTGTAACATATGCCTTAATTGTAGAGCAACACCATCATCCAAAACAAAGTGGGTTGATATCGTATTATTTGTCTTAACTTTCAGGACATTCCGATCTTGACAGACTATACATGTACTCACCATAGTTTTGCAAGGTAACACATGTACACAGATGATGATGCGTATCAGCCATGAATATCAATTTTCAAAGCAAAATGGACAATATGAGAAAACAACACACTTCTTTGCTGCAGCACATTCCTGTTGCAGAGTCCTGATGTGATGTCTTATGCATCAGCATAATAAACAGGGAATTTATAGCAATTTGTCCTGATGAAAATGGGTTGTTTTCACCTGCCATTTTAAAATGCTCAATTATTATCACCGGATATAGCTTCTGGCCATTCCCAAAGACATTGCTGTACTTTGTTATTGTGCTGAAGAGTAGACAGTGATGTTTTTGCTAAATCAAGCTTTCGTTGGAAGTCTTCAACAAACAACTCCATGATTTGGAAATGATGTATACCATATATTCATTCCCATAGTAGCATGCTGTGCTAATGCGAAGATTTCCTGGAGCAGACAGGGTTCTCATGAATTTTGTGACAATGATATGTCTTAATTTACTATACCACAAGCAATTACACTTAATATAGAATCCATATAGCATAAAATGACAACAATGAACCCTCTTTTTTCATCATAAAGCCGTTAATTTTTGAAAATGTTGAAAAATACACATACTCAATTTTTAATTAAAACCCCTCAAGATGGGGGTGTGCTTCTATTAGGATGTGTGCTACAATTGGAATGAATATCCCAGTATACATGTTTTTTCGGTTTTGCTTGAACAAAGCATGTGGAAATTTTAAGTCTAGGGACATTAAAGTATAGGCCATCCTGTCCATTACTTTTTCTGTAATTTCACCAAAATTAGGTGCATTAAACTGTCACTGATGTTTAAGTTAGTGTATAGATATACTTTGTTTCAGTTTTATGTACAGGTTCATTAAAAACCTGCATTTTATCCAATAGGTTAAAATCTGATGGAAAAAGGGATATGGTGTAACTTTTTAGGTATATTGTACATCATTTCAGACAGTTTCATCCAAACTAAATTGCATCTGTAAAAAATAGCAACTGAGCAACCATTACAGGCATATGGAATAACAATGAAACTGAGCTCATGTGCATGCTTGTGAATATTTACTGTTACATACATGATCACTCAACTTGACTGAGGCAGATAAATCACTCCAAAGTAGGCCTGTGGCCTGCATACACTCAAGATTCCTCTGCCCCTCATCAGAGTCTGGATCACAAAGAACTTTAGTATAGGCAAGCAAACTCATGATGATGTATTATTTTCTTTTGTGTAATATCTTGATCTTACATGTGTATGATTGTCTGTTTTATGCTTACAGGTTTCATTAGTTGTCAATGTTGCAAGTGAATGTGGATTCACAGACAATCACTACAGAGGTCTGGTAAAAATGCAAAAGCTACTGGGAGAAACTCAGAAATTTACCGTGCTGGCTTTCCCATGCAACCAGTTTGGGAACCAAGAACCCAAGGTTTGTTTCTTTGATTTTCCACTGGCATATGCATCAACCTTTAGAGACATATTCTTGCTTAGTGCAAAGCATTAGCCAGTAAGCCACGGGCTAAAAAGGTGTGAACTGGCTATTTTTATGCCCCCCTTCGGAGAAGGTGGGGCATATAGCGTTTCACATGTCGGTCGGTCGGTCGGTAGACTGTGGTTTCCGCACAATAAGTCAAGAATTTTTTGAGCTAGGACTTTGATACTGTATAAGTGTATCATTCTAGTCAAAAGCTAGGCGAAGTTCGAAGATGGGTGACCTTGACCTAATTTCCAAGGTCAGAGTGGTACCTGAGTTAAATTTGGTTTCCGCACAATAACTGAAGAGGTTTTTAAGCTAGGACTTCTATATTGCATAGGATTATAGTCCATTTTTGGGGCTAGGCGAAGTTCAAAGATGGATTACCTTGACGTCATTTTAAAGGTCACAGAGCCACTTTACTGAATATGGTTTCATGCTTTCTGCATGATAACTTATACCTTGGATCTAGAACTTTTATATTGCACAGGTTTATGGTTTTCTGTAAGGGCTAGGTTGATTTTGAAGATGGGTGACCTTGACCCAGTTTTCAGGGTCACAGAGAGATTGTAGTTAGACTGTGGTTTCCACAGAATAACTCAAGAAGTGTTTGAGCTAGGACTTTGATACTGTACAGGTGTATCATTCTAATCAAAAGCTAGGCGAAGTTTGAAGATGGGTGACCTTGACCTAATTTCCAAGGTCACAGTGGTACCTGAGTTAACTTTAGTTTCCGCACAATAACTGAAGAGGTTTTTAAGCTAGGACTTTTATGTTGCACAGGATTATAGTCCATATTTGGGGCTAGCGAAGTTTGAAGATTGATGACCGTGACCTCATTTTAAAGGTCACAGAGCCACTTTACTGAATATGGTTTCATGCTTCCTGTGGTTTCTGCACAATAACGCAAGAAGTTTTTAAGTTAGGACTGGGATACTTTACAGGTCTATAGTTCATGCTAAGGGCTAGAAGAGGTTTAAAGTTTGGTGACCCTGATTTAATTTCCTAGGTCACGTTGGTACCTGAGATAAAATTAGGTTTCCACATGATAACTGATGAGGTTTTAAACTAGGACTTTTATATTCCACTGGATAATTGTCCGTATTCAGGTCTAGGTCAAGATGGGTGACCTTGACCTAATTTCAAAGGTCACAGAGCCATTTGGTTGAATACTGTTTCTGCATGATAACTTGCATTTTAGAGGTAGCACTTTTATATTGCACAGCTTAATGGTTGCCTATAAGGGCTAGTTTGAGTTTGTAGATGGGTGACCTTGACCCAGTTTTGAGGGTCACACACAGAAAGTAGACTCCCTTTTTTTTTTGCACAATAACTGAAGAAGGTCAAGTGAAAATGAGTGACCTTGCCATAATTTCCAAGGTCATAAAGCCACTTTGCTGAATATGGTTTTTAAATGATGACTAATTTTTGAGCTATAACTTTTATGTTGCCCAGGTTTTTAGTTGTTTTTTAAGGGCTAGGTTAAAGTATAAAGATATGTGACATTGATGTATGATCAACCTTCACTAATTTTGTAAGGTCACGAGTGCCCCTTCTACCACTATCAATAGGGTAGCGAGGGCAAGGGTAATGAGGGAGGGGGGCATCTATGTTTTACAAACATATCTTGTTTTTTCATCAATAGCAGAACTGGCCAAAGGATGTGGCACATATAAATTAAGATTGTACACACTTAAAATGTGGCTAGAAGTTGACAATTTATTATCTAGAAAATGATCATGATACCTAAATCTGGTTGTTTCTGGCCAAGAAACTATTCTGGATTTTAAGCCAAAAATGGCTCAGGCAATAAAATTCTTAGAGCTAGCCCCAAGTAGTATCTCCAAAATTTAATTTGGCTAAGTCTTAGTCTTGCTAAAAAGTTTTCAGCTAGGTAAGCCAGACTGTCTAAAACAATAAATTTTCTTGTGCCAGCCCAGTCTATTCCTAATGTGTTGGCACACAACTTGTATCTTAAAAACTACAAGAAAAGGTCTTGTTTGATGTCTTCTGCTTCTCTTTTTTCATTGAGAATAATGTGCCATTAGGGTGACAGTTTTCCTGGGAACATTCAGATTGCATTATGCCCATACTTTACTGATGAAAGCCGTTGACTTGATTTCCAAAAGGTGAAAGATTATGGTTGAAACCTGTGTCATGAAAGTAGAAAACATTGATGTGAAACTGAGAATTATTTATATAATATGTGAAAGTACTGTGATGTGTGACCTGTAGTTTATTGTATTAAATTGATCACATACATGCACTTGTAACAGATTATCAGTACCATTGTTCTTTATTTCCCTGGGTTTTAAGAAAGAACAGTGAAAATATTTTTTTAATGTAAGATATGATACAAGCTCACTCACAGAATCTAGGGAAGACTGAAGACAGACTTCAAACACTTATATTTTGAGAGGCTCCATAATTGTACTTTCACTAGTGTGTTCCCAATCAAGTTTGTGAAAGATTAAACTTTGTAGTTTCTGGTAGCAACACTTTTTTTTGTTTTAGAATGTGAATATTTTTGCAGTGGATTATTTTTATAGATTAAAGTATTTTTTAAATTGTGTAGGTATATGTACAGGAGCAGAAAATTAACAGGGCTTGGTATCTTCCATATGTGTGTTTCGTTTACGAATGCGCTGTATTTTTGATATTGTTGCAACAATAAAAATATGTCCTCTTAATAATATTTTATCAATAAGAGAATGTTACCTTATAATAGTATTATAAGGTAACATTATCTTATTGATTAAGTTTCAAGAAAGGTGGAATTCCAATCTTAGATTTGCCTTGGATTTTCAGAAAAAAATAATACCATTACATGTACAGGAATCATCAGGTAGTCAGAAAGATTTTGATGTTAGAAAATCATGGTGCATTCTTATGGAAATGATATACATGTTTAGTGTCAGAAGATTGTGCTCCACCCATATAGCACAAATGAAGATCAACACCAACAAGCTGGATTCTGATCTATGACATATCTGGCAAATGGAAGTACTAAATTTGCTAACTTTGCGCTAGCCATTCACCAGTTCGCCAGTGTCAGAAAAATAGTTGATTTGGCCAAAAAAAAAAGATTTGAACAAGTTAGCAAATTTGGCAAAGATAAAAATTCTGCATGATAATTATGTCTCCCCGTGCAACAGGGGGACATATTGTTTTTGCGTCCGTTTCCGCTTCTTCTTCTTCTTCTTCTTCTTCTTCTTCTTCTTCTTCTTCTTCTTCTTCTTCTTCTTCTTCTTCTTCTTCTTCTTCTTCTTCTTCTTCTTCTTCTCCTTCTCCTTCTCCTTCTCCTTCTCCTTCTCCTTCTCCTCCTCCTCCTCCTCCTCCTCCTCCTCCTCCTCCTCCTCCTCCTCCTCCTCCTCCTCCTCCTCCTCCTCCTCCTCCTCCTCCTCCTCCTCCTCCTCCTCCTCCTCCTCCTCCTCCTCCTCCTCCTCCTCCTCCTCCACAGTGTTGTGTGCGGTGCGGACACAATAATTCAAGAAAGATTTGACTTGGAAAGTTGAAATTTTTCGTGAAGATGTTCATATATGAAACCTTGGTTGGCATTGCAAGTGGGTGACCTTGACCTATTTTTCAAGGTCACATGGGCATGTCGTGTAAAATTGACGTGGACACAATAACTCCGCAAGGATTTGACTTGAGAGGTTGAAATTTTGCATGATTATGTACCATAATATGAACTAGGTTGGGATTGTAGATGGGTGACCTTGACCTATTTTCAAGGTCACTTGGCCACTTTTTAAAAATCATTGCAGATGCACTTGTGAAAGATTTGACTTAAAGAGGTTGATCTTTTGTGTGATTATGTTTCTATGTAGACTTTTGTAAGACCTCGCTTGTAACTGCAGATGTATGACCTTGACCTATTTTCAAGGTTCAAGGTGACGTGAGCATTTCGCCTAAATTAATATGGACGTGATAACTCAAGGAAGATTTGACTTGGGAAGTTGAAATTTTATGTGAAGATGCTCCTATATATGATCTTGCTTGGGATTGCAGATGGGTGACCTTGACATATTTTTCAAGGTCACATGGGCATGTTATCTAAAACTGACACTCATGCAACAACTCTGCAAAGATTTGACATAGGAGTTTGGAATTTTGCTTGTTTAGGTTCCATATTACCAACTAGGTGGGGATTGTAGATGGGTGACCTTGACTTATTTTCAAGGTCACATGGCCACTTTTTAAAGATCATTGTGTGATGCACTCGAGAAAGATTTGTCTTAAAGAGTTTGACATTTTTTGTGATTATGTTTCTATGTAAGACTTTTGTAAGACCTTGCTTGTTACTGCAAATGTATTACCTTGACTGATTTTTCAAGGTCACGTGGGCATTTCGTCAAAAAATCAATATTTTGAAATGTCAATAAAGAGTGTACCTTCACCATATCTGTAGATCATTGGAATCGGTATGCCTTTTGATAAGAATAAGGGTGACAATAGTAAGGGCGCACGGGCAGACATTTGATTTTCTGTTGGAAAATCAGCCTGTTCTAGTTTTCCTCTGAAATCTCCCTGCAGAAAAAAAAAACTTTCATCGTCAAAATAGTGGAAAGAAAACTTTATCGAACTTCAAATGGACTACACCAGCAGGAAATCTATTTTAAATACATATATTGTTACATTTCTTTCCTAAGTTCAGGCATAAACGGCTCATTCTTCTCTCCTATCAATGTCACAAAGGCAAATCAACTTGACCAAAAATATATACTTGTTTTGAGATCATATTGTGACTTCAAACTTCCAGTTTTGGTTTTAATGATATAGCTAATTTGTTGTCACAGTGCTGTATTTATCCATTAAGGTCCAAAGACAGGGTTTTTTTCTGAAACATGTATGCCTGAAAGGGGCAAAATTGAGTGAAATATACAAATAAAAAATTAACCTGCTCGGAAGCCATGTTAAATGCACTGCCTTCTGGTGGCCCAAAAAGGGAAATGCATGTAGAAGCTTGTGTGTTTCAAGCAGTCTGACATAGACAGGCCTACACATGCTCAGCTAATAAGCATTTTCCTTGAATAAGAACTTTAACAATTAAAATTATTTTTATTCATGCTGATTGAAAGGAACACTTAATTTTATGCAGCTGAGATTTTAAATGCTATGTGAACATCGCATTACATAATTATGTATATTTGTCCGAACTATTATTCTGGTATGCTTGCACATATTTTCAAAACTAAAATTTTAAATTAATTGTATTTTCTTCCAAATGTAGATGACCAAGATTACTTTCAAATCAAATATTCAGTTTCAGTATTTTATTCTGAATGTGACCACTTTATACAAGCAGCCATTTGAAAATCAATCATTAAACAGAATTGATAGATTTTCAAGCAAATCTGTCTGGATGCCATATCAAGCTTGTTTTAAAACACCCTCTGATACTGTTTTGTGACATCATCAATCATGGGTCATCAGATACAATCTGCTGAACAGTAGTAGTAGAGTAAGCAGGCAATAGGTGTATTGTCAATGGATGCAATGTGATTGTCTAATACAACTACACTGTACCATTGTTTTTTCAGCCAATAGCTGTGTAGGTTTTTTCCTTTTTAATTTTTTACCCATAACTTTAATAATTGACAACATATCAACAAATCCACACCAGGTGCACAATTTCAGTGCTATGGATCTCATAGTAGGTAAAATTTCAATGTTGTAACTTGTATAATGGCTGAGAAAACTGCATCATAAAATGTGGCGGAAAGGTATTAAGAAATAAAGAAAGAATTAAGAACTCCTACAAAAACAGTATGTCCGGGATGGCACCCAGACATAATTAATTTTATTTAGCAATTGATGGAAATAGAATATTATTATTATTATCGTGGTCATGAAGAATATACAAGAAGCTCATACTCAAGTGTAAAACCTTAAAAAACAGTAAAAGGCACCATTACACATACATGTATAATAATATCGAGTTCTGGTAGATATCTTGGTCACTGACCATATGTCCAAGTTTTCTCAATTAAAAACTTGCAAAACAGTTTGTGGGATATAATTTTTTGAGGGAAGTCGTTTTTTTCAAGTATTATGTTTGATAATGATAGTAATAATGATAATAATAATATGTGCATAGTTACTGAACAGGCTCGATCAATTACTTGTAGGCCTTCATTGAGGTGAACTGGGATACACGGGAGGGTTTTCCTGGAAAAGGGGGGGGGGGGGGGGTCGAAAATGACTATACATGTCAGATCCATAGGAGTAAAGTTTGGCTATAAAGAAGATAAAATTTGCCTAAAGGAAATTTTGCAGCTTTAGCTAAATTGGCTATTAGGTAAAAATTTCTTAGCACTAACCCAGATTTGATGCTTCAAGTATATATGCTGTAAATTGTGAATATGCTATCAGTAATTGTCCTAAAAAAACATGCTTGTGCACAAAGAACCATAGTCTTCAAAAGTCACAGAGATCAGCCTGGAAAAGGCTTTTAATTTATTAGTACCATGACATACCATGATGAACGGTTGGAATGTTGTTAGCCATGTTTGCACAATATATTTGTACACAAAATTAACTAAGTCGTTAATCTGTCAAACCAAGTCCCTCCCCCCCCCCCCCCCCCAGTTTACTGCCTGCTTGCCTGACTGCATGTCTGATCACCCAAGTGTGAAGCGTGCAGGTAGGCAAACAAGGAGGAGGATTTGGTGTAGACAGATTAACAATGATTGATTATGGATGAAAGCATGCCTGGAAGATTCCAGAATATCTTTGTTTTTTCACAACCATGACATTTTCATTCATAATATGAGCTGCTTTTGCAAAGGATTCCCCGGAACTGTTATTGTTTTAGCTAATGTGGCAGTTTTTACATAAAAAGATCAAATTTCAGACAGAGCTTTCCCTTACGGTAATTAGTACTAAACATGGGGATTACAGTGCAAATTGTTAATCATTTTTTTTTCTTTTTTTTTGTAATTTGAGTACCTATGTCATTCAGACTGTAACAAGCAACACAGAAGTTTGTTATTTATTCTTTTGAAAGCTAAGTATTTGTTTTGTTCCCAAATCTATTTGGCTGTGTTTATGTACTGAAGCTGATCTGCAATTAAAACACAAATAAATAACAATATGGGTGTTTTATACTCTGATAAGTATTTGCTTGCAGTTCAGGTGTATATGACCATAATCATCAGAAAAAAGTTATATGGGCATATCCTGTCAGCATCCTCATTATAGAGGTTTAGAATAGCATGTCAATTTCACAACATGAACAATATGAGTCTGACTTCAGTGAGTATAAATGAGCATGTGCTCCATGAGTTTCATTATGTAATTTCATCTGACATCATTGCAGTATGGAATATGTTATTACTGGTACCAAGATTTGACATGATAATGAATTTTTTAACTTACTTTGGTACAATTTTAAGGGAAACGGTCACCACGTTTCGACTCCCTTCTAGGAGTCTTGGTCACGTGATGATTTGTGGCAGGTGAAAAACTGCCCAGGAAATAGATGCCTGTCGGAGAACACTGCATTTCGGCTGGTCACACCATCTCCCTAGAGAACACCAAGATCCTAGCACGAGAGCCCAGTTGGATGAAACGGAAGGTAAAGGAAACCATCCTGATCCGACAAAAACAACCGTCGATGAATGGTGACCTAGGCTACCAACTGCCGGCCGTGTACAAGCATCTATTTCCTGGGCAGTTTTTTACCCGCCACAAATCATCACGTGACCAAGACTCCTAGAAGGGAGTTGAAACGTCTTGACCATTTCCCAAAAATTGTACCAATGTAAGTTAAAAAATTCATTATCATCATTGCAGTACATTTTTTTTTTCATTGCATAATCTTGTTTTGCTTCCAGGAAAATGATGAAATAAAAAAATTTGCAGAAGAAAAGTATGATGTTAACTTCCCGATGTTTGCCAAGATAAATGTGCTGGAGCATGAGGTACCTGAAGCCTGGAACTATCTCATAAGTAAGTGTCATGACAGGTAGAATGTCATAACCAAGCACAAGAACACAAACAAAACTTGTCGGACAAAGTGCTGCTATTTGCTCTCATGTCGATGTCATTGTGCATTTACAGCCACACAATTTTAAATGACTGCTTGGCCACTCCTTAAAATATTTTTCGAAGTCATCAGAGAGGATTTTTTAAGCAGTTCTCAAGAGGCAGTAGAGGTAGATAAAATATGTAGTGTTAAGTCTGCTCTTCTTTCTGTTTTTATGTCAAATTATAAGGAAGCAAAACAACAAAGTTCATAAGTACTGTGACTTGCTGGGGAGGTTTTTTCCAGCTCAGCTGACTTGTCCATCAGCTCATACCAGCTGGGTGGTTAACATCCCTCATGGTGAATCAGATATCCATTCACAATTTCACATTGCATTTTCAACATTTCAGAAACTGTAGACCGGATCTTTTTCAAACTCGTTAGGGATCGATGTACCTTGGGTTGGTCTCATAAAATTGGATTAATGTATTTTACTCGGGCTTTTTTTAAAATTACCTTTCATGATTTGACAGAACAAAATGGGTTGCAGATCTTTTAAAATTTTCTTCTGGACCGCTTTGCCAATTGCTTTGTACTCACTGAAGAACACTTCTCGGAACTCGTAGTGTTTAAGTTGCTCAACAGGTTTCAATTTATTTGTGAATTGTATCTCATGGTGGACCCAGGGAGACATAGTGATTTGGTACCCATTTCTCCCACTTCTTCTGCTTGATACCCCCCACCCACAAAATAAAGTTGGGGGGGGGGTATTGTAATGGCTCCCATCAGTGCATCCTCCCTCCTGTCCATCCATCCAAAATAATTTTTCCCAAGCCATATCTTAGCAACTGTAATACCGCCAATGCGAAATAACTCCAAACTTTCTGTGGTGAGGTGTGATGATCGCACACATATCTAGCCACATGGTTAGGCTGTCTTCTTGGTGGTGTGGAGGACACGCTATCTCGCACCTCAGACCTCGCAGCTTGTCCTCTGGTCTGCCTTCAGTTAAATGTCTGTGCAGTTGCCGGTAATTTCCAGTTATTCTGGGGGGATTGTGTTGGCTCAGGATATTCTAGTATTTTTTCTAGTGTTGTACCTCAACCCCCAACAAAATGCCTGGAAAAGACTCAATCAAACTTGGATGGCCTCCGGTCGCCTGACCATGGTCAACCATTCTTTCCTTCCTTGTTGTCCTTCTTGTGGGAAACTATGAAAAGAAACCCACTCTATCCGAGTATATTTTGTTTTGTTAGCATATTTCCTGGTGTCCGCAGAACAGCCTGGTACCTTGCAGTTGTACACAGACATTTTAATGATATGACAATTCAACCAAAAATTTATAAATGTTTTATCTACCTTCTACCAGTCGTCTATGAATTTTTCAATGTAGCGCAATGGCTGCCACAGCTGGGTGCCCTACTTCTTGCACAGTAATGGGGTCTTGCATCAAGTGATCCTGCTGTTAAAAATGGGTACTGCATGTAAATATACTGCACCAGCGCTATAGCCATCCCTTTCAAAGTTTCAGGTTGGTAGATCTTATCTACTAGGTGTGCATGGGGGGGGGGGTGTTGCCTATTTCCTAAATTCGTTAATTAAATTAACAGAGTTTGTCAAGTCATAAATAATTTTGTTTGGGCCATATCTTTGGAGCTATACAAGCTAGAGCTAGACCGTTGAAATTTTCGAGGTTGAAACCTTGGGTGGGTCTCTACCAAATTTGTTTAACTTGTTAATTTTTTTTGTGGGGGGGGGGGGGTATACTAGGATTCACTTCTCTGAAACCGGCTGGCTGATTGCTTTGCAATTGCAAAGGGACACTTTGGGGACCCCTCGACCTTAGTTCACTCCACAGGTGGCACTGTTAATTTTTTGTTTTAACCTCGGCTGACGGGTCAGTCAACTGACGTTATGTGGTGTTTGGGCATCCATAGTCCTTAATTTGTTCAACAGGTGGTGCTGGGATTTTCTTTTTCTTTTTTAAGATGGACAAGGGTAGAAGGTAGCAACAGTGATCATGGTCTGAAACAGAGGTGACCTTGATATCATAGTTCACATGACCATTCAGTCTGTGCATGTAAGGTCAGCTAAGCACAGGACTGTCACAGTCCTCTTGTTTATTTTTGGGGCAATATCTGTAAAATATGTTTTCTCTGAAACCGTTCAGCCAATTGCTTTATAATTTCACAGAGGCACTTCTGTGACCCCCCAGACCTTAATTTGTTTGACCAGTGAAGCTGTGATTTTTTTCCCTTTTTTTTTTTTTTTAAGTATAATTCTTTGCATTAGGGCTCTTCTTGACTTTCTAAAACCGTCATTCAGATCGTTCTGAAACTTAGTGGAAATGTAGCTTTTGTTAGGTTTAAACAAAGGTGTTCAGAAGGTGTTGATATTCTGGATCCCTGATTTTTAGCTCAGCTAACTTGTTTTATTGGTTAATTTTTTTGGCCAAATCTTAAAAATCTTTTGCTCTCAAACCACTTGGCCAATTACTTTGATATTGCTTAGGGAGACTTTTGGGTACCCTGAGATCTTAATTTGTTCAACAAGTGGCCTTTTGATTTTCCAAATATTTAATTGTAGAGTAAAGAGAAGAGGCAATGTAGTCGCTATCAGGGCAGTAAGTGATCTAATTTGGGAGATCACTAGAGCCCAGGTGTACCCAAGACAACCAGCGCATTTCTAGTCCCTGGCCCAAGTTGCCCTTGCCTTGGATTCTATGACTCGAAGCAGGATTGTGCAAGTTGGACCTACAGATTCCCGTCTAGGCATCCTGTAACCCTGACCAGTCCAAGTGCTCGGATTGTAAGTCTGAGTGATCTGGAAAGCCACTGAGACCACGACAAACTTCCCCAGCTCGCGGTCCTGAGAGCTCCCATCGTAAGTCCAGGCAAGCTAGAGAGAGAAGAAAGGCACCCAAGTCCGTGGTTGCGCCTTTTGTAGTTAGTGGGTCTTTGCCTCCTGCGGTTGTGGACACTCCAGTTACCTAAGTGCCACCTTCATTGCCTCTAGCTGCAGTACCAGCTTTGCCTCCTGCACCTTCGGTGGGTCCACCCCGAAGTGAGGAGATTGCAATCCTGCTGATTCCTGCTTTCGAGCCAGGTGCCCTGCCTCCCTGTTTTGAGGGGCAAGGGGCATAACTCAAGCTCCACAAGAAACAGCATTTGCAGTTGGAGACTTTGTCTTTGTCTTTGTCCACTGTGCCGTCACTTCTGCTGAGAGTGAGCAGACTTTGTCCGCAGAGCAGCTATGTGCTTCTGCCTTGAGTCAGCTTTCTCTTGTCCCCCAGGCTTGGGAGTTCCTAGAACTCTTTTAGGTCCCGTCCTGCCTGCCTCCTGAAGACCCAGCAGGTACCTTCCAGCCAGTAGACTCCTCAGTTGTCAGCCACCATGTCCCCTGCTATCGGTCTGCCAGACTCCCCCCCCCCCCCCCCCCCATTGCCAGCCCCATGTGGGCTGAGCAGACCAAGGTGTTATTTAAGGCTGGGATGGCTTCCCCAGAAGTCGTTGCTACCCCTGTGCCTAACATGTTGACAGACCCCCTGTTGTCACAAGTGGCCACCTCACCACCCTGGAATGATGCGTTGTTCGACTAGACTTTGGGCCTTACCGCTTCCCTTACAAGTCCTGAGTCTTTGGACCTAGCTATCAAGTATGTATGAGTTTCTGCTTTTGGATGCAGCCATCAGCAGATCCCCGCCAAGGTCAAGGCATCAGCCCTCATGCCATAGTCACTCTGAGTGGCAGGGCTCGATGACCACTGCAGCTCCGCCCCAGGGCTTTGACTCTGTGAAAGCTCTCATTCTAACTTAAGCCTGGTGGGAGACCCAAGCTGGGATCCCACAAGAGGAGGAGAGGTGTTAGGCAGTCGTGTAGACCTGCTGGGGCTAGAGGATATGCATTACAAGACCCCTATCCCTTTCTCGCCCTTTATAGCTCAGTTTTATGACCAGGTCACAGCTAAGACTTCTGGCACATGGGTTCCCGTAGAGCTGCCGACGTTTAGCTACCTAAGGCAAGGGTGACTCCTATCTAAGCCAGATGTACAGGGGCAATGGTATTTTGTGCCTAAGCAGATCCTCCCTTCCCATCCACTGAATTTGGATTGGGAGGTGTTTGATGCTCTGCAGGCAAAGTCCATCACTATGTCTGTCGAGGCCTTCAAGCGACTGGAATAGGATGCCAGAGGATCCATCTTTATGGCATCGTATTCCAATATCTCGTTGGTCACCATGAAGTCTGTCTTGGATGACCTCAAGGGCTCTGTGCATATCACAGAGGCTGTGTGGGATTGGCCTGACCAGGCATCACTTCGTTGTTGCGAGTGGTTGGTCCCCAGGTGTGAACTGCCTGCACCTTAAAGGCTAACCTTTGTTTGTTGCAGATGCCTACCTCCAGGGTCAAAGGTTGCCTGACCTGATATTTCACAGAGCCGGAATGGGGCCCCTCTTCTCGGGAACTTTGTTTGGAGTAGAGATGGCAGAAGTCTTTCGCCGAGCACAGGACCTTCAGGCCTGGTCCAGAGATCAGACCCGCTCCAAGGCGTTGACTGACTCTGGTCACTTTCTACCTTGGCCTCTTTCGCCCCAAAGTATGGTTTGCAGATCGCACCTAGTCGCCCCCTGGCTCATGGGCTTCAGGGACATGATGCCTTAGAAAGAGCAGGCAGAGATCCAAGAAGGGGAAGTGATTCAAAGCCTAGAAGTCTGGCAAGCCTAAGGGCTCCGACCTCTGGCATGCTGGACTGTCTTGTCTCGGGATCTGCCTCCACCACCCCTTCAGACCCCGTGCAGCACCAGGTCAGCAACTGCCTGTCTGCCTTTTGTGAGTAATGGGAGTCTATTACAGATGATTTGTTCATCCCATACATCCTGAGACACAGCTTTCGGTGAAGACAGGCCTCTGTTAAGCCACAAACCCAAGTGGTTTGTGCCTCTTGCAGCAGAACCCAAAGCATCAGTGTTCCTAGAGGCAGGCCAGAAGCTTTGCTACCACTTTGCCTGGTCCCGAAGCAGTACGGAGAATGGCATCCAGTGATAGACCTTTCAATGCTAAATACCTTCTTAGTGGTCCTGTCTTTTCAAATGGAGCCCCCCCCCCCCCCCCCCCAGTCTGTGGCAGTGGCCCTGCAGCCCATGGACTGGAGAAAGTCCTTGGATCTTCAGGGTGCTCTCTTCCATGTGCCAATCATGTAGACTTCATCTAAATTTCTGCAGTCCACATTCTCGGGTTTACCAGTTTAGGGTGCTTCCATTCAGCCTTGCCACGGCACCACTGGTGTTCACCCAGTTTGTGCAGACAGTTGCTGCTTACATCCACCGGTCAGCCGTTCACATTCCTGTATACCTGGACGATTGGTTTATCTGGGCGCTTTGGCGCCTGGATTCGCATCATCACTGACAGACCATGCTGGAACTTTTCCAATACTTGGGCCTGATTGTAAATCAAAGCAGGTCGGCATCCATCAGATGGGACAGACTTCGGTCCCTGCTCAGAGCCTTTCTGACTTTGATAGTTCTCTCGGCACAACCATGGCAAGTCTTGTTGGGCCCCCTGTCCTTATCGACTCCCAGGTCCCACTTGATCACTTTTACCATCTCCCCTTGCAGCATGCTCTAAGAGTCAGATGGTCAAGGGACCATGGCTACCTTGCCCCGGTGCCCGTCCTCCCTGAAGACCTCCCGCACCTTCAGTGGTGGATTGTTCCCGTCATGTCGGGATGGATGCTTATTCCCATTCAGGCCCAGCTTACCAGGTACATGGACTCCACTCAGTCGAGGTGGGAAGCTCACGTGGAGAGCCAGATGGCATCAGGCCATTGGCCGGCGCTTTTAGCGTCTCGCCACATGAACTAGTTGGAACTAGAGGCAATACGCTTGGCACTCCTCCACTTCCAGGACTTGGTGTAGCACAAACATGTCCTCATAATGTGCAACAACAGGACCATGATCTTCTACCGCAACCAGCACTGTGGATCACACTCTCGCATGCTGACAGAGTTAGCCCGAAGCATCACTTGATGGTGGACTGAACATGACATCCGCATGCATGCTAGGCATGTCCCAGGACATCAAAATGTCCTGGCTGACCAACTCTTAAGAAGAGGTCAGCCAATAGCTAGGGAAGGAGTGGTCGATCCACTTATGGGTCACTCAGGCCATGTGGGTTAGATGGGGAACTCCACATGTAGACCTGTTCGTGACACACTTGAATACGAAGCTATGGGTTCACGTGTCACCAGTCCTGGACCCCCAGGCCCTAGTGGTGGACGCTCTAGCTAATGACTGGAGCAACCTTTGGGCATACGCCTTTGCAAGGTTCGGTCACACAACTGCAATTTGATCGTGGTTGCCTTGTGGCAGCCAAGGACAGATTGGTCAAGAGAGCTCTTGAAATTAAGCATCGAGTCCCCGCTGCGTTTACCAGCATGGTCGAAACTTCTGGTGCAGCCACAGTTTGATGGATCAGAGGTCAGCCTTTTTTTACCTCTGGGAAACTTCATAAGGAGCAAGTTTGCAGAAACACTATTTTTTTCCTGGATTTAGCAGACGATTCTTAAGGCTTACGAGACTGCTCTGCAGAGGCCTGGTTTCTTAGAGCTTCTCTCAGCCAGAGCTCACGAGGTGCCAGCCTTTAATTCTTCCTGGGGGCCCTATAGAACGTCACAGTTGTCCTCATTCTGCGGGCCTGCAGCTGGCAATTGTCTATGACTTTTGCCGAGCATCACTTTCGTGACATGATAGTGCTACAGGAGGGCATGTACGCCATCACTGGCTCCTTTGCTTAGGTTCCGATACCTGTCCGTTTGGCTTTCCAGATCTTATTAGAGAGGCCACCATGTTCCAGTTCATAGCACGCTTGTGGGTTGGATATGATGCAGTCTATAGGTCAGCTCACTTCTTAGTTGTCCTATGGCTGTTGGCTAAATTAACTTTATCTTGTACTTGTATCAGGCAGTTGTTTCTGCTATCCTGGCTTATTTACAGCGGTTGATCCAGGTGCTTGCTGCCATATGAAACCATGTATCAGCCCCCGCCCCCAGGACCTGCCAGTGTCATGACTAGATCCTGTTAGATCTCCATGTCTGAAGGAGTAAAAGCAGACAGCAGCAACCCACGAAGCGGATAGGTATTATATGGGGAGAGACGGGTGTCAGTGCGGTCCCACGCCTGTTGGTAATGAGTGTTTTTGGCTTCAGCTGGATTGTGCTGTGGCGGTCCACGTACCTCTGAGGTTTTCCCTTCAGATGTTGCCTCCTCACACGTACCGATGGTTCCCTCCAGGCTGCCTGCCCCGGTGGTCGTATGTGGTTGGTATGCTAGTAACATTACACCATCCACCTTTGCATCTGTAAATCGGCAATGGTGGTCAAGAGGTAATGTTAAGTAATAATACCTGAAATTTTTAGCAATTTTGGTAGTAGTAAGTATACTTACCTCTCAACCACCCTACCACCCGGCTTTCTTTCTCACAGCTCCTGTCAACTGACCACTCATCAAAAGAGAAAGGATGATGCAGGGAGTATATTCACCAGGAATCACCACCGGATCCATAGGAACTGAGAGATGGGGCCACAGGACCATCAGGTTTTGAAATCAAGTGAGTGAACTCAACTCAATTTTTTGGGTGTTTGACCCAGACACAGAGGTCTTGGCAATGGTGGTCAAGAGGTAAGTATACTTACTAATACTGAGATCACTAAAAATTTCATCGTTATAGAGTATATAGAAATATATTCAAATGTATTATTTTATTATTTTCAGGTAGATCAGGCTATGCTCCTAATTGGAATTTTTGGAAGTACTTGGTGAATCCAGAAGGCAAAGTAGAAAAGTTCTGGGGTCCTTGGAGTGACGTGGAAGAGGTTTTCCCAGATGTTAAAAAGTTGGTTGATCAGACTGCAGAAGCAAAAGGCCCACATTCCCCCTTCAGCTCACGTGCCAAAGCTTCTGTTGATAAAAATGGGGATGTGAAGCCACCTGCTTCCCCAGTGCAACAAGGTGCTGAACCTCCAATCAATTACATGCCAGACCTCAAGTTGCAGTCTCCAGCCATGATGCCTGAACAGGAAAAAACACCACACAAACCACCTGCAGGATCCAGGTATGACAGTGATGCTCAGGACTGGGAACCAAGGCCTCCTGCAACTGCCCAACCACCTCGCCCACCTCCACAGAGTGTTCATGATGATTTATAGTATTACCATGTTTAGAAAATTGGAGGAAAAAATTCAGGCTCATATTTGACTGCATTGTGTCTGTGGAGATTTTTTTTTTTTTTTTTTTTTTGCTATCAATCATTTTCCTGGGTGGTTATTGACAAAGGTGCTCTTGTGTATCAAGTTCTGCATATCATTCCTTTTTGTTGCTGTGGACAGATGTTACATTTGTTTGCATTAGGAATAAGTTGTGATGTCAGATGACAGTTTGCTAACATTGTTATCTAAAAAAACAACCTGTTCAGTCATTTATTTTCATTTTAGCGTCATTCAGATTTTTATATTTGTATTTGAAGGTGGATATTGAACTGCTTTCTAATAAAAAGCCAGCCCACTTGCTCTTCCAAGTGATTGTTGATCTTCATGAATACCATTCAGCATCAGTGTACAGGTTCAAGGGTTATAGTTTGCTTCTTTAATATTGCATGGTTTGTTAGTCCCCAGCAGAACCTGGGGGAAGGGGAAAACTATAGGTTTGCATCTCATCCATCTCTCTATATTGTATTGTTGAAAACATAGTTATTTCCCTGGGTTGTATAATAGTTACAAGTAGAACTAATTTGGAGACTCTGTGCTTCCATCAGTCCGAAAAGGTTTGTTCAGGCCATATTTGGTATTTCCTAATATGTAGAGGCACTGTAAGAAACATGGTGTGTGGATACTTCTCGGGATCGGTGTGTGCCACATGCTCTAATTAGGTCATTGTGACCTTGACCTAATCAGAAATGTTTGTGCAGGCAGTATGTCCTATATAATACTTGGAGATACCAAACCTGGTGTGTGGATATTGCTGAAGATAGTGGTGTATCGCGTACAAAAATTTGGTCTTGGTGACCTTTAAAGTTAAATTGCCTCTGACGTACTCCTAGAAAATGCTTGTCCAGGCATATTTCCTTCACTGCAAGAACCACAGATACCATTGGTCTCCATCGGGACTTTTTATGTACTTCCATGCAGTGTAAATGCCATTGTTTGTATCTTTAATGTTTATTTTATTTTGTTTGTGAAAGTAACAAGTTCCATGGTTTAAGTTATTTGTCAGCCAGGGCTTTCTCTGGGGCTGTTTTGTTCTGATGAAGTGCAAAAATAAGAGTGTTGCTGTAATTATGTTAATTGTAATGAGAATTATATTGTACAGACTTTCGGTTGCAAAGCTAAAATGGCCAAAAGAAGCCCTGCTAGGTACAAACACTTATATTTCACTGTACAATTCACCTCCAAAGGCTTAGCAGATTTGGAGGTGAACAAGTGAACATATGCCTCATAGGAAACCAGTGGAGGGTTGTTGTGCTTCTTGGTGTTTCAAGCAGGGAAGCAGTGTCTGTTATTCTGAAAGTGATGTAGCACAAAGCTCCAGTCAAGACAATCCTACAGGTGTAGTTATCTGGATTGAATGATAGTCTGGAAAGAGGTGTGACCAGCTTCTTTTTTAAAGGGCCTCCAGGATGAATAATTTAAAATGACTCTACAGTGTATTTATGGACCATACTTTATCAATTAGTTTGACTATAGAACCATCAGAAGTATACTTTGTAAGCCATCATTCATCCAAGTTTTGGTATCTATAGTTTGCCATCCTCCCATGGGTAAGTGGTCAAGACTCGGCAACCACTTAGCGTGACATCATCTGGAGAACCCAGAGCGTGCCTGCACATGGAGTAATGCCTGTCAACATGGTGAACAGATCAGGGATGGCCTTGTTTTGAGGACTTGTTTTCCGGACCAGTCAGTCCACAACCATACACCATAGGGAAAAGATGTTTTGCCTATGTTGCCAATACCCACAAAAAGAACAGTCTTCACTTCCCTGAGGATCCAAAACAGAGCTAGTATGGCAGTGGCAGTATACCGTTGACATGGGCCAACTTCAGTCTGACACCGAGTAGGATGTTGTGCTTGGCATATTTTGCAGGACTGTATGATCCATCCTATCTTATGATGGCTAAGGAAGGTTTTAAAATACTGCCAAAGTTGAAAGAAGATGCTGTGCCAACTGAATTTGCGAGACCTCCAACTATGCCTTTGCAAAGTTCAACATTAACGCTGACCCACAAATACACACTTGAAAAAGTCAACTCACAGAAATATATTTCACATCATTGGATTGGATATGAGTTAATTGGAACTATTAAAGTCCCTGGAAATGCAAATGTTACTAGCCCAACCAATGCACATTTTTTTTCTTTATGTATGCAACTGCCTCCCACCCCTATTCACAGGTCCATACAGTTTGTTGTTTCGTGATAAAACATAGACCTAATAGTTATTCTCTGCATTTTGACCTGTGTAGGATTTCAGAAATGCCAGGCCTGAAATGTTTTATATCCGATTTGATCTATTGTGACAAGAAATGACATGATAATCATTCTTGAGATGGTAAGTTTTATCTTCTCCAATTTATCCACAAATCATGAATTGCTCATTGTATAAAGGGTCAGGGGAATGTCAGATTGTAGGCATTGCTAGCCTATAGAATTTTGCTACAAACTCATAACATATCAAAATATTGTCGAAAGGGAAATTGCAATTTACAGGAAAGTTCAGATGTGCAGGAATGGGACAAGATCATTTGGCAAATAAGTCCAAGAGTATTTTTCCAAACTATTGATTGTGGTCTACTGTGACCACAATAATAGGGGGTTATAGCGCAAAGACTTCCAAGAATTGATCAATCAGCTGGAATACACTCAATTATCACGCTCAGTGCAGAAGGGTCGCATAACTGTGAGTGGCTCTGCATTATGGTCTTCTCGCTTGATGATGCTGCCTTAGTGGTCAGTCCTCCCCTCTTGTGGCAGATCCATTTTTCGTAGGCTGTGGGTTATCTTTTATACTCAAATTTCTCAAAGCAGAAATCCCTGCTGTAGTTTCAGTTTCATAGCAGTTTGTACAAAACAAAAGCACAGCACATTGCCATTTCAAACTGTTCAATCTCTATGACTTATCCTCAGAGCTGGCCTGACTGTGGAAACGAGTGCCTAAAACCAGACAAGCCCTCCCCACCAGAATTTTCTCATCACCGTCAGAAATCCTTGCATCAATCTCTTCTCCAGAAAACTTGCATGAACAGTGAAGATCCAGTACATTTTAACTGCCCCTTCATGTTGCTAGTATCTCCCCTTGTCGACATGCTGCTTGGGTCAGCGGAGAAAGTTCACCAGATGATGTCATGGCTCCCGTCACAAAAAGGCGTGAACTTTCCCAGTTTTGGGCTGAGAGGGTGCAAACTTTTCAAAACTAAGGAAAGCTATATTATTACTGAAAAAGTTGTTGCAATTAATCATGTTAAGTAATAACAATCCATATGGATTTGTTGCATGCAGTTTTGAATGCATCATTCTGAAGGCCCTTTCATGGAATGGAGCTTATCAAACAGACCTAGCAATGGTACAATATATTGCCAGAACTAATTTGTCGAGATACAGTATGTGTGCATGTATGTATGTATTTTATCATTTGTTAATTTTTTTTATCAATTTTTTTTTTTTTTTTTTTTTTTATCTTTTTGTATTCCAAAATTGTCTTGTGTTTGATCATCTGTTCAGCTGATCTGTACGCCATGTGTATGTGCATATGATCATATTACTTTGTACCTTCATAAACACAGATTTGTCAAACTGCATTTCATAGGTTATCCAGATGACCTACCAATGCACACTGGGGGCAAACGGTGTCCACAGTATTTATTGTTCTGTGTGAAAAAAGACTTGAAAACAAATCTTTTACTCTTAATTGCTATTTTTGAATGTACTATGTGTTTTGCATTTTTTTTTCAAAAGGTGGCACATTTGTGAGGTCTGAAACTTGTGACGTTACTGCAGAAAATATGAGTCCTTAAAATGTGTGGTAGTAAGCAAGTCTCCACACATTTAAGTGCATAGATTGTATAAAAAAAACTTCATGTATGTTGAAACTCCCAAGAATTTCTTGTTACGTGTTAATTTTGTGGATCTACAGTTAAGCATAAAAAGTACAAAATGTATATACTGCATAAAGCAAACAATTTTCTTAAATGCACATTGCCATTTTTCCTGTGGTTGTTGTTACTTAAGAAAGGAATATCATTTGTGTTATAGGGTTATGGCAGTGGGCATTGAGGCTGACATCGAAGGTATGCACCATACCCAGTGTCAGCCTCAATGTCCCCTGCTATAACCTCAACATAATAGGGCTCTGCAATTCTGTTTTTCAGTATCAGTGCTGAGGGCTATTAACTGAGGCATTTAACTAGCCCCCTGTCCAGGAAGGCTTGGCCATCCATGCAATTAGCATTTAGAAAAACTAAAGTTTTGAATTAGAATTGTAATCCAAATGTAAATATTTAGTTTACATGCATGTTCTGTAATCCATTGATATGTCTGCGACCTGTTCATGTGTCATCATGTCACCTCATATCATTCACAACAATTAAAAAAGTTTCATGAAATTGTGTATTTCACATGCTGTCCAAATGGCATGGCAGTGCAGAATACATTGTACACAGGGTATGGTACTTATTGCTCTATGCTAGAACTCGACAGGGGGGAATCGTGAAACTGTGCCTTGAGTTTACCACAGTTCATTGAAGTTTTTATGACTTTATTAAATTCAGTGGAAAGTAATGCAGTCAATATTAATACATGCGATAGCAACCCAGATGTCAGGTCAAAGACAACATAATTGTTGAACAAAGACCCTGTATTTTGCACCCTAGGATAGTCTAACTTTTATGTGTTGTAGAGTAATTTTTAGAACATCCTTCAATGTATTGTCTCTGTATGGTGTACTCCTAGCATTGACATTTTGGCAATGCCATAGTGCACCTTGCTGCCGAAATTGCCAAGAAGCACTTGGATGTAAATTTTCATAAGCTTCCATGTTTTTACGTAAATTTATGTTCATGTAAAATATATTTTGGCTGAGACTTGTCAATAAGACCTGTCATGATGGCAGCCCCAGACCAGTTGCTTCCCTTGGTGTGTGATGGGCACAATGCACCTACCATGCACTAGGGAAAGCTAACATTTTCACATCAGTACATAGAGTACACAGGCAGGGGGGCAAGATCAATGTATGTTTTCAGCTAATTTTGAAAATGTTGATCAATGTTTAAAATCAACATTTTTAGAGTACTCTGTTGGAGGGAGGGAGGGGGTTACAAGAAAGAGTACTGTGTGTACACTTTTGAAAATGTTGATAATTTTGGCTGACCCCTAAATGGGTCATCTGTTCAGATATTCCATGACACCATTGCAAGGTACATGTACAATTTACTCAGAAATTTAAGATTTGGGTGTAAAAAGAAAAAAATAGAAGTGAAGAGTGATCAACTGTACGAGAATGAACCAAATTTTTGTGTTGCACTCTGACTCTTCAGTTTGAAGTTTGAGGAACATGTGCAGTAAACTGAGTTGCCAATTGCTGTCTGACACCAGTTGAAATGTGTTTTGCATTTAATTTTTAGCTCTGCTGACCATAGATCACAGAGCTTATGGATTATTCATGTCTGTCCATCTCTCTGTAAACTTTTGCTTGTGCATGTGATACGGTCCACAGTTTTCAAGTTAGCCCCATATAACTTTCAGGACTTATCGAGTGTATGAAAATCTAAGTAAAGTTCAATATTTTTGGTGCCACCTATAGTATTTTGAATACTATTTTTCAAAGAGTTTTTCATGAATCGTCATGAAACTTGGGAGGAATGTCAATCAAGCTAAAAATACGAAAACGTGTTAAAATTTGGTGGCACCACCTGCAGCATTGCAAAAAATATGGATCAAAATGTGCTGGAAACACATTAAAATCAATATGATGAATAAGACTAATGATATCAAATGTACCACAGATGCGTATCAGAAATAGTTTTTTGTTTTGTAATATGGATGATGAGTAAAGGAGGGAAAGCATTTCAGGAAATTATTTTGTTGTTGTGGTCATTATGTCTGAACTTGTGCACATGTATCAATATATCATTACAGGAAAATACAAACAAAGATCATGTGATGTGTGAAGACATGGTTGTGCCACTGGTGATATAGAGTGGTATTAAAAGTACATTAAATTACAGTGGTACTTCTTTTGAGAGACCGCCCCTACAGCAGGTCAAAATGTGGTCTCTCAAAACAGGTGGTCTTTCATTAGAGGTACAACAACATGGATAAGATAGCGCAGTGTTCTGATAGAGCGGTCTGAAGAAGATATAAGGTCTCTCATTAGAGGGGTCTCTCAAGAGCGGTACCACCGTATTATTATCATAAATTGAGATGGAACATGTAAATTGAAACCAAATGTATGTTAGGACAATGAAATTTTGATACAATTTTGGGTGACCTTGACCTATTTTAAGGGTACTAAGGACATAGTAAAGGCCCCTAAATTTTACATGTTGAGAAAAAAGCTAAGAAAACCAAATGTACTACAAATGTGTATCGTATCTGAAAGTTTCATGATGCATAATATGGATGACCTTAGCCTACTTTCTCAAGGTCATTCATGGAGTGCATATCAAGAAATTATTTCATTGTGATGTCTATGACATAATAAATTGAGACCGAACGGCAAAACTGGCACCAAATGTGCATTAGGGCAATGGTCAAATTTTGTAATATGTTGTGTGACTTTGACCGGTTTTTCAAAATCTTTAAACACTAAGAAAAAGGACACTAAATTCAATATGTTGATGAACAATAAGGGGAATGATGCCAAATGTACCACTATTGTGTGATCATTTGGAAGTTTGCTGTTGCATCTCATGAATAGCCTGGGGGAATTTGTCAGGGTGGTGAAGGGACTGCATGCATTTCAGGAAATGAATTTTGGTGGCGGTCATCATGTTGCATGTCAGCAGAGCATAAGGATCATGAGCCTCTTGTTCTTTGTTTGGATTGCCTTCTTAGTCTTTTTTGTATTGTTATGTCAAGTTGTGAGGAAAGTACTGAATACTTGTTGAATGAACAATTCGTTGGTATTGTATACTCATGTCAGCCAGTCTGCTGTGTGAACTTCCTGTCTATCACAGTTCATTCCTTTTTATCTACTTGCTGTATATTTTTTAGAAAAAAAACAAAAACAAAAATCAATATTTAATACATTTATTTGACTTTAAGACCTCATGGGAAGAGGGACAGGGGACCAATGTCTTTTAGTGTAATATATGGCAAATGGACAACAGTGAGTACATACAGAATTAAAACATGATAATGTTGCATTGTTATTAAGCCTTAAGATCATGCTGGTATCCATAGTAAGATTGTCTGTGATACATATCATGCCACAAGTGCCTAGTAGTGATTATTTTATAGTACATTATCACTGATTACTGGATAACCAAACAGGTATTTGAGAAATAAACTTGCTAACTGAACAAAATTGTTTTGAAACTTCATGGCTCAGCTGACTTGTCAGTCAGCTGAAATTATAAGATGATTGGTCATCTCTTCATATTTCACATTTTCAACTTCTTGGCCAGATCTTCTTCAAACTTGGTAGGGATCTGCTTTTGTTTGGTCTTTACAAAGTTTCTTCAATTGGTCATGCACAAATGATTTTTTGATTTTATATGGATTTTCACTTTTTTTTTTTTTTTCTTCTTTTAGGTCAACTGACTTGTCAGTCAGCTGAGCTTACAGGATTGTTCATCGTCTGTCCATCCACAATTCACATTTTTGACTTGTCCAAATCCGTTAGCCAGATTCACCCCAAACTTGGTGGGGATGCACCTTGGTTGAGTCCTACTAAGTTTATTCAAAATGGTCATGCTTCAGTGATTTTTGGATTTTTAGCTGAGCTGACTTGTTGGTCAGCTTAGCTTATGGGTTGGCTAGGAATCCATCCACTGTTCGTGTGTTGGCGTCCACAGTTCACATTTTTCAAAGGTGACATTGCTTTAAACCCCAGATTTTTAATTCATTTTTCAATTCGGGTACTTCTCGGTTAATGCATATGGTCCTATATGTAAGTAATTCACATTTATGACTTCTCCAAAAACACTGACCAGATTCACTTCAAACTTGCTGTGGATGTACCTTGGCTGGGTACATTGCAGCATGGCTCTACAAAATTTTTTCAAATAGTCGTGCTCCAGTAATTTTTGGATTTTTTTATCAATATTTTTGTTCGTTTTCATGGCGAGATCTTAAATTATCTTCTCCAAAAACACTTGGCCAATTGATTCAGAATTGCATAGGAAAACTTGAGGGCATGACAGCAGCAGTTACAGTGAGTGGGTGACCTTGATCTTGCTCTCAGGGTCACAGCTGTATGTAACTCTTCAACTGATAAATTGAGACCAATTTCAGGCTGGACTTGGATGTTTTACATGGTTATGATTATACCCCCTGATTGTGTTTTAATTTTCTGTAAGAGCCACACTCCGGCAGTACAAGAGTGACATTGACCTCATTCCCAAGGTCACAGGACAACTGACATGAAATTTACTGTTCACTTGAGATTTATTTTGAGTTGGGACCTTGATGTTGCACATACAGTAAAATTTAGAATGACACTATCTGTAACTTAAAAGAGTGTCAGATAACTGAATGTGTCAGATAAATTAATCAAATAACAAAGAAAATGAACTTTTTCTGATGAAAACTTGTGTCATTACATTGAATATGTTGGATTATTTGCGTGTCATTGAAATGAGGGTTGACTGTATTAATGCATCTGTATGAGGGTCATTTTAAGAAAGAACATGAGTGGCCTTGACCTCATTTCTGAGATCACAGTACAACATGCATGAATTTTACTTCTTGCTATAACTTGATAACTACATGTACTTGAACCGGGACCTTGATGTTGCACATGCTAGTTTTCTTCCATAACAGTCATACGTGCTCAGTACATTGGTGACCTTGATCCTATTCCAAGTTCACAGAGCCACAACTTGGATGAATCTCAGCAGTCAGCGGAGCATGGGCTGTTCACACAGCCCTCTTGTTTATCAATTTTTTTGTTCTTTTTGGGGGGCAAATCTTAAATAATCTTCTCCAAAAACTGCTCACGTAACTGCTTTGATATGAAACAGGAACGCTCGCTCCCAGGGACACCTACCTTTTAATTTGTTCACCAGGTAGGGCTGCATTTTTAGCTCAGCTGACTTGTCAGTCAGCTGAGCTTATCTTATGGTCCTCCATCCGTCGTCCGTCCGTCCGTCCGTCCGTCGTCCGTCAACAATTTACATTTTCGACTTCTTCTCAAAAACCGTCAGCCAGATCCACTTCAAACTTGGTGGGGATGTGCCTTGGGTGGGTCTCTACCAAGTTTGTTCAAATGGTTACGGTCCATTGATTTTTGGATTTTTAATGAATTTTTGGGGGTTTTTTTGGGCAAATCTTAAAAAATCTTCTCTGAAACCGCTCACCCAATTACTTTGATATCACACAGAAACACTCCCTGGGACACCTAGTTCTTAATTTGTTCACCAGGTGGCGCTGCAATTTTTTTCTATTTTTTTATGAATTTTTGTGTTTTATAGGTATTTTCGACTTCTTCTCCAGAACCGTCACTCAGATTAAGCTGAAACATGGTGGATATGTTCCTTGTAGAAGGGTCAAACAAAGTTGTTCACTATGTGAGAATGCTGCGGATTCCTGATTTTTAACGATTTATTCCATTCGGGTACTTATCGGTCAATGCAGCTTTCCTATTGATTACTATGGAAGTCAATGAGCATTCTAATGCTAATTCACATTTTCAACTTCTCCAAAACCGTCATGCAGATTAACTTCAAACTTGGTGGGGATGTACCTTGGGTGGGTGTCTACCAAGTTTGTTCAAATGATCATGCTCCAGTGATTTTTGGATTTTTAATGATTTTTTTGGGGGTTTTTTTGGACAAATCTTAAAAAATCTTTTTCTGCAAAACCGCTTACTCATTCACTCTGATATCACACGAGAAGACACCTAGGGACTCTGTGTTCTTGATTTGTTGACCAGGTGGCGCTGCAATTTTTTACTAATTTTTTATGAATTTTTGTGTGTTCTAGCTATTTTTGACTTCTTTGCCAGAACCGTTACTCAGATTAAGCTGAAACGTGGGGGATATGTTCCTCGTAGAAGGGTCAAACAAAGTTGTTCACTATGTGGAAATGCTGCAGATTCCTGATTTTTAACGATTTTTTCCATTCGGGTACTTATCGGTTAATGCAGCTTTCCTATTGATTACTATGGAAGTCAATGAGTATTCTAATGCTAATTCACATTTGCGACTTCTTCTCCAAAACCGTCATGCAGATTAACTTCAAACTTGGTGGGGATGTACCTTGGGTGGGTGTCTACCAAATTTGTCCCAATGGTCATGTTCCAATGAATTTTGGTTTTTTTATGATTTTTTTTTTCAAAAATCTTTACAAAAGTTTTAACATGGGAATTTCTTGTAATGGTTATAACTTAAATAATTTTGCCCAGATTTACTTCAAACTAGGTGGGGATGTGCCTTGGGTGGATCTCTACCAATTTTGTTCAGATGGTAACGCTCTATTGATTTTTGGAATTTTGATTTTTTTTCGTTTTTTGGGGGCAAACCTTAAAAACTCTTCACCTGTGAAACTGCTCACCCAGTTGTTTTGATATCGTTCATAGACACTCCCAGGGACACATAGTTCCCAAGTTCCCAATTTGTTCACCAGGTGGCACTGCAATTTTTTTCTAATTTTTTTTATGAATTTTTTATATGGTTTTGTTATTTTTCACTTGTTCTCAGAACCATCACTCAGATTAAGCTGAAACATGGTGGATATGTTCCTTGTAGAAGGGTCAAACAAAGTTGCTCACTATGTGGGAATGCTGCGGATTCCTGATTTTTAACGATTTTTTCAATAAAACTTGTCGGTCAATGAAGCTTTCCTATTGATTACTATTGAAGTCAATGGACATTCTAATGCTAATTCACATTTTTGACTTCTTCTCCAAAACCGTCATCCAGATTAACTTCAAACTTGGTGGCAATGTACCTTGGGTGGGTTTCTACCAATTTTGTTCACGTGGTCATGCTCCAGTGATTTTTGGATTTTTAATGAATTTTTTTGTTGTTTTTTTTTTTGACAAATCTTAAAAAATCTTCTTCCCCGAAACTGCTGACCCAAATGCTTTGATATCACACAGGAAGACATCTAGGGACTCCTTGTTGTTAATTTGTTCACCAGGTGGCGTTGCAGTTTTTTTCTAATTATTTTTGTGTGTTATAGATATTTTTGACTTCTCCAGAACCGTCACTCAGATTAAGCTTACACTTGGTGGATATGTTCCTAATGGAAAGGCCAAACAAAGTTGTTCACTGTGTGGGAATGCTGCGGATTCCTGATTTTTACCTCAGCTGACTTGTCAGTCAGCTGAGGTTTTTTGAGGGTCCGTCGTCTGTCGTCCGTCCGCCGTCCGTCTGTCCGTCCGTCGTCCACAATTCACATTTTCGACTTCTTCTCAAAAACCGTCAGCCAGATTCACTTCAAGCTTGGTGGAAATGTGCCTTGGGTGGGTCTCTACCAAGTTTGTTCAAATGGTCACGGTCCAGGGATTTTTGGATTTTTAATGAATTTTTTTGGGTTTTTTTGGGTAAATCTTCAAAAATCTTCTCCGAAACCGCTCACCCAATTGCTTTGATATCACACAGGAACACTCCCTGGGACACCTAGTTCTTAATTTGTTCACCAGGTGGTGCTGCAATTTTTTTCTAATTTTTTATGAATTTTTTGTGCTATAGCTATTTTCGACTTCTTCTCCAGAACCGTCACTCAGATTAAGCTGAAACATGGTGGATATGTTCCTTGTAGAAGGGTCAAACAAAGTTGTTCACTATGTGGGAATGCTGCGGATTCCTGATTTTTAACGATTTTTTCAATTCGGGTACTTACCGGTTAATGCAGCTTTCCTATTGATTACTATGTAAGTCAATGGGCATTCTAATGCGAATTCACATTTTCGACTTCTTCTCCAAAACCGTCATCCAGATTCACTTCAAGCTTGGTGGAAATGTGCCTTGGGTGGGTCTCTACCAAGTTTGTTCAAATGGTCACGGTCCAGGGATTTTTGGATTTTTAATGGGTTTTTTTGGGTAAATCTTCAAAAATCTTCTCCGAAACCGCTCACCCAATTGCTTTGATATCACACAGGAACACTCCCTGGGCACCTAGTTCTTAATTTGTTCACCAGGTGGTGCTGCAATTTTTTTCTAATTTTTTATGAATTTTTTGTGCTATAGCTATTTTCGACTTCTTCTCCAGAACCGTCACTCAGATTAAGCTGAAACATGGTGGATATGTTCCTTGTAGAAGGGTCAAACAAAGTTGTTCACTATGTGGGAATGCTGCGGATTCCTGATTTTTAACGATTTTTTCAATTCGGGTACTTACCGGTTAATGCAGCTTTCCTATTGATTACTATGGAAGTCAATGGGCATTCTAATGCGAATTCACATTTTCGACTTCTTCTCCAAAATTCATCCAGATTAACTTCAAACTTGGTGGGGATGTACCTTGGGTGGGTTTCTACCAATTTTGTTCAAATGTTCATGCTCCAGTGATTTTTGGATTTTTAATGAATTTTTTTGTTCTTTTTTTTGGACAAATCTTGAAAGATCTTTTTATCCGAAACTGCGCACCCAATTGTGTCGATATCGTACATAGACACTCCCAGGGACAACTAGTTCCCAATTTGTTCACTAGGTGGCGCTGCAATTTTTTTAGGAATTTTTTGTATGGTTTTGCTATTTTTCACTTGTCAGAACAGTCCCTCAGATTAAGCTGAGATGTTATGGATATGTTGTTGTGGAAGGGTCAAACAGTTGTTTACTAGGTGGCACTGCTTTGGATTCCTTATTTTTAAGGATTTTCAATTTGGGCACTTATTGTTCGATGCAGCTTTCCTATTGATTACTATGTAAGTCAATGGGCATTCTAATGCTAATTCACCAGACGATTGACACGAAATTTACTGTTTACTTGATAACTTGAGATCTGTTTTGAGTCCGCTACACATGTTAATTATTCTGTATGAAGGTCATGCTGAGACAGTACATGAATGACCTTGACCTGGTTTGTGGGGTCACACTGCAACATACATGAATTTTACTCTTCATTATAACTTGAGAACTACTTGAACTTTGATGTTGCACATGTAAGTGTTCTTCTGTAAAGGTCAGACTTACTCAGAACATGGTGTCCTTGATCCTTTCCCAAGTTCATAGAGCTGCAAGTGTAATGAATGTCAAGATCAGCTGAGGCACGGGCTGTTCACACAGCCCTCTTGTTTTGTTCTTTTTTGGGCAAATCTTAAAAAAATCTGATTCTCTGAAACCGCTCACCCAATTACTTTGATATCACACAAAAACACTCCCTGGGACACCTAGTTCTTAATTTGTTCACCAGGTGGTGCTGCAATTTTTTACTAATTTTTCATGAATTTTTGTGTGTTCTAGCTATTTTCGACTACTTCTCCAGAACCGTTACTCAGATTAAGCTGAAACATGGTGGATATGTTCCTTGTGGAAGGGTGAAACAAAGTTGTTCACTATGTGGGAATGCTGAGGATTCATGATTTTTAAGCATTTTTTTCAATTTGGGTACTTATCCGTCAATGCCACTTTCCTATTGATTACTATGGAAGTCAATGAGCATTCTAATGCTAATTCACATTTTCGACTTCTTCTCCAAAACCGTCATCCAGATTAACTTCAAACTTGGTGGGGATGTACCTTGGGTAGATGTCTACCAGGTTTGTCCAAATGGTCATGTTCCAATGAATTTTGGATTTTTTTATGATTTTTTTTCAAAAATCCTTGCAAAAGTTTTAATAGGAAAGTTTAACATGAGAATTTCTTGTAATGGTTATAACTTAAATAATTTTGGCGAGATTTACTTCACACTTAGTGGGGATGTGCCTTGGGTGGATCCCTACCAAGTTTGTTCAAATGGTCACGCTCTATTGATTTTTGGAATTTTTATGAATTTTTTTGTTCTTTTGGGGGGCAAACCTTAAAAACTCTTCACCTCTGAAACTGCCCACCCAATTGTTTTGATATCGTACATAGACACTCCCAGGGACACGTAGTTCCCAATTTGTTCACCAGGTGGCGCTGCTATTTTTTTTTTCATGAATTTTTTATATGGTTTTGCTATTTTTCACTTGTTCTGAGAACCGTCACTCAGATTAAGGTGAAATGTGAAGGATATATTCTTGTCGAGTGGTCAAAAAAAAGTTTATTAGGTGGCACTGCTTTCGATTCCTGATTTTTAAGTATTTTCAACTCGGGTACTTATCAGTCAATGGAGCTTTCCTATTGATTACTATGTAAGTCAATGGGCATTCTAATGCTAATTCACAGGACAACTGACATGAAATTTACTGTTTACTTGATAACTTGAGATCTGTTTTGAGTTAGTACTGTGGTGTTGGACATGTTAATGTTTTTGTATGAAGGTCATGCTTAGACAGTACATGAATGACTTTGACCCCGTTTCTGGGGTCACAGTGCAACATACATGAATTTTACTCTTCATTATAACTTGAGAACTACTTGAACCTTGATGTTGCACATGTTAAGTGTTCTTTTTTAGTGGTCAGACTTACTCAGAACATGGGTGACCTTGATCCTTTCCCAAGTTCACAGAGCTGCAAGTGTGATGAATGTCAAGATCAGCTGAGCATGGGCTGTTCACACAGCCCTCTTGTTTAATTGTTTTTTTGAAATAATTAAAATTTCTTCGAGAACTACTTGGCCAAATACTTTGATATAACACATGGTGTCACCTGGGGTCACCATAGTTCTTATTTTGGCCACTAGGTGGCGCTACAATTTTTCTTATTTTTTTTTTAAATTTTGGGGTGTCAAAGGCTATTTTTGACTTCTCCAGAATGGCTGAACAGAATTGCTGAAAATTTTATCAGAATACAATTTGACTTTAGACAATGGAATTTTGCGAAAATGATATGGACATATGTTAATTTTGACGAAGTTATGGGAAATCAAACTTTGCGACCATAGGTGAGTGTTACAACTGTATAATACATGTATATATGGCTATTGTATTTTCTTTTTCCACATCTCAAAAACCCGTGCTTGGAATGTTTTAATTTTGCTTTAGATGTTCCCCAGGTTGACCTCTATGAAGTTTGCAAAGGAGATAATGATGCAATGATTTTTCTATTTTTTATGAAATCTTCAAATTATTTTTTGAAAAAAAAAATCATCTCAAGCACCACTTGACCAATTCCTTTGAAATTGCACATAGGGCCACCTGGTTCTTATTTTGGCCACCAGGTGGTGCTCCAATTTTTTTCTATTTTTTTTATGAATAAGAAATCAAACTTTGCTACCACTGTATAGCTAGACAGACTACAGTGCATCTCTTGCAATTCTGTAAAAGCATATTCCAGTCCGCAGATCACAGGATCATGATGATCCTCTTGTTTTCTATTTTTTTTTTTTACAAGCTTTTGTATGTTTTTCGACGTAAACAAAACTATCACTCAGATTGTGCTAAAATTTGGTGGAAATTTAGCTTCTGGAAGTTTCATACAAACTTGTTCATTACGTGATGATATTTTGCATCTCTGATTTTTATCACAGCTGACTTCTCAGTCAGGTGAGCTTATGTGGTGGTTAGGCATCTGTCATCTGTCAACCATCGGCGTCCACAATTTACATTTTCGACTTCTTCCCCAAAACCTTGCACGAAATTCACTTCAAACTTGCTGGCAACATACCTTGCGTGGGTTATTACCAAGTTTATTCCAATGGTCATACTCCAGCGAATTTTGGACTTATGATTTTTTTTCTTTCTTCTGCAAATCTTGAAAAGTCTTGCTTTGCTTTGATCTAACACAGAAACACTCCTAGGGACTCCTAGTTCCCAGTTTGTTCACGAGGTAGTGCTGCAATTTTTTCTATTTTTTAGCTCAGCTGACTTGTCAGCCAGCAGAGCTTATGCCATTGCTCCTCTTCATCTGGCTTCCGTTGTCCATTAACAATTCACATTTCGACTTCTCCAAAACCATGAGCCAGATTCACTTAAAACTTGGTGGCAATGTACCTTGGGTGTGTTTCTACCAAGTTGTTTAAATGGTCATTCTGTACGGATTTTTTTTTTTTTTTCAAAATTGTCTTCTCCAAAACCATTCACCCAGTTGCTTTGATATCACACAGGAACACCCCTAGTTCTTAATTTGTTCATCAGGTGGTGCTGCATTTTTTCTATTTAAAAAAAAATATATTGTGCTTTTGCTATTGTTGACTTCTTCAGCACCGTCACTAAGATTAAGCTGATACGTTGCCTATGTGTTTCACTATGTGGCACAGCTAGGGATTCCTGATTTTTAACGATTTTTTGCAATTTGGGTACATATCGGTCAATGCACCTTTCCTCTTGATTACTATGTAAGTCAATGGGCATTCTAATGCTAATATACATTTTCGACTTCTTCACTGCAACCATCAATCAGATTGGTTTAAACATTTTATTTCTCAAAGAACACGAATAAAGTTTCATAGAAATAATATGACAATTGGGAAAAAGGGCTGAGCCCTATCCAAATCCCTCTTGCGGAGAAGAGACAGAGACAGGACATTACAAAGCAAGACAAAAACACACTAGAGGATGACAGTCACAAGACCAGGACAGATAGAAGGGCTCATAGTCTTAATTCTACATTGTAATACTGCCGTTTGTGTACATGTATAAATGAACTCAAACACTAATGACCTTGCTTAGCCTATACCTGATGGTTTAAAACGTCCAGTAGCTGAAATGTAATCGTGGGTAGCAGAAAAAATTAATTCATTATCGAGCAGAGAGCATGTACAAGAACCATAAGATATTGTTTGCAGAGTAAATGGAGTGAGAGAAGTGATGGCAGAATGTAATGTTGATCGTGGTACAGTATATAGAGGGCATGCGAAAAAATAATGCCATGTATCTTCAACGGATGATCCGCAGCGGCACTAAGGTGTGTCAAGAACACCAATTTTATTTAAATGAGAATTTAGTTGGCTGGCACCCAGACGTAAGCGTGTGTGCTGAACCGATATAAATCTATTGCCAATGTTATACAACTCAGAAAAGTTTATACTTCGAGGAACTGGTTGGCATATCTTAGACTTAAAGATTTGATGTGATCTGGACTGTCGAACATCGATAGGTAATTCATTCCATAACCGAACTGCGGACGGGGAAAAAAGATTTATCGAAAAGTTCAGTACGAGCCCTGAAATGAGGTAGGTTAAAATGTTGGCGTGTAGTATACGTGGAGGTATTCGGAACTGTAGGAATTACAGAACATAAATTATCAGGAGCGAGTTTGTTTGCCAGCTTATACATAAGGATCAATTTCGAAAAATCCCTTATCTTCGTTAATGTATGCCATCCAAGTGCCGGGTACAATTTTGCATTACTGGTACCATGCATTGCCCTAGTAACAATGCGAGCAGCATTTAATTGAACACTTTCTAATTTTGCTTCGTCCGCGGCAGTACACCCACTCCAAATAGGGCTACCATATTCAAGAACTGGTCTAATAAAAGATACATATATTCTTTCCAAAGTTAGTCTATCAAGAATAAATTTTAGTCCCTTCATGATATTGGTCAATTTACTGGATTTACAAACAATTTCGTTAATATGATCAGTCCACCTTAAATCAGACTGCAAAGTGACGCCGAGGTGTTTATGTTGATTAACATTCCGAAGGACATGGCCCTGGAAAATAATAGGGGGGGTGATATGGCGAGTTAGTTTTCCGAGAGATAAACATTGAGTCTGTTTTTTGGGCATTGAAAGTGATAAGCCAATCATCGGCCCATTGACTGATATAAGAAAGATCATAGTTAGTTGATGCAGCCGCCGCTTCAGGGTTATCAATTTCTAAGTACAAACAGGTGTCATCGGCAAAAAGTTTAATATTGGAACGAACAATATTAACAATGTCATTAATATAAATTAAAAACATGAGAGGACCAAGAACCAAACCTTGCGGCACACCTGCACCAATTGAACCCCAAGAAGAGGCTTGGCCTTGGATAACAACACGCTGTTGGCGATTATGAAGGTAATCTGTAAACCATTCCACTAAGTTGCCTGAAATACCATTTTTTCTCAACTTGTGCAGCAGACCTGCATGCCATACTTTATCAAACGCTTTGCTTATATCTAAGAATATAATACGGACTTCTTTTTGCTAGTCGACAGCTAGACAGAGTTCATGGTAAAGGAGCAATAATTGATTAAGGGTAGAGTCTCCTGGAGTAAATCCAGATTGATGAGTAGAGATGACAAGGTTGTCCCGGAAATGATTAAAAACATGTTTAAACACAATCTTTTCAAACACTTTGCCAACACAGCTAAGTTAAGAGACTGTGCCTATAATTATTACATATATTCTCGGGCCCCTTCTTGTGAAGGGGACAAACGTTGGCTTTTTTCCAAAGGGCAGGGAATTTCTTTTTTCCTAAGGAGAAATTAAAAAGTTTCGTTAATGAGGAAGAAATAGCCGGTGCAGCTTCCTTGAGAAGTTTTGGACTAATGTCATCAGGTCCAGATGCCTTAGTTATGTCCAGGCTTAAAAGTGTCTTCAGAACTTCTTGTTCACTTGCATTTAGAAAGTCGAGACCGGGAGTTAAAGGGTTAGCAATTTCTGGTAGAGTAGCTGAAGACGTATCTAGGTTACACTGCTGAAAAAATGAATTAAAAATTTCAGCTTTTGTGTGATTATCCAATATGTGTTTATCATCATGTAAAAGAGATGGAACGGTTGATGACTGGTTGCGATTAAGAAAGTATTTAACAGTGCGCCACCAGCATTTGTTTTTACGGTAAGGATTTTTTTGGTCGGCTCTAAGTTTATCGTTGTATTCCTGTTCTGCAGATTTCAGTCTCTCTTGATAATAATTTCGAAGTTGGCAAAAGAGGTCCAGGCACCAGTTTCATAATTTAGACTTTTGGCTTTTTCATATTTTCGATTAACTGGACGTTCAGTCAGATTGACCTCAAACTTGGTGGCAATGTACTTTGGAGTCTCTACCCAGCTAAAACAAGTAGTCATGCTCTCATGATTTTGTTTTGGTTTTTTTTTTATGATTTTTTGTTCTTCTCTTGGGCAGAATTTTTTGGATTTTTTTTTTTTTTTGTTCATTTTTGGAGGAAATCTTAAAAAAATTTCTTCTCCGAAACTGCTCACCCAATTGCTTTGATATCCCACAGGGACATTCCCGGGGACACCTAGTTCTTAATTTGTTCACCAAAGGGCGCTGCAACTTTTTCTATTTTTTCATGAATTTTTGTGTGTTTTTGCTATTTTCGACTTCTCCAGAACCGTCACTCAGATTAAGCTGAAACTTGGTGGATATGTTCCTTGTAGAAGTTGTTTACTAGGTGGTACTGCTGTGGATTCCTGATTTTTAACGATTTTTTCAATTCGGATGCTTATTGGTCAATGCAGCTTTCCTATTGATCACTGTGTAAGTCGATGGACATTATAATGCTAATTCACATTTTTGACTTGTCCAAAACCGTCATCCAGATTCACTTCAAACTTGGTGGCAATGTACGTTGGGTTGGTTTCTACCAGGTTTGTTCAAATGGTCACGGTTCAGTGATTTTTGATTTTTAATGAATTATTTTGTTCATTTTGGGGGGAAATCTTAAAAAATCTCAGTCCTCTTATTTTATGATTTTTGTGGCTTTTTGTGACTTATTCTCCAGAACCGTCACTCAGATAAAGCTGAAACATTGTGGATATGTTCCTTGTGAAAAGGTCAAACAAGGTTATTCATTATGTGGCACTGCTGTAGATTCCTGATTTTTAATGATATTTTCAATTTCTCTGCTTATTTGTAAGCGCACCTTTCCTATTGATCACCATGTAAGTCAATTGGGATTCCAATCCTAATTCACATTTTCTACATCTTCTCTGAAACTGTCATCCAGATTTACTTCAAAATTGGTGGCAATGTACTTGGGTGGGTCTCTACCAAGTTTGTTCAAATGATCATGCTCCGGCGATTTTTGGATTTTTTTTGACAAATCAAATCTTCTCCAAAACCGCTTGATGTGTTATCTCACAGGAACACTCATGGGGCCTCCTAGTTCTTAATTGTTCACCAAATGGCACTGCAATTTTTAGCTCAGCTGACTTGCTAGTCAGGCTGAGCCTTTAGGAGACTCAGTCGTCCGTCTTGGAAAAATACTTCTAAATGTCATATGCACACAGCTAAAGCTCAACACAGGTATGTTTAGTTGCAACCTTGATTTTATGGGACAAGGCTTAGGTCATCTGAGCATGGGCTGCTCACCCAGCCCTCGAGTTTGTGATTTTTTGTGCGTTTTTGCTATTATCGACTTCTTGTCCAGAACCGTCACTCAGATTCAGCTGAAACTTAGTGGGTATTTTTCTTGTGAAAGGATCACACAATTTTTTTCCAGTAGGTGGCACTGCTGTCGATTTCTGATTTTTAACCATTTTTTCAATTCGGTACTTATCGGAAAATGCACCATTCCTATTGATTACAAGTTAAATCAATGGGCATTCTAATGCTAACTCACATTTTCGACTTTTTTTTCTGAAACCGTCAACCAGATTCCTCTCAAACTTTCTGGCAATGTACCTTGGGTGGGTCTCTACCAAGTGTGTTCAAATGGTCATGCTTCAGTGACTTTTGGAATTTTTTGTTTCTTGTATGTTTTGGGTGTGGGGTTTTTTTTTTTTTTTTTTTGGTTTTTTTTGTTGGTTTTTTGGGGTTTTTTTTTTTTTTTTTTTTTTTTTTTTTTTTTTTTTTTTGTTTTTTTTTTTTTTTTGTGAAATCCTTAAAAATCTTCTCTTAAAACCGCTCACCCAATTGCTTCGACAGCACACAGGAACACTCCTAGTTCTTAATTTGTTCATCAAGTGGTGCTGCTTCTTCCCTAATTTATCTATTTATTAATTTTTTAACTGATTATTTGTGTGTTTTCACTATTTTCGACTTCTCCAGAAACGTCACTCAAGTTAAACTGAAACTTGGTGGATATGTACCTTGTGAACGGGTCAAACAAAGCTGTTCACTAGGTGCCACTGCTATGGATTTCTGATTTTTAACTTTTTTTTTTTTTTTTCAATTCGGATCCTAATCGGCAAATGTAACTTTCCTATTGATTACTATGCAAGTCAATGGGCATTCTAGTGCTAATTATCATTTTCGACTTTTCTGAAATCTTCAACCAGATTCTTTTCAAACTTGGTGGCAGTGTATCTTCGATGGGTGTCTACCAAGATTTTACAAATGGTCACGCTCCAGTGAATTTTGCTGTTCTTCTTTTTGCGGGCAAATCTTAAAAAATCTTAATATCACATGGGAACACTCCAAGGCACTCCTAGTTCTAAATTTGTTCTTGAAGCCTGATTTTCAAAGATTTTTTCGATTGGGGTGCTTGCTGGTTGGTGTATGCATTCTATTTATGCAAGTTAATGGAGATTGCAATGGAAACTCACATCTTTTACTTCTTCTCCAAAACCATCAAGCAGATTTACCTGAAATTTGGTGGGGATGTACCTTGGATGAGTCTCAACCAGGTTTGTACAAGTGGTCACGGTCCAGTGAATTTTGTATTTTAAATGAATTTTGTTGTTGAATTTTTAGGAAAATGTTATAGAAAAAATCTCGGAAACTGCCCAGCCAATTGCTTCAAATTGTCAGGGGACACTTGTGGGGACCCCTAGACCTTAATCTATTCAACAGGTGGTGCAGCGATTTTACTGCATTTTTTTACGATCGGCAAGGGGATATGTACATGTTACCAACAGTGTTCATGGTCCGAAGCAGTGGCGACCTTGATATCATAGTTGACAGGACCACTTCGGTCCGTGCATTTGAGGTCAGCTTAGCAAAGGACTGTCACAGTCTCCTTGTTAACGATTTTTTTAATTAGGGTACTAACCAATAAATGCACACATTTCATTTGACCACATTGCAAGTCAAGGGGGATTGTAAAGGTAAGTCACATTTTTCACTTCTCCAAAACCATCAACCAGATTCACTTTAATCTTGGTGGGGTCATACCTTGGGTGGGTCTCTATTAATTTTGTCCGAATGGTCATGCACCAATGATTTTGGGAATTTTTATTAATTGTTTTGTTTATTAGTTGCCAAAAAGTTTTAAAATCTTCTCAGAAACTGGTCCGCCATTTGTTTCCAAACAGCATATGGACGCTGACACTTCTGAGGACCACTTGACCTTCAACAGTTAGCACTGCTATTACTTTTCTTAGACTTTTTCTCCCAGAAGGTTTGATTCTCTTCCGATTTATGGAGGGTGTAAGTGGACTTCACCACCAAATTTGTTCACTACAGTGTGCTACTGTTGCTCTCGGCTCATTTTCTGATTTTTAACAAATTACTAGGATTAAAAAAAATCGGTAAGGGAATATGTTTATGTCAGCAACAGTGATGATGGGCTCAAGAAAAGGTGACCTTGATATCATTCTGAAGATCACAGGACCACTTCAGTCTCTGAATGCAAGGTCAGCTGAGTACAGGAGTGTCACATTTCTCTTATTAACTTCTCTACACAAACATTCCATCAAGTCCATAACCAAAGTATTATACAAGAACAAACAGTAGTGAAACTCACAGATAAACTCGGATTCAAAACATTTTTGTTTGTTTTACCTGTGCTGCAGGCCCGTAGGCAGACTTTGATTATGAAGGTGGCTCCATTCCAACATTTTGCACTTTTTTTTCACTTTTTCCTAATGGCTTACCATACTCTTAAGTTACAAATTCGTTGAAGCATGTGCCTTCATGTGTGCTACATCATGTCATGCATTTTTACACATTTACATGTGTTTGCAATACTGGCCAAAAAAAAAAAAAAAACAATCAAACAAACAAAAACAAAAACGGAGTCTTTGCATACACATATATATGTACCCTTACCTGTTCAATGTTTACATGGGTTGTTTGAGTTCGATACTAAAGGAACGTGACACTGGCTGCGCGATTGGGGACTGCACCATTACTCTTTTAATGTATGCTGAGGACCCTGTATTAGTTGCGCCCTCTGCTATGGGATTGAGGAAACTTCTGACTGCTTGTGACTGTTATGCTATTGCACATGATATTAAGCACATTTCGAAGAAGAGCGCTGTTATTATATCGAGAGGGAAATATCTCAGAAACATTAGTGCATCTGGTCTTAAAATTGACGGTAACAAGATAAATGAGTTTAACAACGTCAAATACCTGCGACACTACATTTGCAATACACTCAGGGATGACAATGATATACGAACACAATGACGACAATTGTATGCAAGAGGAAATACACTTGTGAGAAAGGTCAGTGCCTGTTCAAAAGATGTGAAAGTCAAACTGTTAAAAACTTACCGTTCCTCCATGTAGACCACTAAGCTGTTATCTGGTGGAACTACACTGTCAATAGTGTACATGAACTACATGTTGCATATTATAACAATGTATTTAGAATGCTATTTAAGATGCCAAAACGGTGTGGTGCGTCAGAAATGTTTGCTGTAAATGGCATCTCAACTTCTCGTACCATCATAGGGAACTTTGTTTACCGCTTCATGTGCAGGCTGGATGCGTCAGTTAATAGCCTAATCTTTGCTGCAATGAAGAGTAATATGAGATGGTTGTCGAGAATCAGGTGTCATTAGGTAAAGATGCCATATGTAAATCATGACATTACATAGACAATCCGGGTATCAAAGAGATTATGCTAAGAAACTTGACGGGTATATTCTTAAATTGTGTTTTCCCGCTCTCCTTTCATCTTAGAGAGTAGATGATATGGAAAGTTGCTTTCAATGTATGAGTACGAGTCTGAAATAAAAGAATTGAATTAAATTAAATATACACACCGGTCATCTATTCAATTTATATATATATATATATATATATATATATATATATATATATATATATATATATATATATATATATATATATATATATATATAAAGTACATGTCAGTTCGTGGATATAAATTTTACAAGTACAAGTACAGTTGTAAATTGTATGAGATATTGGCCTTTTAAACAAACACAAATCAAGAAAATATGTGGGCCGCTTTTTAGCCATTCATGTTTGGAGCAACTCAGTGAAAACAATACAGAATTTGGTTGAACCGGAAACAAGTTATTTCCACATTTTTGCATACCGATGTCACATCGTAATTTCAGATCAAAGCAGATTTTAGTCACCAATCAAGAGTAAAGGGTTATACTTTTATCCTATTTATGATCTGTTGATCATGGCCTTTTCAACAATGTATCGTTTGCTTATGTATATATGAATTTTAACTTCCTGTAGTCGGACAGAGGACCTACCGGGGCAGAGGTCGATTACATTAAAAGTAGTCTTTGTGGTTTACCGGGCATAGCTCGACTACCTTAAAACTAGTCTCTACGGTGATACAGCTCTAAAACTCTCGTAATACTCTTATTACTCTACCAGGTATACCATTATGAGATATACTGTGAACTCATCTTAGCTGATTATTAAATAAAAAGACTGTACGAACGTGGACCTTTTACAAAGCTGTCTTCACATAGACCTACTTGGGAAAAAATCCATAATATAATAAAAAGTAAAAAGAATTGACTTTTTTTAATTTAAATGCTTTAGTTGATAAAGGCGGTTGTCCATCCCTCGACTATTGCTAACAGTTTTGATTTGTCAGAAATCGTTGGCCAGATCCTCTTCAAGCCTTTGGGTATACCTTGGATGGAAATGCACCCAGAGTTCATGTGAATTTTGGATGGAAACTTGTGCAATGATACGGTAACGAGAAGAGCACGCACTTTGTTCATCCACGGCCACCAAAGGAGAGGATACATATACCCATCTCCAACTGTGCTCAAAAAGAAAAAATAGCTGTGTTCAGTTTGATATTCTAATTCTGAAGTCTCAAGGCGCTCCTTCGTGCATTTCAGTTTTGTCCAAAAAGTTCGTTTTCTGGGTGATGGAACAGAATAAGGAACTTAACCACAATGTAAATAGGGTATTCTTTTGTACTTACTTTATGTCATTGATATGCCAGAAGCTTGGAAGAGGCATTGGCTGCTGCTTTTCTTAAATCTAAGAACATCTAGAAGAAACTTATTATGCCATCTGGGAACTTCTGTGCCGAAATTCATGCGCATGACATATGACATAGCCCCACACTTCAAAACAGCTATGAGAAACAAGCAGTCTCAACAGGACGACCTGATTCATGTACTTACATGTAATGGTTTTAACTGGTTCAGGCCACAAGGTGCGCTCAAAACAGTGGGCGATACGGGCCTTTTGACATGAAATGTCTGCTCGCTACCTTGCTTGTATGACTGATTTTATAGCTTTGGTGCACCTTTGTTGTCAAGTCAGATCAAGCACCTTCGGCTCACATTGCGAGTTTAACGTGTGGAAAACTATAGAAAGGACACCTCCTCGCCCCCCCCCCCCCCACACCAATGATTATTTCTCCACATACATAAATTGCGTGTTGGAAGAACAGTGGCACCTTACAGTTGTACACAGGAGTGCTGACCTTTACGTTAAAATAGAGTAGTTTGAAATGAAATTTATATCCTCACAGTGTCATGGTCCCATTTACCATCCTTCCTCTTGCAAAATACCTTGAAGTATCATTTTGTGACCCTGATGGCCAGAATTGGCAATTGGATTTAAAAGACCCATTGTATTGCACGGACATATTCAAACTTATCGTGATGCTATCATTCTTCTTGAAAAGACATTCAATGCATTACCTTTGCTTCAGTAACCAAGAGATATGAAATGTTCTTGTTCTTCAGGATGGACATAGATGGTCTTGTTGCAGGTATTCTAATCATCCATGCATGTTAAACATGATGCATGGTGGTTCCAGCACAGGTTCAACCTGGTGCCAAGGATGGCATGCTCATACTGTCAGTCTCTGACACACCTCTTTCAACTGGTCATCAAAATGAGGTTAACATATCACAAGGTTCCATGTATGTTTTCATGAGAGTTCATAAAGTCAGCACAGCATCCAATCAATGCTATACCGACATTCTCATACACGTTTTATGGTAGACTTAAACAATCAATGACCTCACATCACAGAAATAGACTTTACTTGTTAACTGGAGTTTCTTCACAGTTAGACACAAAATGATCAAGTATGTAATAATGCATGGGGTTTTGTACTGATTGAAAAGAGTTGATTACTTCAGACTAATTTGCAGGAATGCACACATCTGCCTTTACCTGTCATTGGGTACAATCTTTTTAAATGTATCAAATAATCAGGCGAACACATTTCTGATTTCACAATATTTTATTTAGAAATGTAGACCTTCATATGACTCGAGTCGCAAGTAAAGACACGATGATATATTTACAGACTGTTTAAAGTCAACAACGATTTTTATTAACATATTTCCATTAATGTTTGCAAGTGAAAGTGTATGAATATTGAAAATTGGAATTAAATGCCCAGTTTACAGCAGTCGCATATTTGACAAATGATGAATGATAACACCTGCCTCGTTGTACATTTGAGGTCTTAATGTTAGATTCTTTGTTTGATTTCCTTTTTTGGTCGCACATTTGAGGTCCTCAAGTCACAGTTGCACTTTCAAATAACCTGTACAACTGATGCAATGCTTGCAGATTCAGCAGACAGCAAGTTGCACAATACCTAAAAGCCATCTGGAGAACAGGTCTACCATGTAGTTTGCCTGGCCCCTTCATCAATAAATATGTGAACACAACTTCTGCTTGAATCTGCCAGCAGATACATCAATTGTACAAAACTATACACTAGAAGACACTACTCACTACCTTTGTACAGAATATAAAACTAACAATTAGTCTAATGATTCTTACCACATTGTATTTAGTACTATATTTTCATCAGACATTGAGCTTCCACAGTTTTCAATCGAGAAGTTAACTTGTTTGAAACCTGAATTTCCATTGAACTACATATCATTAAACATACGAAATACAATGTGGTGAGAATGTACTATCCATTTTTTTACATTACTGTGATGCACAACTATACAAAAAACGTGCACATAGTATATGTTACATCCAAACTAAAAGTGTCAAACATTGAAAAAGCTCCCACTTCATGTTCTGTTCCAGCACATGGAGACCAGTAGGTTTTATCCAAATACTTTCATACTGAAGTCTCACTTTTACAGTGATTCACTTCTTTTAGTTCAGATGGTGGGCTCAGACCAAACAAGAATTTTAGTCCAGAAAGGTAAATTCAATCAGGGAAAATGATTTACTCCAAAAGCATGTGTGTAAAGTGTAGGCTATATTCACCATGAAGCCTGAAAAAAAGCCGACTCATTCCAAATAAATATATGTTTAAATATGGCAATGTATAATGAATGTTTTTAATGTCATATTCTAAACTTGGGTATTGACATTGAAATGTCTACACTTTAGATTATTCTTGTTCAGCCATGAGCCCTGTAATTTCGAACAAAGCTGTCAAAATCTTTGATGGAGCAACACGTCTTTGGTGTGACCGAAACTCTTTATGCCCATTTAATTCCGTCAGGATCAGGGCCTGATGTTATGCCCTGATCAAGATCACGTTGCTTGGGATGGTTGGTGCATATTGCGTCACTGTCAAGGGTGATGTTTATCTGTCCGGGATGCTCCTTTTCACTGTCAATTCTTCATGGTATGTTTTTTGTTACCCACAGAATGGTTCTGTCACTGTCAGGGAAATGTCCCCTGTGAAATCGCCTGTCATTCTCATCTTTTAGAAGCAGATTGTGGTTGGCTTCCACTCATGGGTTGGCTTTGTCATGCTCAAGGAGCCATGTTGGAAAACAGCCCTTGTCATTGTCAGTTCTGTACAGAGCTAGACTGTGCTCCAGCAGGTGAAGACTGTCAGCTTCAGGAAGCTGGGTGAGAGGACAAACCCTGTCACTGTCAGTCATGTGTGGTAACAGATTGACCGCCATTGGTAGAGCTGGACTGTCACTGTCAGGGAACTGTGATGGAGGACACACCCTGGCACTTTCAGTTCTGTGTAGGAGCAGACTGGTTTCTTCCACCAGTAGATTTAGGCTGTCACTGTCAGGGTGCCATCTGGTGAAACAGTGCCTGTCATTGTCAGTCCTGTGTGACAGCAGATTGGCCTTCACGTGATGATTTAGATTGTCACTGTCAGGAAACTGTCTGTGCAAAAATACCCTGTCACTGTCAGTCATGTGTCACAGCAGACTGACGTTCTGTCAGAGACCTTGGCTGTCACTGTCAGGGAACTGCCACCTGGGAAGTTCCCTTTCACTTTCATTTCTCTACCTGTTGTGGACTACCTCTCATTGGTTGGCTTTGTCACTCTCAGGGAACTAAGCTGGAAAACAGTCCTTGTCATTGTCAGTTTTGTACAGAGCTAGACTCTGCTCCAGTAGGTGGAGACTGTCAGCCTCAGGAAGCTGGGTGAGAGGACAAACCCTGTCACTGTCAGTCATGTGTACCAGCAGATTGACCACCACTGTTCGATCTGGACTGTCACTGTCAGGGAACTGTGATGGAAGACACACCCTGTCACTGTCAGTCATGTGTAGCAGCAGATTGACCACCACTGTTCGATCTGGACTGTCACTGTCAGGGAACTGTGACGGAAGACACACCCTGTCACTGTCAGTCATGTGTAGCAGCAGATTGGCCTCCATTGTTAGATCTAGACTGTCACTGTCATGGAACTGTGATGGAAGACACTCCCTGTCACTGTCAGTCACGTGTTGCAGCAGATTGACCTCCACTGCTAGATCTGGACTGTCACTGTCAGGGAACTGTGATGGAAGACACACCCTGTCATGGTCAGTTCTGTGTAGTAGCAGACTGGTTTCTTCCGCCAGTAGATTTAGGCTGTCACTGTCAGGGTGTCATCTGGGAAAATACTCCTTGTCACTGTCAGTCCTGTGTGACGGTAGATTGGCCTCCATCTGTAGTTCTAGACTGTCACTGTCAGGGAACTGTTAATGGGAATATACCCTGTCACTGTCAGTTATGTGTGGCAGCAGAGTGGCTTCCACTGGTAGACCTTGTCTGTCACTGTCAGGGAACTGCTACCTGGGAAGCTCCCTGTCACTGTCAGTCCTGGGCCTGTGCTGGATGACCACCATCCTTGGCCTGTCACTGTCAACATATGGACTTCAAGGATTTATTCTGTCATTGTCAGGTCTTTCTGGTATTAGTTTGGTGATTTGCACCCCCACTACGTCATTGTCAGGAAACAGTAACAGAGGAATTTGGTAATTGCCCTTGTCATTGTCACCTTTGAATACCAGTAATATTTGGCTGATGTTTATGACTTCGGGTGCTTTGTCAAAATCAAGGACTTCCTACTGGAAGGCTACCTTGACACTGTCACTGCCTATTGGCACTAGGCTGACTCCCTGAGGTTCCGTTGTGTCAAACACATGGAATCTCTGGGGATGCTGACAAAGTTCAAGATCATCATTGATGTTGGTCAGAGTCTGTGTGCTGAAGTAATTTTACTTTGGGATCTGATTGAGCATTTTGTCAGGATCAGGGGCTAGATTTATGTCTGGTGAGACTATGTCAGGAACAGATGTGCCTTTCATGGTTCCTTTTATGACCTTGTGACTGACTGTGGTGTCAGGATCAAATGCCATGCCTTTTATTTCCTAACAAGAACTGTCGTCACTGTCATCTTCTGCGTGTTAACTGTGTTGAATCATTAGTGCCAGAACATTTTCATATACCATGTGATCCAAGTAAAAGCCGTCATGATCATTTGTTTGACTTGAGGCTGTTAGAATGGTGCTGTCAGGATCACCTCTGGCCATCAGCACCAGCATGAGAAGCTCCTTGTCAGGATCATTTGGTATGTTGTCTGGCCACCAGAGCTGATTGTCACTGTCAGCTCTGTGTCTTGACAACATGATTGTGACGTCACCTGCATGACTTTCCATTGCCAACTGCCATTGGTTTGCATTTTCATGCTCTTTTGACATAGGCATGGTGATGCTGTCATAGTCAGGGCCTTTTGGTATTAGCCCTGGGCTTGCACAATCAACTCTGCAGACCAGTTTGGTCCTTAGCACCAGACCTTAATCAGATACATGAACTATATGTGTGTCATCTACAGTCTATAAGTCTATGTGAACCTGTCAATCTGCATCAAGACCTGTTTCTGTGTGCAGGCTTCAGAAGTTTACATCATTTTTCAACCTGACCCCTTTTCTCAAGGTCCTTACAAACTTTCAGACTGAATCCATGTCATTCCCTATTTACAGAAGTTGACAAATTTATCTCTGAACTATTTGTGTTGCTATTAAAAGTCTGTTCATTGGAAACTGGAATTTCTGTGTGTATGACTTCATCTTGGTCAGACAAAAGGGTGGTATTTTGCTCAGGGGCAGGTGTTGTCGACACTGCTTGGTCAGTTTCCTCGGAGGCATCCTTATCTGTTGTCTCCAGTTGGGTCCTGTTGCTTCTCGGTTTCTTTGTGGTTGCCTTAGATGACCCACTTTGGGTTGTGGATGTGGTGGCAGTAGTTGTAGTATTTAGGCCTTCGTCCTGTAAAATTTAATGTTTTGAGGCTTGTATATAACATATGCAAAATGCAGTCCAGTAGCTAGTCTAACGTACACAAAACAGGTCGGATAATTTTTGACATCCGATTCTTACACTCAAATATCAATGTCAAAAACCAATCTCCCAAAAACCCTTAGAAACCCTATCAAAAATTTGACAAATATTAAAAACAAGAGGGTTGTGTGTGTGAACAGCCCATACTCAGTTCACCTAGAGATTTCTCAGAGTCAGAATTCTTTTATTTGACAGAAAGTACAGGTAAATACACATTACAAACAGTATGAAATAATTGATAGATATAAGTTCCATGCTATTGTTTGCAGAAATGTGAACAGAACTATCAGGATGACCCCAGTTAAGGATGGCTTGTCCGCTAACACTGGGGCTACCTTGGATCAAGAGAGACACAACAGCAAAATATTTATACTGCAAATGAAGTCATAGATTTTATGTACTAAATATATGAAAAGAGATGACACGAAGATATAAACAGGATATTGAATTAGTAAACACATAATTGAGCATAAACAGAGACAAGTTATATAACTATTACATACATAACAATTTGGCGTACTACACATATCTTGGTATTGACGTAGGAAATGAGATTTAGTATAATTTGAGAAGACATGAAATGAGTGTGTATACAATTTTTCGGCGATGCAAGAAGGGAGGTCTCCAATTAGGGAAGGGATATAGTATCGAACGTAGTGTTCTGAAATAACTTTGTCAGGCTTTGCAAGATGGACATTTTCTCTGTTTCTAGTTTTGTAGGATTTTTTTTTATGGCCAATTTCGTTAATATTGGCTCTCCAATTTAAATTTTCTTGGATTACTAATCCTGGAAAATAAAATTCCTCAATTTTAGAAATTATGATATTGTTTTCAATTGTAAGTTCCAATTGATATTAATTTTCTTTTGGTAGAAATGAAATAACATGTATTTTGTCTTCAGTATATTTAATGATAACTTATTTGCAGTTAGCCAGTTATAAATGTTGTTTAATTCTGTGTTTATATTAGTTGACACATCCTGTCCATTAATTTGAGTGTCAGAGGTGAATGAAAAGGAACATGAAGGACTGCCCAAAGTATTATCATCTGCATAAAGAATTGATTTAAATTTTGAGGATGCTGTATGAATGTCATTTATATAGATAATAAAAAGGAGCGGACCAATAATGCATCCTTGCAGCACACCAGTTTTGATGTGTAATAATTTAGAACTATCTTCATCAAATTGAACATACTGAAATCCATGTAATGAGTAAGTCTGACTGTTACTAAAGCGCACAAACATGTGCAACATCAAGGTCCCAGTTCAACTAGTTCTCAAGTTATAATGAAAAGTAAAATTCATGTATGTTGCACTGTGATCCCAGAAATGAGGTCAAGGTCACTCATGTACTGTCTTAGCTTGACCTTCATGTAGAAACATAAACTTGTGCAACATCAGCATCGTAACTCAAAACTGATCTCAAGTCGTCAAGTAAACAGTAAATTTCGTGTCAGTTAACCTTCGGAATGGGGTCAAGGTAAAAAAAAACTGGAGCATTACCACTTCCACAAACTATTAGACACTCATAAAAAGGCCATCCCTACCAAGTTTGACACAAATCTGGCCAAAATTATTTAAGTTATTACCATTACAAGAAATTCCCATGTTAAACTTGTCTATTTAAACTTTTTTAAACATTTTCAAAAATAAAAATAAATACAAATACAAATATTACTGGAGCTAGACTATTCGAACAAATTTGGTGGGACCCACCAAAGTTTATTTCCATCAAGTTTGAAGTCTGGATGATGGTCTCAGAGAAGAAGTCAAAAATATGAATTAGCATCAGAATGCCCATTGACCTGCATAGTAATTAATAGAAAAGATGCATTTTCCGATAAGTACCCAAGTTGAAAAAAAAAATCGTTAAAAATCAAGAATCCGTAGCAGTGCCACCAAGTGAACAACTTTGTGTGTCCCTTTCACAACAAACATATCCACCAAGTTTCAGCTTAATCTGAGAAGCGGTTCTGGAGAAGGAGTTGAAAATAGCAAAGAAAAAAAAATCATAGAAAATAGAGAAAAATGCAGCGCCGCTGGGTGCACAAACTAAGAACTAAGAGCCTGTAGAAGTGTCCCTGTGTGATACCAAAGCAAACGGGTGAGTAGTTTTGAAAAAGAAATATTTTCAGATTTGCTCCAAACACAACATACAAATTAATAAAAAAAATCAGAGAATACTGGAGTGTGACCATTTGAACAATCTTGATAGAGATCCACCCAAGGTACATTGCCAAGTTTGAAGTTAATCTGGATTATGGTTACAGAGAAAAAGCCCAAAATGTGAATTGGCATTAGAATGCCCATTGACTTATATGGTAATCAATATAAAAGTGCATTTACCGATAAGCACCCGAATTGAAAACAATAATTAAAAATCAGGAATCCATAGCAATGCCACCTAGTGAACACCTTTGTTTGATCCTTCCACAAGGAACATAACCACCATGCTTTAGCGTAATCCGAGTGACAGCTCTGGAGAACAAGTCGAAAATAGAAAAAGCACACAAAAAATTATTTTGAAAAATTAATAATGCAATGCAACCTGGTGAACAATTAAGAACTAGGAGTCCCTAGGAGTGTTCCTGTGTAATATCAAAGCAATTGGGTGAGCGGGTTTTGGAGAGGACTTTTTAAGATTTGCCCCAAAATTGAAAAAAAAATACAAACAAATCCAAACTTCACTGGAGCGTGACCATTCGAACACACTTGGTAGAAACCGACCCAAGGTACATTGCCACCAAGTTTAAAGTAAATCTGGATTACTGTTTTTGAGAAGAAGTCGAAAATGTGAATTGTGGATGGATGGATGACAGACGCATGGACGAGGGACGAAGGACCATCCTATTAACTCAGCTTACAGACAAGTCAGCTGAGCTAAAAAGTTGCCTCTTTCTCCTACTGACTTAAACGGTTTAGAAGTTTGTAATTTGGATGAACTTGTATGAATTTCCTCTTATAGAGACAATACAGATATAGAAATATTAACATCTAATATTGAAGATTATACACAGCAAAATTATAACAGCGCATTATAAAGCACTGGGAGTATGTTTCCATTGCTCATGTGCATCCCAATATTAATGAATGATAAATAACGAAACTTAAAACAAATAGACGTCTAAACAATCATAAACGTAATACTAAAAACTAGATCGCCATACACGTGAGTTTTCCATCAGACATGGGAAATGAATACCCGTCGCCACATGTACAGTTAAAAAGAAAACATATTTTCGATATATTATTTGGTATATCAGTCCATTCCCAGGTGTTGTGTGCTTTATATTACCTCATCCAGCCCAGATCCTTCAGCATCAGTGGCGGTACTCTCCTCGGTGATCGATTCAGTGGTGGTACTCTCTGTGACAGTTGTACTTATTGTGGAAGTTGTAGTCTGGCACGAGCCACATGGCTCATTCTCATAGGTTGACAATATAGCTGCCTCCACAAAACGATACCTGATATAGCTCTTAGGAAATGGTATATAGTATGCTAGACGACCACATCTGAAAAAAAAAAGAACAAAACGAATTGTACTAGTAGCAGTCGTAATTTGATTTCATTTAACTATGTTGCACCTACAGATAGCTTCAAGTTCAAACCAGTCAAATTTTGAAGAATCTGGTAACTTTTCAAGTGCCTTGCACAGAGCAAATCAGACTGAAACTGTATTCAACACCTTGAAATTTCTAGCTGTAAATCCCGTGGTCGTATCATAGAGTTCTGCAGGGTTCACATGAGTATGTTTTGATCAGGACAAGGGGAAAGCTCTGTTTATGTTATGTATGTGTTGCTTGCTGTATTGTATCGTTTACATTACAGAACGAAACGATGGCTAGAGGGCGATGTGAACAGCCCGTGCTCAGCTCACTTAGGCTTGTCCCACAAAATCAAGGTTGCAACTGAATAGTGTTCAGCTTTAGCTGAGCGCATATTGCATTTAGAAGTATTTCTAAGACGGATGACAGAGCCCCCTAAAAGTTCAGTCTCAACAGCAAGTCAGCTGCGTTAAAACTTGCAGCGCCACCTGGTGAACAAATTAAGAACAATGAGTCCCTGGGAGTGTTCCTGTGTGATATCAAAGCAACTTCAGAGATGATTGTATACGATTCGTTAAAAATTCGAAATCCACAGCAGTACTACCTAGCAAACAACTTTGTTGGACCCTTTCACAAGGAAGATATCCACAATGTTTCAGCTGAATCTGAGTGACGGTTCTAGAGAAGAAGTCGAAAATAGCGAAAACACACAAAAAAATGATAAAAAATATATAATAAATTGCAGCGCCACCTGGTTAACAAATTAAGAACTAGGAGTCCCTGTGAATTATCAAAGCAATTGGGTGAGCAATTTCGGAAAAAAATAAGATTTGCAAAAAAAAAAAAAAACGGCTAAAAGTTTCAAAATTCACTTGAGCGTCAGCATTTGAACAAATTTGGTAGAGATCCACCCAAGGCACATTGCCACCAAGTTTGAAGTGAATCTTGCTGACGGTTTTTGGAGAAGAAGTCCAAAACGTGAATTGTGAGTGGACGTCAGACGCCAGACGAAGAGTGATGGCATAAGCTCTGCTGGCTGATAAGCCAGCTGAGCTAAAAAACCCGGGTAAAACTCACTGTTTTCAGCTGCACTTGCGATTTCCATTGTTGCAAATACCTCATTGCACTGTGAACGCGACTTCTTACACCGACAGTGAGTGTGAAAACGTTTGTGGATGTGGATGAGGAAGGTGTTTAGAGATGCGAATTCATTGTTTTTTAAGAATGAAATGACGGAAGCCATACAGGAACAAGCCTCCTGTGACAAGGAAAAAGCCTCCGAGTGAAGGTTGCCCCAAGAAGGATCAATTATATTGGTCAACCAAGCAAGCTTTCCTTTATATTTTCCATGCGATTCAGTTTTAGCATTTCAATGATTGTAATACACCAGAACATTTTGTATTTCCAGACCAAATTACCGGGCTGTCCAACTGCAAAATTTTGTGAAATAGTTTTACACATATGCACAATTAATTCTTTATTTCACACGTGTGCAAAAGAATTTTACATATGTGTAAATCTTTTTCATATATGTGAAAAAGATTTATACATATGTGAAATAGTTTTACACATACGTGCAAAATTTTATATCACATCTGCAACAAGATTTTAATATATGTAAAATAGTTTTTAACATTTGTGCAATTGTATGTTAATTTCACATATGTGTAAAACAATTTCACATATGTGTAAAACAATTTCAAATATGTGTAAAAGAATTTCACACACGTGTCAATCTTTTTCACACATGTGAAAAAGATTTTCACATGTGAATAATGATGGAATATAAATTCTTAAACTGCTTGCCACAGATTCTCGACCATTTGTACCATGAAATGTGACTGGTTAAGTTATTACTGGACTTCTTTCGCCACCCATGTCAAACAAATCAATGGACCCTTTTAGGACCCCCAAAGAGCAACACGTGATGGCGTTATTTCCTGTGATTTCAAACCTTTTGAAGCTGTATTATCTCATTTGGTGTTGATTTCGGGTGAGAACTCTTTTGGTGTGGTACGTTGCGGAACAGTTTACAGTAGAAATCGCCAAGATTGTAAGTTTTATACCAGTCTGGTTTCCATTGTTTAATACACAACGCAATGCGACAAATCGCATAATTCGAGTTTTCATCAAAAAGACAGAAAGCGCAGAATGAATATAGTGCTCTCACATTATCAGATGTAATCATTTACGCACGTTGGGAGAACTGGCCATCACTTTGGAACATTTGCATTTTCTGATCGCGGTAAGAGGACAAAATTAATTCCTGTATTAGTATACTGGGACATCCCACCCCCATCCCATCAACAAAATTGATTATGAAAAAAATAATAATAAATAAAATAGAATCCTGATACGGTTACTATCGCACTGATTCCAACCTGTCCATCGGAACCATGCAGGTAACACTTCAGCAGCGGTCGCTGTTAATCAGGTGAGTCAAGGACACAAACCTGTCATAGACAAAGATGTCATCCTTACGGCCATGAAGCAGGTGCCAGATGTCATTGTCTTTGGTTGCCTGGTACAAACGCACAGACAGTCTGTGGCGGAGCTCACTGGCCATCAATTGTGAATGCCATAGTTTACTATTCACCGCCACGTAAGAGATGTTCTTCAAGCCGTAAAGGACCAGCTTCTGTTGCAGTTGTTCGAGGCTGTAAATGCAAAAGTGTTTACTTTAAAAGTGTCCAAGTGTATGGGTGCCAGTATAAGTAAAATACCATCGTTATTATCAGATATGTATTAAACATACAAAATACACATGGGATGTTTTAGGTAGGCCTATCCAATGCATGCATATCATTGTTGAAGCAAAATTGTGCGGCGAAATGCTATCATAAAACCCAACCCTACCTCCGAAACCACGACTTTTTATTAAAGATCAAGCGTCTTATTTTCATTGTGACCATAACTATGTGAGTTTTCTGAACACTTTATAATCTGGAAGCAAAATAGCAATTTGCCCACAATAAAACAGTACTTACAGTTGAGCCTGAACAAGACAGAAGGATCAACTGGCCTGCAGCAGCGCTACCACAGTGACATTGCCGCGGTGTGTTTCCATTGGAGACACACCTCCAGCTGACCACGGGGGCGGGAGCTTACAGAGCTGGCTGGTAGCTGTTGCCATAGCAACGAGGCATAGGAGGGCCCCCAGCCACAGGCCACTCCTAGCCATTGCTGTTTTATGCGCTGGAAACATAAAACAAAAATGCGTCATTATATAACGTAATTACAACTTTAAAGGTAACAAGGAGAAACAAGCAAGAAAAATTGACCACTTGTCACTCTGGTGGGCGTTTTAATTGTGCATGTCACTCTGAAATGATCAGTGATAATGACTTTTTCTTTTATATCTCTTTGTGTCCCAGCCAACCATTGGCTGAGACATTACGCTTCGTGATCTCTGCTCACTTATTTATTTATTTGCTTATTTGTTTGTTTGTTTGTTTGTTCGTTCGTTGGTTTGTTTATTTATTTATTTACTATTTACTTGCTTATTTATTTATTTTATTTATTTGTTTATCTATTTATTTACTTATTTATTCATTCGTTTGTTTATTTATTTAGTTTGCTGATGTATATATATATATATATATTAGTTTATCTAGTTGTCCTTTTAATGTATAATATTATGTTTATCAGAAATTAAGAATCAGTCTCTGATCATTTCTGGTCAACGTGAACTTGCACACATAACGTATTTTAAAAGATGTATGGCTAGGCCATCTACCAAAAATAGAGAAGTCGAATATTCAACTCAAAATTCGAATATGAGGGATTTATCTTGAATATTCGACTTGTATGTGAGTGAAACAAAAGATTGGAAAAGTCGAACATTCGAAGGTTGAAGTTGAATAAACGAGATTTATCTTGAATATTCTAGTTTTGGGGCCATCTAGGGGGAAATTGAAAAAGTCGAATATTCCAGATAAAAGTCGAATATTCCAGATAAAAGTCGAATGAACCAGATTTATTTTGAATATTCAACTCTTTTGGTATGGAAAACAATATTCAAGATAAGAGTCGAATGAACGACTTGAATATTCGACTTTTTTTTTTTTTTTTTTTTTTGATTTCCGTACACACGTGTGTCAAGCCGCGATAATAAAATTAGACTGCAGTGAAACTCTTAATGAATGCATTAATCCCTCCCCTCCCCCTTTTTGTCTTTCCCTTCCACCATCTCTGATAACTGTGAAATGACAACTGAAACCCCGGTCAACAAATGCAGCATATTTTTCCGCAACTGACCCCATGCAACCCATCTGTATACACAAGAGTATTCCAAAGTGGGCTTATCAGGCATAGCCAGGATTTTCCGGGGAAATAGGGTCTCTGGAGTAAAATTCATGGGAGAGAGGACACGAAACTTCTGAGCCGGAGCCGGGCTTGCGTTGAAACGTTTGAGAAATGGTCCCATGTTCATATCCCTTGTTTCTTTAAAGAGGATCAGAAAAATAGCCAGAACTAGGCTAATGCAAGTTCTTCTCCTCGTGTAAATATATATATATATATATATATATATATATATATATATATATATATATATATATATATATATATATATATATATATATATATATATATATATATATATATATATATATATATATATATATATTACATGAAATAACATGTAGAAAAGAAAAAAAAGCTGGTCCTGTCAACCTCTCGAGAATTTTTTCTCTTTTTTACGTGCCTATAGTCAAACCGTGCATTCATTCCAAGACCTTTCTGATGTTCAAATGATTTTTAGTCTGACAATGCATATATCTCAAGATATTCTGTCGTGCTCTAGTGCCAGAAATATACAATTTTGTCTTTAACTGGACATTACATATGATTGTCTCCCCCAAAGTGAAGTATCATTTGTGGTACTCATATAAGCATTTACCTTCCTCGTGATTCTTTTAACGGATGACAGGTTTTTTTTGGGGGGGGTGTTTTGTTTTCTTTTTTGTTTTGTTTTGTTTTGTTTTTGTTTCGTTGTTGTTTTTGTTTTTGCTTTTGTTTTTTGGTTTTTGTTTTTTGTTTTTGTTTTTGTTTTTTTCTTGGGGGAGGGGGGTGTTAACCTAAAGGTATTTTCGACTTCTCCAGAATGACAGAACAGAATTGTTGGAAATTATACAAGAATACAAAATAACACTGGAAAAGAAAATTTGTTCAAAGCAAATCTTGAATAGCTGCATGCCACAAAACATAAAATTTCAGGAAAATCAACTAAAGCACAATAAGGCTCTTGGCATGGAAAATCTGCAGCTAAAAAGGACATGCCAGAAAGGAGGGAAGAAAGAAAGGATTCTGATAAAAACAGAATGTTAAATGTCAGCAAATAAACGATTTGGTCATGTAATGAAAATTCTAGTAATTCTGGTACGTTGTATTTTTATTGCATTTTTGATTCATTTATGGATCACTGCTGACACTACCACATGAACTGATGACAAAATGCTCACCATATGGTAGCATAAAAGTGTGGATCTGACGTGAGTGTAAACAACAAATCCTGTGGTATGCATATACATGTAACTGACTGCTAATGACAGATCAACCTATGAAATGACGCTGGAATGACACCTATGCCCATAATTATGTTGGAGAAATACAACATTTAAACTTTTCAATAGTCCCTTATTGTGTATTCATTTGTGTATTTACTATCAGGAAAACTTCCCCTTTACAGCGGGGGCACCGATGGAACGGGGTAAATTCCATGATGCGTCCAATATATATGTACAAGTAATTCGTCATCCTTATTGACACAGATAATATGTATACGTTAAAACTTAAGTATCGATAATTAATTATTCGTGATTTGTGTCCTCCGCACCAAAAACTAGAGATAAACCACTCATTGGGACAAAACTCAAGAAAGCGTAAGGACAATATATATATATATATATATATATATATATATATATATATATATATATATTTATATATGTATATATATATATATTCTAATGTTTCAGATGGTCTGCTTTGCAGACAAGTCTTGAACCAGCTTGCTTGTTTTTCTCCCACAATATGAAGTCATAAGCTCTATGCGCACAGCAAGATCATTACGGAGTCTGAAGTCACTATAATGAACTGTTTCAATGTCTCTCCCGTCCTTCCCTTGTCCCTCCCCCCTCTCCCTTCCTTTCCATTACCGACTTGTGCTGTGTTAGGATTTAAATTAGCACTACATGCATGGATTTGGAGAAATGTTACTCTACATGGCTACAATATCTAGTCGAACTTGGTCAGCCCCGCATCTCTGCTTACACCACAGGGTGTGTTGCACAGCCAACTTCAAAGAAATAAACTCTTTCACCACAATAAATGACTCTAGTCACTCGTATTTAAATCACTATTCAAATGTTTAATGCAAAGAACCTCCTTTCGAGTACCAGTAAGCCTAGATGTTAAGTAGTAGTTTAGGTTCACCTTTGGCTAAAACATATTTTATTCAAAAGTAAACAATCAGGAAGGAGGGCAGAGCCCTAAACAAATCCTTCTTGCAAAGAAGAGACAAGAGCACAGGACATACGTAACATACATTCCAGGTTGACGCCGCTCGTCTCGTCCGAGGGCTCGACGAGGGGCGCAAGGAGGGAATAGGTAGAAGAGAGACACGACTAAACAGAGCACAGACAGAGTGGCTATGATGCGATAATAAATAGTAATAGTTCAGAATAATAATAATAATGTACGTTATTGTTTCACCTTGAAAGCGTTTAGTTTTTTTCAATATTTTCTTGTACTGATAAAAAGAACCAGATGTTTTTTAGTAGGGAACATTTAAAATGACCATATAAAACAGTATTAATTGAAAATGGTGCTACCAAACTGATAGAAGTGTGGAGGACATCGCGAGCAATGATGCATCGTGGACAAGTTAAGAAATAGTGCCAAACGTTTTCGGTGGTAGCGCCACATGTGCAACTTGCAGATTCAATTACGCCTATCTTACACATATGGTCATTCAGCTGCATGCAGCCCATACGCAAATGGGAATGAAAAATGGACAAGTATCTCTTACCAATGTTCAAAAGTTCTGGATAAACGACACAACAGTCAGCTGAATGTCTTCAAGAAGATCTTTATCTAATTGGGTGCAGCCGTCCCAGACCACGCTACCATATTCCATAATACGACGGATAAAAGATTTAAATTTTTTTTCCAAGGTTTCACGATCAAGACGATACTGCATAGATTTCATGATGTTTAACTGTTTGGAAGCCTTAAGTGCAATTTGTTTAATGTGAGAACTCCATTTCAGGTCTAATCTTAAGGTAAGCCCGTAGTGTTTATGTTCAGGAACGTTCACCAATTGATGGCCTTGGAAAGTGAGAGGAGGGTGATCAGGGGTGTTTTTTATCAGAGAAATGAGCATAGTATCAGTCTTCAGTACATTAAAAGAGACAATCCACTCCTTGGACCCTTCATCTAAGGAGGCGAGATCACTGTTCAATACAGCAGCTGCATGGACTGGATCGTCGACAGAAAGATAAAGCGATGTATCATCAGCGAATAGCTTGACATTAGAGTTTACAACCTTAACTATATCATTGATGTAAATTAAAAATAATAGGGGGCCTAGTACAGACCCTTGAGGCACGCCAGCCACGATAGAACCCCATCTGGAACCCTGCCCATTAAGAACTACACGTTGTCTGCGATCGTTGAGATAGTCACCAAACCATGCCAAAAGGTTTTCTGTGATGCCGTTTTTTTTTCTAATTTATGTAGGAGACCTCTGTGCCAAACTTTGTCGAAAGCTTTGCTTATATCAAGAAACACAACTCTTACTTCTTTTTCTTCGTCGATGGCTATGCATAATTCGTGATATAAAGAAAGTAGCTGATTGACTGTAGAGTCACCCGGTATAAAGCCAGACTGGTTTGCAGAGATAATCATGTTGTCCCGGAAAAAAGTTGAATACATGTTTAAACACTACTCTTTCTAATACTTTCCCGGTACAACTTAGAAGAGATACAGGGTGGTAATTGTTGCACAGGTTGGCGTCGCCCTTCTTATGCAGGGGTGTAACGTGTGCCTCTTTCCAGATAGACGAAAAATGACTTTGGTTAAGGGATAAATTGAATAACTTCGCAAGAGGTTATGAATTTGGAGAGCTACTTCTTTCAGAAGTCTATTACTTACGCCGTCAGGACCAGTTGCTTTGGAAGTGTCAAGGCGTTTCAAAATGTCAAGAGCCTCGTGATCATGAATTCTCAAATTGCTAAAACATGAACAGGGTGATCGGGGGGTGCAGGAATTTGAGCCGGTTGTGAACCTATATATTACTTTGGCTCAAGAAAAAATTGTCAAATTGTGCAGCTTTGGAAGCGCTGTCAGATATATGTTTCCCATTACATATCAATGATGGAATTGCCTGATGATGTTTTTATTTAGAAAATGTTTGACTGTGCTCCACCATGCCTTGTTTTTCTTTTTGGAATTTTTTAAGAGAGTTACTTAATTTGGTATTATGATGCTCTTCGGCTAAACAGAGATGCTCCTGGTATACTGATTGCGAAGCTGATTATACATAGTCCATAACTCAGCGCTGCACGGACCATTATTATTATCTTTACCTCGATTGTATGCGCGCATGACGTTACGCTTTTCACAACGGAGTGACGAAGTGTACCAAGGAAGGTCATCAGGTCGAATGGTAACGACCTTATTGGGAATACATGTTTTAGCGGCTTGCAAAAAACCGTCAGTCCATGAGGCACAACATTCATTTATATCATTTGATAAAAAGAAATTATCCCAATTGATTTGGCTCAAAAAAATACGAAAATGATTAAAATCTGCCTTATCATATTCCCAAAATAAATCTCTTGTATGAGGGTTCATTCTTCCTTCGAAACAGAATACAAGCAGACACGACACTGTGATCGCAATTCGAAATCGGTGGCAATCGGTTGACCTTTTGTTCAGGGTAACAGTATTCATCAGCACGTTTTTCGTGTATTGCTTGCAAACTGCTCTGAGGGTGGCGTGGGACTCAGTCCATGGCTTGGAACTAAAAGAGTTAAGTGAATGCAGGTTAATATATCTCATTGCTTGTTATGGAGAGGTTTATATATGTTCATAATTGCTGCTGCACACGTGCAGACAGTTACATTATCACACACACACACACACACATACACACACACACAAACACACACACATATTATATATATATATATATATATATATATATATATATATATATATATATATATATATATATATATATATATATATATATCATAGATAGTTGATAGCCATGAATATCCATTAGTGCATTGACTCGGGACCCGGGTACGGACCCCTTCCCCCCCCTTCGTCAAAATGCCAAAAAGTAGGGTCCCGAATCCAATTCTTAATACCTGACTACTTTCAATACAAAAAAACAAATTATAGATCTAATTGTGCCTTTTTCATTGTGATGTTCTTTATTATTATTTTTTGCTTTATCTTTTTCCTCTCAGGAATAAGCAACTTGTCGAATGGCGGAATTATTACACTGTGCCTGAATAAAGGCAAATTAAAATATATTTTTTGTGTATCATTTCAGTAAGGGTTTTTGCCGTGGGTACCCGGGTCACGGGTACCCGTTACGGGTCCTGGGTATTAAACAAAATTTATTTATGTTTGATACCCGGGACCCAGATATGGGTCAGTGAACAATTTATTTGCGGGTCCCGGGACCCGACTTTTTCCACTAAGTCAATGCACTAATATCTATGTATACATATAATGAACGAAGTCGTCTTCTCGTGCCTTAGCTCTGTCTTTAGACTCATTGCTTGTTTGTCGTTGACTACAATGGAATCTAGTTTTTAATGCTTTACATTAAAAGGTTTTCAATATTGAAATATGTGAGCATGATTACGGAGATGCAACTTTGATTTGTTTGATGTGTAAATGATATGCCACTGAACAGGCAGCTAGGAAATGCAACGGCATGCCATATTTTCAAACTTTTAACCGTTTACAATTAATTTACATTGCATAATTTTCAATGCTGCAGCTTCTGTTCAGTGTTTATCGATGGGACCCCAGCAGAATTCCAGAAATTGGATTGGAAGGCAACTCTATCTATAATAGTTACAAAGATTATTCAAGGTTTGAATTTTGTTCACTTTCCTTACGTAAACAAATTAAACTGCTACACTGTTTTTGTTCGTTATTCATTGATGTAACTATATCACAAATCTATAAATTGAAATTAGGATAGAACCTCTACCTATAACTGTTATGATGAAGATACCTGATGTATAAATCTTGTGCATTTGCATAAATTAACATACTACAGCTTTGGTTCATAGTCCATTTGATGCGGCCATAGCACAGTCCTGTATATTGCAGGGAGATAACCGCGTCTATTGATAATTCTGTCGCAAATATTCGAGATTTAATTTCATTTGACTAATTTACATAAATTAGGCGTTTCAAGTTTCTCATTTACACATCAAAGAAATAGAAGTTGCATCTCCGTAATCATGCTCACACATTTCAATATTGAAAACCTTTTAATGTAAAGCATTACAGACCAGATGATTTAAAATGCTGCAGCTTTTTTCTTCATGGCCCATTGCATAGGCAGGTGTCATAAACCTCTATGTGCAACTTGAAGTTTTCTATCTGCATTAGTTAAAGTGTGGTGTCAACACACACTTTTCTGCTTTTCCTAAAATTAATTCTTTCTTTCTGTCTGTCTGTCTTCTTTACCGGCGAATTGCCCGACACTATTATACATAGAAACGCCAAACTTAGCATGATTGTACCTCCATACAATGAGTTGGGCCTTTGTATGCAGAGGAATGAAAACGTTAAAAATCATGCTAATTACCAGCATTTGAAACTTTAAATCTTAAATAGCTTCAAAACTATCATAGACAGAGATGTCATTTCAACTTCCACTAAGGGGTTATTGACCATTTCACATCTAACGAATTTAAAACAAAAAGATATAGCAATTTAAATTATGCTAATTACCAGCATTAGAAACTTTAAATATTGAATAGCTTCAAAACTTTTATAGATAGCGACGTCATTTCAACTTCTACTAGGGGGTTATTGACCATTCTGCATGTAATAAATCTACACCAATTTTAAATTATGCTAAGTAGCACCATTAGAAATTTCAAATCTTGAATAACTTGCAAGCTATAATGGATACATTTGCCATTCCCACTTCTACTCCTATGTTATGGACTAATTGTACATTGCCATACCAATATGCTTTGAAGACACACACACTGATTTGCTATGCAGCAAATTATCTTTTCTTGTTTTGAAATGTCTTTTCTGCATTAGTCTTGAAGTTACGAAATTTTAAATTTTTAATTGTACTTCTTGACAATTCAATGTAAGGTGCCAAAGTTTATCACAAATGCAGTTTTCAAAGCAGTCACCTTTATGGTGTCCACGAAAAACGCTGTACAGCGAAAATAAACTAGCAAAGACAGAGAAAAGCCGACATACTTTGAAAATTGTTTGGTCGCGGAAACCGGAAGAGCAGGAGGGAAAAAACAAATACAACGAAACGTACGTGGTTAACAAACTGAAATAGTATACGTACATGATAAATATCCTGACAACAATTGCAATGACATGGAGAGTGCACCACAGTTAAGGGTCATGTGGTCTCGATTCAACAGATCAGTGCTGGGATTACATGGCATTGCCCGGGTGGCATTGTCAAGTGGGCACACAGAGCAAAGTTGCACATGCCCCTGCCTTTACGTAAGACAAAATCTCGTGATTTTTTTGTCTTGATACTGTGATAAACGTTAATTCAGGAATAGTGTATCAATGACAATGAGATTGCATATCTGGTATCTCTTTCTTTAGCAATGTCTGTGTACTAGCACAGACATATTGTTTTTCCAATAATTTTTTCTTTCTTTTTAGCTCTGCTTATGGGATCACATGTCTGTCCATCCGTCCGTCTGTAAACTCTTGCTTGTGAACGCGATACAGTCCTCATATTTTTAAGTTAGCCCCATACAACTGTTCAGACTGATAGGGCGTTTGAAAATCGAGTTTGATATTGGTGGCGCCACCTACAGCATTATGTAACGTGTTGCTCACAATGTGAAAATCTTGTTACCACTTTAGGATCCTGAATGTTTTATAGATCTGGCTGAAATTTCGTGGAGGAGGTCAAAATCTTTGTTGCATATGATATTCATAGCACCACCTATAATCTGACGGAAATTACGAGCCAAAATGTGTTAAAAGATATAAAGTTCCATATCTCGAAAATCATAGAGTTAGACTTCCTAAATTTATAAGATATATAGACTATGTCTAATGCTAATATGTTATATAATATTAGTGACGTTGACCTATTTTGCAGGACACTAGGCCGGTAAATTTCAAAGATGTGATTTTGTAATGACAAGGTGTGGCTTGGACATTAATGGCAGAGAGAATTGAGCCCCCAGATCCAAATTGCACTTGAGTATATTGTACATGGAACTCTACTTGGTGACCTACTTTTTGAGTCACCATGGCTCAATAGTTTGGCGCTTGTCCAAGAGCCCTCCAAGAGTCCTGTATTTCTTCAATGACCCGAAAAGTTATTCCCCGATTTGAACAACCAGACCATGCATAGATAGCTGGATACAGGGCGCACATTTTGAATTAAATAATTGTTTAATATGAGTTGAAGGTGAACGTCATATGGGCAATTAGAGTTTTCGGGTCAAAACATCGGGGGAAAAAACTTGTAAAGGCACTGCCGTCTATGATTTTTAGTGGATCATCTGAAATTTAGTGGGATTGTGGTGGTCAAAATCTCAATTGATGGAGATACTAGTGGGGCTACCTACAGTTTGATAGAAATTATGAGCCAAAATGCATTGAACAAGACAAAATTGTATACCTCGACAATAATAAAGCCATACATTCCAAATTTATAGGTTACATAGATTATATACAACAATATCATATTGTACAATGTGGGTGACTATGACCTAGTATTTATAGGTTACCAAGTAGCATTTCAATTTATCCACCCTTTAGCAGCACTTGAAATGTTTAAATGTTGAATATTTCAAAACTATTACCATTCAAACTTTAATTCATTGGGTTGTGCTCATACAATGGACGACAAACAAAAGTATAAAATTTAATTTATGCAAATTAGGGACACTTGAGCAAGTTAAATGAGGCAAAGGTGTCGGTCATTTCTTAAATTTTTAGGTTTGTGCTACAGTAGCATCCAATTAAGTTTTGAAAACACAGATTTGCTTTTGAGGCAAATCATCTTTCTAGTTTTCAACTTTATATTCATGTACGTAAGCGTATGTCTATGGCATCTCTATTTTATTTTCCTGCTTGTACCATACGAGTGTAGTCTCAGTTAAATTACAATAAAGCTATTTACATTTTAACATGCCTCTGACACCTTTCCGAGACTCTTTGACGTATGTGACTACGTAAAACCACAAAAATTTCAAAAGGCTTCTGGTGCTTTGTTTTGTCTACTGAATAAAACGAAGTACAACAGGAGAAAAAGTGTGCTCCAAATGTGGAATGCATTGGATATATGTATGTCTGGATATACAAGATGAACATCTCTCTCTCTCTCTCTCTCTCTCTCTCTCTCTCTCTCTCTCTCTCTCTCTCTCTCTCTCTCTCTCTCTCTCTCTCTCTCTCTCTCTCTAACTGTAGCAAGTATGCATGAAACGTTTATTAAAAGACGAAAATATAGGTTATATCTACTAACAACGACATAAACATTTCCCCGTGCGTTGATTTCCCTTTGTTCAGCGGCATATATCATACTTTTTTGTTTTGTTTTGTTTTTTGTACTAGTGCGGGAGTTTTTGTGAGGTATTATCCAATATTTGCCATGTTCTCTTTATGATCATGTCACCACAAGACGCTAATTTGTAACATTTACATTACTTACCCGTGTTTCCCTCTTCCCGTGGAGTCGGAGATTTTTATCCTAGCAATGGTTTCAGGACAGGGACTCCAGTCCAATGTGCATGAATAAACGGCCCAGCTAGAACGTTGAACCTTATACCGCAAGTCAGCTGACAGGCAGGGTCACAGGGCCATCCAGATATTGCGCTTGCTACCAAAGTGATTCACAGCTGTCTGGACATATATAATCTTAATTGTGTTTGTCCAAGATTGTAGTAATGCAGCTATGTGACCTTATTTATGCATCACTTCACTTAGTTTTGTATTTATATACCAATACAACTCCATTTTGGTACTATAATTCACTTAGTAATGAACATCTCAGTCTCTTATACTTCATATCAACCGCTTTCAATGTTCTAATATCATTGGTCATAAAACTGGCAGGTCAATGTAACCTTGGCTACAGAAGGAGATGTGCAGTATGTAATAAGGTTACTATAGATAATACTAATAGATACTTTATTATTATTAGTTCTAAGCAGTCCCATGTTTCCAAAAGGCATGTGCACATCTGCAAAATCGCAGGCTGCTAGGACAACACCAGGAAATTAAACACACTGACACCCTCCCCCCCCCCTTATTGCAATGGTTTACTTTTCATTGTCCCCCTCCCCCTGCCCCCGCCCCCCGAAGGACAAGAGTGACCTATGAAGCAACACTTGCAGTGGCGTTACTCTCTGGCCGTGCATGCCCGCGACCGTTAAGCCCACTCACGGGAGGTTTGGGAACGGATTTTCGTTAGCTTGCTATTCAAATGAAAACCACATTAGTGCCTATTTGTCCATAAAATTAGTAGTAATAGTAGTAGTAGTCATGCCTAAAATATTAATATACGGAGCTCAGGATATATATATATATATATATATATATATATATATATATATATATATATATATATATATATATATACACATATATATATACACATATATATACATATATATATATATATATATATATATATATTTATCGAAATTAGCGTTACCGTCTGCATAACTTGGGGGCAATGTAAGAGTACGTAGACATTTTGTGGCATCCTGTACATATTTTCGGGCTCCCTGGGCAAACAAGCAATCAATATTCGGAGGCCTGGATCCGGTCTAAAGGCCCAAACGCGACACAACTGGAAAGCACGGCTTCCTGTTCCCACATAATAAGAAACGAGTTGGCTGCAACTAGAATAGAAGATTTGCTTCAAAGCAAATCTGTCCGTGTGAGCACACAGGAAAGTTTTTGCCTTGTACATTCAAATTGAAATTGCAAAAGCTTCATCACAGTAACATGAAATTTATGAACAAGAGCCCCATGTGCCTACTGCTCTGCTGACCTGTTTCGGAAACAATGAACCGCAAAAAGAATATCTTCTTTGCCGGAATGTAGATAGAGACATGATCTCAAATGCCATCCGTAGTTTCAACTTAAATTCCCATGTATAGGCAGGCCATGAGTAGTTAACAGTGAGGTGTGTCACCTGAAGATATGTTGAACCGTTTAAAATTTTAAAATTTTGAAGCATCCAGACAGACTTGTTGTCAAACAAATATGATTTTCTAGTTCATATTTTTAGCTCATCAACAATCTCACTAAGTTTCATGAAAATCCACCACAAATCTAAGATGCTATATAGACTGTTCACACAATTTTCTTATTTCTATACATATATTGCATTATAACGCCACCACTATTGAACTTGGCTAACATTTCCATACCCTTGGTTAAGTCCTGATGGGTATATGGAGCTTACTTCAGAAATGTAGACATCCTTGGCAAATTACCTCTCTAACTCCCAGAGACCGGGAACAAAAAGGTCAAGGTCATCCACATTACATGATGTATTAATGAAGGTCATGATCAATGTCATGGTACAATTTTGGTCTATTCAGCTTACCCATTTTGCGAGATTCAGAATTTTATCTCTTCCAACACATTTTGGCTCGTAAATTCTGTCAAAATATAGATGGCAGTACCAGTATCAACGCTAACCGAGATTTTGACCTCTGCCACAAGTCCAACAAATTTTTATAATGATCCGGTAAAAATTACAGCAGCTGAGCATTCTAAAAATTTGACAGTTTGACCCTAATACTCGAATGGCCATTTCACCCTGACCCTAAGTCGGATTAAAAGTTGTTAATTTCTAAACATGCAACGCGCATCCAACTTTGCGCCCACATTGTTGGTTTGTGTGAGTCGGGTGGTAACTTTATGAGTTATTAGTGTATATTACATAAAAAAAGATAAACTTGGCCAAGCGCTAAAGTCCATTATAAGTGAGTCATGGTGACCCCAAAAGTAGATTAACAAAGTAGAGTTTTTTGGACAATGTACACAGGTCACACTATTTTCTGTTTTTCCTAAACTTTTTTCTTTTTTCCTTCTTTTTTTTACCAGTAAATTTGTCCAACACTTTTCTTTGACACTATTATACATAGAAACGCCAAACGTGGCATGATTGTACCTCCATACAAGAAGTTGGGCCTTTTTATACAGAGGAATGAAGATGTTTAAAAATTATGCAAATTATGGGTGTTTGAAATTTTAAATCTTGAATATCTTCAAAAGTATAATAGATAGAGATGTTATTCCAACTTCTCCTAGAGGGTTATTGTCCATTGCGCATCTAATGAATTTAAACAAAAGTTGTAGCAATTTAAATTATGCTAATTACCAGCATTTGAAACTTTAAACCTTGAATATCTTCAAAACTATTGTAGATACAGATGTCATTTCAACTTCTACTAGGGGGTTATTGACCATTGTGCTTGCAATGAATCTAAAACAAAAGTTTCAGCAATTTGAATTATGCAAATAAGCAGCCTTTGAAATTTTAAAACTTAAACATTTTCAAAACTATTTTAGATAGAGATGCCATTTCAACTTGTACTAGGGGGTCATTGACCATTGCGCATGTAATGAATCTAAAACAAAAGTTGTAGCAATTTAAATTATGCTAATTAGCAGTGTTCGAAATTTTCAATCTTGAATATCTTAAAAGTATAGACACATTTGTTTTACATGGATTGTGAAAGAAGTCAAGTATTGACTTATCGAGTCACTCCCCGTGGCACCGCTCAGCCAACCGTGCACCCTTTCAACACTTTAATAGATGGAGATGTCATTCCAACTTCTACGAGGGGGTTGTTGACCATTGTACACTAATGAATTAAAAACAAAAGTTGCTGCAATTTAAATTATGCTACTTAGTACCTTTAGAAATTTTAAATCTTGAATAAATTTATTGCCTTAGGGGGCCAACAGTCTATCGCCCTCCAGAAAGTCTGTTTAGCACGTATTTAACTTTAAAGCTATAATAGATGGAGATGCCTTTCCAACTTCTACTCCGTTCACTTAGAAGTCAAGTTCGACGAAAGTATCATCTGGCCAAGAATCTAAACTTTGAACCCAACGTATGGGTCTCCTTTTGTCGACTTAGAAATAATTATGAAGATTAATTGCAACTTTTTAAACAAAACTACAATGAAAAAAGAACAGCCCATGCTCAGCTGACCTAGACATTCATCAGACTTGCAGCTCTGTGAACTTGGGATAGGATCAAGGTCACTCATGTTCTAAGTAGGTCTGACCTGTATAGAAGAACACTAACATGTGCAACATCAAGGTCCCAGTTCAAGTAGTCCTCAAGTTATAATGAAGAGTAAAATTCATGTATGTTGCACTGTTACCACAGAAACCAGGTCAAGGTCACTCATGTACTGTCTAAGCTTGACCTTCATAGAGAAACATTAACATATGCAACATCAAGGTCCCTAACTCAAAACAGATCTCAAGTTATCAAGTGAACAATAAATTTCATGTCCGTTGTCCCGTGACCTTGGGAATGAGGTCAAGGTCCAAACATGACTGGCGCATGACCATTGGCACAAATAGGTAGAGACTTCTAAAAAGTACATCCCTATCAAGTTTGGCACAAATCTGGCCAAAATTATTATAGTTATGACCATAACAAAAAATTCCCATGTTAAACTTTCCTATTGAATCTTTTTTTTTAAAGATTTTCGAAAAAAATCATAAAAAATCCAAAAATAACTGAAGCGTGACCATTTGAAGAAATATGGTAGAGACCCACCCAGGGTACGTTGCCACCAAGTTTGAAGTGCAACTGATGTACAGTTTCTTCAGAGAAGTCCAAAATGTAAATTACCTTTAGAATGCCCATTGACGTGCATAGTCAGCAATTGAAAAGGTGCATTTACCTATAAGTACCCGAATTGACAAAAAATCGTTGAAAATCAGGAATCCACAGCAGTGCTACCTAGTGAACATCTTTGCTTGACCGTTACACAAGGAGCATATCAACCAAGTTTCACCTTTATCCAAGTGACGGTTCTGTCAAGAAGTCAAAAATAGCTAAACACGCAAAAAAAAAAATCATAAAAAATAGAAAAAAAAAAATGAAATTCCGCCTGGTGAACAAATCAGAACTAAGAGTCCCTGAGAGTGCCCCTGTGTGACATAAAAGCAATTGGGTGAGCCGTTTCGGAGAAGAAGATTTTTTTCAAGATTTGCCCCCCAAAAAGAACCAAAAAAAATCATAGAAAATAAAAAAAATGAATGGAGCATGACCATTTGAACAACGTGGTAAAGACCCACCCAAGGCACATCCCCACCAAGTTTGAAGTGAATCTGGATGACGGTTTTGGAGAAGAAGTCGAAAATGTGAATTGTGGACGGATGACGGACGACAGAGCCTCACAAAAGCTCAGCTGACTGACAAATCAGCTGAGCTAATTAGGTACAGATTTGAATGACGGTTCTAAGAAAAGTAAATGCTGGTGGCGAACAGTCAGATATTTCCTTAAACGCAATCAATCAAGCAGTGTACCTTCTCTTGTTCATAGTGCTAAGATTATTTCCGATAGTGTAAGCAAAGCTGAAATTTTTAACTTTTTTTTTTTTTTCCTTCAACAATGCATGGTAGATTGCTTCCAAAGCATCCCCTGACTCGCTATTGCGTTCTCTGATGTGGGCGCTCGTCGGGGTTCAGTCAATCCACCCGGAATTGCTGATTCACAAAATTCCTGCCTCTATTCCATTCCTGTTGTGGAATCTGAAGTTCTTGAAACTCTACTATAATAGGTCTTGACACGACAAAGCATCTGACCCAGAGGAATCAGTCCAAAGCTCTTGAGAGAAGCTGCTCCACCTATTTCTTCCTCAGTCACTAAACTCTTCAATCTGTCTCTTGTTAAAACGCAATTTCATTCATCTTGGGGGGAAAAAAAGCTAACGTTACCCCCACTTTAAAAAATAGTTCCGACAACTTAACCAACAACAGTTACCATAGACTTATTTTCATATCTCTCCTTAGTTGTACGGGTAAAGTTTTTTTTAATTGTATTCAACCACAAATTTATTTTTTTCCCGCAACAATTTGGTCATTTCTCCCCATCAGTCTGGTTTTATACCCGAAAACAGTACAGTAAACCAGTTTCTATCGCTCTGTAATCAACGCTGCCTTGCTCTTGACAAACAAACGAAGATCGTGTCGCCTTTCTTGATATTTCTGAGGCTTTTGATAAAATCTGCACCCTGCCTTACTAGACAACAAAGGCAAAGCTGGTGATCTCTTCCAATGGTTTTCTAACTATCTATACAGCTGCTCTCAACTGATGGTTATTATGTCTGTGTGCCGACACAGACATTCTGTTTCCTTAGAATTCTTTCTTTCCGCTGCCTACGTCTTGTCCGCAGTTTTTCTAGGAGATGGCTTTTGATAGAAATCCAAATTGTTGCATGACCATAGCCCTATTATTGAAATCTGTTCTCTGATCTAGCATAATTTAATATTTCCAAAATTATGCAAAAATTATGCAAATTTGGGGCAGTTGAAATTTTAATTTTAAAAAGTTCCATTTTTTCAAAACTAATCTTATTCTAGATAGATGTGCCATTCCGAGCTCAAGATGTAAGTTATATCATGGGCAACTCCCAGGACATGCAAACAAAAGTCAAGGAATTTCAATTCATGTTAAATTCACTGAATGTCTTGTAGACTGTTCAATAACCCCCTCCCCCATATGTAAAAAGTATAGACCCATATCTTTTACATGGATTGCGAAGCAGGCCAAGCCTATATTAATCACTATCCATGGCACAGATGGTGGCGTATACTTTCCTAGCAACATGTTTGGTGGAGGAAACCGAAGGACTCGGAGAAACCCACCGTGCACAGTCAGAGAAGCTGGTTACTTATGTATCTTCCTCCATGCTGTTATGCAACTATTTTGCATGCATAAAAAATAAGCTTGCGCAATCGGAACCTGTCTCCTTGCCATCTACTGTCCATGGTACAATTGACTGTCTGCTTTGTAAGGCTCGGCCTTGCAGCAAATGAGATAAAACTCCCAACAACTGTGTAATAGCTTCTCTTTGTTCTGAACAAATCTTTTATTTTTCATGTTGAACAGATCTCTACGGCCCAAATAACTAGGGGGGGGGGGGGTCACAGAGTAAACAGACCATGAGGCCTCATAGGAAGAAGCACGATGCCAGCCAGCCCTTGATCCCAAGAGACCAATGGCATCTCGGGGTTAAGAAACCTGTAATGTGATATCCTTCCTGACAAATAGCCCAGGAGTTTAAGAGCTGGTTTGACCACTCGAAGCTCAGCAATCTGCCAGTCCACAATGACATTTTTTGACAACGTTTTGGATTTCGTAGTCACAGAACTGATGTGTGGAATGGTTAAGTGGAAGACTGAGTATGAAAATTGAACAAAACGTTGTGGCATTTAATTTATCTAAATCAGGGGAGCACACAAAATACAAATCTTAACTATCCTATTCCAACTCTAAATGTGTGAAATTGTGCTTTGGACTCGTCTCATAGTGATAAGCAGTGATCAAAAGCTGCAGCCTTGGAAATTATGCTAAGTGAATTATGCAAGGATAAACTATTGAAAATATTGAAAATGGTACCTGAGTACCTGATAAAGATAGCACATTTAATATGCCATTCCATTTTTTAGCTGCCTGTTTAGTACAACTGCTTATCATTTACACGCCTCTTTCAGTTCCAGGCTATGGACTGAGCCACAGACTATTCTCAGTACAGTTTCTGAGCAATGCATGCTAAGTGTGCTGAAGAATGCTGTTATTCTAGACAAAATTTCAACTGACACTACCACTTAACATATAGGCTTGCCGGTACTACTACCACTTAACATATAGGCTTGCCGGTACTACTATACCACTTAACATATAGGCTTACCGGTACTTCAATGAAAGCTCTTTACATCAATCATTTGAATAGTACTCATGGTTACAGTGACTTGAATATATGTGACTAGAGTCTCTTAATCTGGTTAAAGAGTTAATATTCTTTGAGGTTGTTACGGTGACATCCCCTCATTCATGTCTCAGCATGTCGACTGGTTATGTAAGGAGAGAGATGCTGGCCAAGTTCAACCAGACATTGAAACGATTAGAGTGAAGATTCCCCAAATTCATGCATATAGTGCTAAGTTAGATCATATCTGCAGCACAATTGTATTAATTATTCACGAATGAACAAACACTTTAATTCAGCTATTGGGTGATGACCGATATACCAATGTTTTTTTCTTGTCTTTTGGTTTTTTTTTTTTCTTTTAAATTAATAATGTTATGTACATTATATCTATATATGAAGCTGCTTTGATGTCTGAGTCACCAAGTCATGAGGTTCATAGACTAACATTATTGTTATTGTTATGATGGTGGTGATGATGATGATGATGATGACGACGACAACGACGATGACGATGACGATGACGATGACGATGACGATGACGATGACGATGACGATGACGATGACGATGACGATGACGATGATGATGATGATGATGATGATGATGATGATGATGATGATGATGATGATGATGATGATGATGATGATGATGATGATGATGATGATGTTTCCCGTTTTTTACCCAGCTGACTCAGCTGTTATGCACTTTTGGGGAATTAGCTGTGAAACAACGAGTCCAGCATCAAGTTCAAAGATTTTATTCCAGTTTCTTTCAGCTTCTGTACCCTTCTTTCTTGTAGAAGCTTGCCCTGTGCAATAGCCTGTACCATGTACGTGGTGCATCAGTGGCTCAAGTCCGTCTCGCTCTAAGATTCTCAGAATATAACTTAAATGTTTACTCCAACCCCTAACTTTTATCCAATTATAGCACAGACAGGGAATTGCGTAAGAATCAGTCTGAGAAGAACTTACATGTAATTCTAGATTGCTGTTAGAAGGAGCACAGAAAGACATACAGATGTAATGCAAAGATATAATCAAACCAGATCAAGTCAATACACAGATATAATCCGTATTTTCACTTTTTGATACCATGATCATAACCATAACACAGCTGAAGTTAAAGGATAGTCCTTCGTCCGTAGGTGGCGTTGGCGGGATCGGCGTCCATCCGTCAACAATTCATATTTTCGACTTCTGAAAAACCGTCAGCTGGATTCACTTGAATCTTGATGGCGATGTACTTTGGTCAGGTATCTATCACAGTTGTTCAAATGGTTGCGCTCCAATGATTTGGGGATTTTTGTTTGGTTGTTGTTGTTGTTGTTGTTGTTGTTGTTGTTGTTGTTGTTCATTTTGCGGCTAATCTCCAAAACTCCTCTTCTCCGAAAGCCCTCAGCGAATAGCTTTGAAAGTGCACAGGGATACGTCTTGCCTGCGAAGCGGCCTAATGCTTCACATTTAATGCAACTTACATAAACAAGAACATTAGAGTCTGCTTTGCAGGCAAAGATACCTCTTGGGACCCTCCAGACCTTACTTTGTTCAACATGAGGCGCTGCAATTTTTGCTATCTATTTTTTCATGAATTTTTGTGCGTTAAGTCTATTTTCAACTTCTCCAAAACCGTTGTTCAGATTGTTCTGAAACTAGGCAGAAATGTAGCTTGTAGGAGTATTAAACAAAGGTATTCAGCGGTTGTGATACTCTGAATCCCTGATATCTAACTTTTTTTTTCTTAATTTGGGTACCTGGCGGTTAATGCATGCATTCACATTGATTACCATGAAGGCTAAGTCAATATGGAATGCAATGGAAATTCCCATTTAAGACTTCTTCTCCAAAACCGTCAATCAAATTCACTTCAAACTTGGTAGAGATGTTCCTTGAGTGGGACTCTACCAAGTTTCTTCAAATGGACATGCTCAAATGATTTTTAGATTTTTTATGAATTGTTTTGTTCATTTTTTGTCAACATTTCAGAAAATCTTCTCCGAAACCACTCCGCCAATTGCTTTGGAATTGCATATAAACACTTCTGGGGACCCTCAAAACTTAATTTGTTCAATAGGTGGCGCTGCGATTTTTTTCTCCTATTTTGTTATAATTTTTGTGTGTTCAGGTTGGTTTTTACTTTTTCTCCAGAGCTGTCGCTCAGATTGTTTTGAAACTTGTGGACATGTAGTTTGTGGGAGAATTAAACAAAGCGTTCACTAGTTGATGATACACTGTATCCCTGATTTTCATTTTTTTTTTTTCAATTCGGGTACCTCAGGCTATCGGTTACTGGATACATTTCTATTGATTATCTTGTAAGTCAATGGAGACTGCAATGAAAACTCATGTTTTTTTTACTTTGTCTCCAAAATCCTCATCCCCTAGAGCACAGTGGAACGCATTATGGCTTCAGTCGATGTCAGCTGAGGACGGGCAGTTCACACAGCCCTCTCGTTTTTAGTGATGTCACGTGCATTTTAAAAAAAAATAGCTGTTGTCTTGTCTAAACCTAGAAAAATGTCAAAATGAGGCTGACATTTTGACATGATTAAAAAGTTGGGGGTGTATAATAATGATTTGTGCATAAATCATTATTAAAGTGTGTGTGTCAACACTCTTTTTTGTTTTTCCTGAAATTCTTTCTTTCTTTCTTCTTTCTTCTTTACGAGAAAATTTGTCCGACACTTTTCTCGAACACTATTATACATAGAAACTCCAAACTTGGCATGATTGTACCTCCATACAAAGAGTTTGACCGTTTGATACAGAGGAATGAAGATGTTTAAAATTATGCAAATAAGGGGCATTTGAAATTTTAAATCTTGAATATCTTCAAAACTATCACAAATAGAGATGTGATTTCAACTTCTACTAGAGGGTTCTGACCATTGCGCATCTAATTAATTTAGAACAAACGTTGTAGCAATTTAAATTATGCTAATTAGCAGCATTAGAAATTTTAAATCTTGAATAACTTCAAAGCTATAATGGATAGAGATGTCATTCCAACTTCTACTCCTGTGTGATGGAACTGTTGTATATTGCCATGCCAATATGCTTTGAAAACACACACACTGATTTGCTATGCAGCAAATTAACTTTCCTAGTTATACTATGTTAGTCAAAGTGTTTTCAACGTCGGAGTAGCTTATAAAGTAAGATTAAAACATTTTTACTTTTTCGATAATGTTATGTACATAACCAAAATAAATTAGAGTTTTCCGTGTGTGAATCTCTCATGCCCACCACCAGACATACCAATAATATCCCTTTGTTTCAACCTTTGTAATTTAAGAACCAAGTTGACATTAAATAAATCAACACTTAGCCCTTCATCTGAAGAAAAATTGCTCATACTTCCAGCCCAGTCAGCACCATTGTCCGTTGCTGCCGTCACAGCGTTGATACACTTTACAGGCCGAATGTTGACAAAAATATCAAAGATGCTTGTAACAAATATACTGATTTCTCCCTAATACAATACACATATGCTCAAAGTTATAGGGCATCGAGCTGCTAATTAGATTTGGAGATCACTTTCACCTATCAAGTGGTCACTGTGATTTATTAAAAACCCGTTCAGCTTTTGTGACAGCATGGTGTTTCTGGTTGCTGAGTACAGTTCAAAATAAAATGACACTCCACCCTAAGTTGGCACATCTTGTTTCAGGTGTGACTAAGTTTTCAATGAAGGTGCCCATGTCAGCCAAGGTTAGGAACAGTGCTGATTCTCTACTAAAAGTACTCCCAGAGGTGCTGCTACGATTTTTTTGTATTATTATTTTTTTATTTTTTATTTTTATTTCTTCAAAACTATCACCCTTATGCTGAAACTTGGTAGAAGTGTAGCTTGTGAGAGCATTAAAAAGTTGTTCACCAGGTGCTGATACTCGGCATCCCTGATTTTTAACGAATTTTTCAATTTGAGTACATGTCGTTCAATGCATGTTTCGCTTTTGATAACCATGTAAGTCAATGTGGATTGCAATGGAAATTCACATCATATACTTCCTCCCCCAAACTGTCAACTAGATTCAGTTCCAAGTTGGTGGAGATGCACCCTGGTTGGGTCTCCACCATGTTGTTCAAATGGTCACACTCTAGTGATTTTCAGTTTTTTAGTGATTTTTTTTCTTTGCATTGGGAGGGGAGGGGGCAAAATCTATAATCTTCTCCGAAACTGCACTGCCAATTGTTTTGAAGTTGCATAGGGACACTTCTGGGGACCCTCAGACCTTAATTGTTCAACAGATGGCACTGCGATTTTTAAAAAATACTTTTGTGCATTTTAACTATTTTCGACTTCTGCTACAAAAGCGTCCCTTCGATTTTTTTTTTTTTTGAAACTTGGTGGAAATGTAGCTCGTAAGAGGATTAAACAAAATTGTTCCCTAGGTGGTGGTACTCTGTAATTGTGATTTTAAACGACTTTTTTCAATTCGCGTGCCTGCCGGTTAATGTATGCCTAACTCAATTACTTTTGAAGATACTGAATTTCATATCTTTCAACACATTTTAGCTCCTAATTTCCATCAAAGTACAGGTGACACCACTAGTATAATATGCAAATGAGATTTTAACCTGTTCCACAAACCCACTAAACTTTATGAAGGGTGCCAAAGTGATCCCAAGGTTTTCATATTTTGCCCCATATATTGCATGATACTTTAACTCATTCCATACCAGTCCCTGATTTTTCCGTATATTTACCTAGATTTAAGACAACAATTGCATGTTTAAATTTTTCATGAAAAGAGCTTTCGATCAAGTACCAACATGCCTATAGTCTTAAGTCAGTGGTTCTGGCACTGACCAAGGCCTGTGACCATAGTATGGAATGAATTGAGTGGCGCCAGGGATATCCAATAGGACTCAGACATCCATACACCCCATAAGTCCTTTAAGCTGTATGGGGCTAACTTGAAAAATGTGGCCTGTATCGCATCCACAAGCAAACGTTAACAGGTGACCGGACCGACAGTGAGTGATCACACTACCATGAATAGATCATTTATTTCGTAATAAAAGGCCTCCGGCCTGTCAATACATAATATGTACATTAAAATAGTATTTTGAAATTATGGAAAAAGACACCAGGTTTATATTTTTACATATTTAACAAATGGAACTCTCTCTTCTTAAAAGCTTGATACAAATAATTTTCTAATGAACATAGTATTTCTGGTTTGTCACTTTTTAACAGATTAATCATTTTCTCAGTAGAAGGATATAAATAATAGTTCTTATTCAAGTACTTCTCACGTAAGTCTGAGTAAAATGGACAAACCATCAAGAAATGAAATTCATTTTCAACACACTTAATCTTGCTAGTATTACATAATAAACAAATTCTCTCTTCCCTCACTGTACCAGTATATCTTCCTTTCTCAATGTGCAGACCATAACTTGAGCATCTAAAGCGAGTAATAGCATTTCGAAAAGTGATAACATTTACACAGTTAAGATATTTTTCTGGTTCTAACAAAGATTTGAAAAGGCAATAAGTATTCAACTTTTGATTTTCTGTAACTGAATCATGCCAAATTTGCATGGCACAGTCCTTCAATCTTTTAGAGAAACCTTCTTAAAACCATGCAACATTTCCGACTTCTTGTGATATTTAGACTGTGCCAAAACCAAATTTGAATAATAAAGATTTGACGTGTGTAGCCCAGTTACACCTTCCAGCTATATCCAACTCAAACAACATATTATAGCATTGTTTTGGGGTATCTATGGGAGTCTATTTGAAGAATCTTGCACCAATAACTGATGCATCATAGATGATATTTCACAAAAAGAGGGTATTTTCCACATTCCCCCAAGGCAGCACCATCAGATGAACCCTGAGGGAGACCAAGCCACTGTTTACAAAACTTAATCTGCACTTTTTCTATTACTTCTGTATACTGATAACCCCAAATTTCAGATCCATATACTAAAATAGGTGTGATCATTTAATCGAATAAATGGAATATGGTTTTGTATGGTAATTTACCAACTTTACATTGGAAACACTGTAACATAGCTATGACTTTTTGTGCTTGGCTGGCCAAAGTTTTGGTTGCTACAGACCATGATAGTCTTGATGAAACCATGAGACCTAAATACTTATAATAAGATACACATTCAATTTTTTTCCTGTTTAAAATACCATTCCTCATTTTTGCGCAAAATACCTTTATTCCTAAAAACCATTATTTTTGTTTTAGTTAAATTAATGTTCATACATGATTGATCACAGAATTCTCCAAGAATGTTAATCTGCTTCTGTAGTCGAGCAACCGTGTCTGCCAAATCTACAATGTCATCTGCATATAGTAATGCTAATAAGTTCATGGTTTCTTCTGAAATAAATACACCTTGACCACCCTTAGCTTCTAAATCCAGAACCAACTTATTAATAAACAAAATGAAGAGTAAAGGACTGATCATACATCCTTGCCTTGTACCCATAGTGCACTTAAAAAACTCTGTGAGACCATCTGGTGTACGTACACAAGACTGGAGGTTTAAATACATAGATTGTAGCACTTTTAACACTTTACCATGAACACCTATATCAATTAGTCTGTGCCATAAATACTTGTGGATAACAGTGTCAAATGCTTTGGAAAAATCGATAAAAAGAACATAAAATCTACCACCTTTTTTAGATAAATATTTTTGGACAACTGCCTGTAAAGTAAACAAATGGTCTACTGTTGACCTACCAGACCTAAAACCTACTTGACTTTCATGTATTTTTTGCAATTTTTCTGCCCAATCATATAAACGATTATTAAGAATTTTAGTAAAAATTTTACCACAGACATCCAAGAGTGAAATTCCTCTATAGTTGTCTTTTACATTCTTAGGACCCTTTTTGTGCAGAGGACATATCACTGCTTTACACCATTCTTTTGGGTATTGACCCTTATCCATTATATTATTGAACAGTTTCACTAAGTATGGCACAATGATATCAGACGAATTTTTAAATAATCCAATGACTAGCCCATCTACACCAGGGGCTTTATTATTTGCCATTTTATTAATAACTGTATGAATTTCATCTTCACAAATATATTCATTTAGTTCTTGTGGTTCATTTACATTACATTCGTCACACTAATCGTCATGATTTTCCAAATCTTGTTCTATTTGATCTTGTATAGAACTTGACCCACACTCTTGATTTAACAATTGTTGAAAATACTCAAACCACTCTAGTGGTGTTATGTCACTCTGTTGTATTGGACTTTTACTTTTCATCTTAATCAAATTCCATACCCTGTTTGGATCATCTTTAGCTTTCTCTATCTTATCTCTTTCTTGTTCTTTCCATCTGTCTTCTTTCCTTCTACATAAAGACTTGTACTGGTTTCTCTTTCTTGTATATTCTAACCAGCTTTGTTCACTGTGATCTGCTCTATACTTGTTTAGTGCATCATACTTTTGGTCACTTAGACTTTTACACTCTGTATCATACCATGGACCATTGCATTGCTTACTAGTCTCTCTAGGTTTACATTTCATACAGTCTGCTGCTCGTTGATACACTTTTTCTAGCAAGGTAACAGCCTCATCTACATCATCAGGTACAACACTTAACAAGTTTTGTGATTGATCATCTTGTAAAATATTTAAAAATTCATCTTTCTTATCAGCCTCCCACTTGTATTTTATAACAGGACTAACATTTACATTTTCTTCAGCTGCACAGCGACTTTTCCCCTTCATCTTACATAAAATAGGAAAATGATCTGATTCATCCATAGACAGCACTGAAAAGTCCTCAATGTAGGGAAAAAATTCTGTATTGACTGCTACATACTATTAGTCAACAACACTTCTTGAGTGATCACATGAGCTCTGCGACATTTTGTCAGCAGAGCTAAAAAAACTGTAGCGAAATGAGGCTCTTGGTATGAAACATATTTGCAGGTAAAAAGAAAATACCAGACAGAAAGAATTCTTGATAAAACAGAATATCAAGTGTCAGCAAGCTAACAAGAAGTAGGGAGAAACTCTAGCTGGTTCTCAAGTGGACACTTTTCATTGTAACTTTGATTCACTTATGGGTCACTGTTGACTGCACAGTATGGACTGGGGACAAAATGATCACCATATGGTGACATGAAGTGTTATGTCTGACATCAGTGTAAACAGCAAATCCTAGTGATGTATATCTACATTTGTAATTGACTGCTGATAAACGATCATGGCCTGTTGTTTGTCTGGCCTATCATAAATATGTAGAAGTTTGGTAGCGTTGCTCCCAGTTTGCATTATTTCAACTTCACATCGGGCGCTTGTGTGCAATAAAGTATTTGTGATACGGCCACTCATTATTCAGAGATTCTAGCTGGCGTCTGGGAGCTTGGTTCTGGACAAATTTGATGATTGACAGGCCTAGGATGTGAAGTCAGAATGGTACATATACGCATAACAGTTTTAAGGGTAGACATTCAACATTAAAAATGTTCAACTCCCCCTTACAGGTATAAATCCATATTCTACAACTTTTGTGGTTCATTGGATGTGCCTACAGTACAAACCTATGAATTGAAGTTGGAATGGCACCTCTACCTATACATTTTTTAATTTTCAAATGGCCCTAATTTTTATAATTTTCAAAAGTGTCACCCTTCCTCATAAAAAAGCCAGACTTTATGTGTGGAAGTGTTACCAGACCAAGTTTTGAGTTTCTGCGCATAATAGTCTTCGAATAAAACGTCCGATATATATATATATATATATATATATATATATATATATATATATATATATATATATATATATATATATATATATATATATATATATATCACTGTCTCGGTGCTACTGTGTCAGTTGTCCGTATCAGCAGTCGCCGCATGCATGGCACCTTCGCCTCGTGATCCAGGCCAAATATGTCATGGATCGAGCCCACATCAAATTATAACTTATACTGAGTGACCCAATCAATGCCGACACAATTTGCTGTCAGTGACTTCCATTAAAAAATGTGACATCATCAAACCTGTTCACATTGTACAATGACAATATAATTTAGTGATGCACATGTCCACAAAAATCTGCGATTGACAAAATTAATATCACGTGACACGCAAGAAATACTTAGTCAAAGAATAAATGTACAAAGTACACAGGAATGTCCCTAAAATTGCCCCTAAAATAATAACGAGTAACACGAACATATGTGAGTCATCCATGTGCTCACGTTATGCGCGGGGAGTTGAACCCCTACGTACCTTGCAACTCCTTAAATTTCATTTCTTTAAAACATGACGCAATAAGTCAGTACATATAAAAGTTTTAAGTACCTGTAACGTACGATGTTTTTCCAGAATATTTGAGTACAGCACATGATGATTTACACAACAGCGTTGATCATTTAGCTGTGTCTATATGATAACTTAATTTGTCTTGCCACAGACGCAAAATTGCAAACAGCATATGTTCCCAAGAAGAACTCGGTGAAACGATAGAATTTTTTAGCATAGAATATAGATATCACGCCTGATTTCAAATTACTAGTACCTCTGTACACGTACATTTTCGTTAATGATCTTCAAGTAATGTACCTTTTATAGTATTGGTTCAGCTTTATATGATGTTCCATGTATTTGTTTATGTAATAACAGTGTACCTAAGGGGTGCCATTAATAGTTCAATGTGAGATGAAAAGCTTAGTTTTGGGACAAACCCCCCACCCATCCACGCCCCAAAAAGAAAGAAAAGAAAACTTAACTGGGCTTTACAGTGAAAAAGCATCTTAAGCTAAATGTAAATTTAGGATCAGAGTACTTTCTGTTGCTTTAATTTTCCTGCCAGTTGAAACTTGTGTGCTGTAAGGCCCTGAGAACATTTCTGGTTTGTTTTTGTTTGTTTGTTTGTTTGTTTTTTAATTTTTTATTTTTAATTTTTAATTTTTAATTTTTATTTATACATATATATATATATATATATATATGTATTTTTATTTTTTTTTTTGGTGTGACTGTGGTCACTGACACAGTCAGTTGAGGTGAAAGCCACGAAACAAGACGTGTTTAGTTCCTGATCCCCTATTGAAGACAAAGTGCACACTAGAATGTAAGTTTATGGAATTATTTTGTGTTATGTTTGTCCAAATTTGAATATTTTGTTACTGTACCATACTTGGGAACATTTACCTCATATGGAATGTAACATTATATTACAGGTTTGAACCAACAATGTGATCAACAATTTCAAAAATTTGAAACGACAATTATATCAAGTGTTTAAAGTTTTAAATTTTCAAATGGCCATAATTTGCATAATTTTCAAAACTGTCACCCTCTCTCATAAAAAAAACAAACTTTATGTATGGAAGTATTACCAGACCAAGTTTTGAGTTTCTGCGCATAATAGTCTTCGAATAAAACGTCCGAAAAATAATTTTCTGGTGAATAAAGGAAGTTTATCGTATGTATGTATGTATGTATGTATGTATGTATGTATGTATATATATATATATATATATATATATATATATATATATATATATATATATATATATATATATATATATATATATATATATATATATATATATAAGTGTATGATCGTTGTGTACAACACTCGGTGAAATGCAGATGTTTGTTCGACAGGGAATTAACATGATTAATTAACATGATTAAAGACCTCAACTCAACGTGCAGGCTTTAACTGATTTTTCTGACTTCCCTTGGGCCATTAAGAGGTGACATGTGGCACCTCAATATCACACTTTCAATGTATGACTGTGTGTCAATTATATACACATATTCTGTGTTTGTCTTTCATAAATATATCTAATAGGGAATCAAGTTACGTTAACACCATGCTCAGCTTGTTTTTTTTTCCATTTGTTACCCATACATTTTCTATTTTTATGAAGTCTAGCTGAAAACAAGGGCTTCGCCATTTAGGTCAAGGTTTTTAACTGACAATAGAATTTCTAATTTTTGTAAAATATAACATTAATAGAGTTTTTAGTCTAGAACACTGTACCCATTTGTATATATCAAATTTTTTCAAATAAAGTCTTGAGCACTCTACCATTTGCATATATTACAAAAAAGGGAAATTTGAATCATTGAGTATTCTGTTTGGAATACTGAACCGTTTGCGTATGGTATCAAAATATATATTTAAATAGTTAGTTTAAATATGTGCTTCCGTTTATTACTCATGTGTGCATAGTATTACAATATAAAACAAAAAAGAGATCTATAACTGTTACATCCACAGAAAGTAGTGGTATCTAGTAGTGGCAGCAGAGGTAGGATGAGTCAAAGCATTTATGCTTACAAAATCGTAATTACTATTAAGCGCGTCCGAAGGAAAAAGAATGTCGACTAGAGAGCCATTTGCTCTCGCAAGGTACACCAACAGCATAATTGCGAAAGGACAGATTTGCTTTGAAGCAAATCTTCCTTTCTAGTTATAAGACCTGTTCTTGTATAGGGCGACATTCTCTGGGACAACTGTTCCCAAACATGCTCTGACAAGCTACTAAGAGTTCAACTGGATGCTGCACGTGTTATCACGGGTGCCATTTTAAACTGCAGCTCTCGTTTGCTGCACAAAGAAACTAAATGGGAACTAGAAAAGAAGATTTGCTTCAAAGCAAATCTGTCTGTGTGCCTTCAAAAGTTGTAAATATTAAATGGTACAACTTTTCTCGTTTGGTACTTCACATTCCATTAAGCTTATGTCTGGATGAAAATGTCAAAGTCCAAATGACCTTGACCTTTGACCTTTATAGGTCACATGTGCATTGCAAAAATGTGCAGTGTTACAAAACCCTCAATTTAAGTCCAACATGATTAGAATTGGATGGAAATTGGCCAAGTTATGGCTGGCTGAAACTTTCAAAGGTCCAAATGACATCGACCTGTGACCTTTAGACGTCACATGTAAGTTTTTAAATGTGCAATGTTACAATAGCTATAATTTGAGCCCAACATGATCAAAATTTGATATAAACTGACCAAGTTCTGGCTAGAAGAAATCAACCATTAAAAGTGGCCTTTGACCTTGAAATGACCTTTGACCTTGAGATGACCTCAGCCTGAAGTGGACCTTGACCTTAAAATGACATTTTGACCTAAAAATGGCTTTTGACCTTGACATGACCTTTGACCTTGACATTTGAGATGATCTTTGCCCTGCTATGATCGAACCCCAAAACACTTGGAATCACATCTACTATAGTATATAAGATATTGAAGATTCAGAACTTTAATTAGCCCTCATTTGCATTATTTTGAAAAGCATGACCTCTCATTATAAAAAAAGACCTGACTTAATCTATAGAAGTATAATTGTGCCAAGTTTGGAGTTTCTACATGTAATACTTTTCAAATGAAATGTCGGACAAATTTGCCTGTAAAGAAAGAAAGAAAGAAAGAAAGAAAGAAAGAAAGAAAGAAAGAAAGAAAGAAAGAAAGAAAGAAAGAAAGAAAGAAAGAATTCGTAGAAAAACAGTATGTGTGTGTTGGCACATAGACATAAAAATTAGAAGAACGTAGAGAAAAACACAAACTAATTCATTTCTACAAAATGTTGCACGGATTAACACCCGAATATTTAAGCAACAGAATCCCTGAACCCGTAACAACTGGCTACGGCACTTGTAATAGTGGCGAAATATCCCTACTTTTCTGCAACTATGAACAGAGCAAGAAATCATTTTTTCCATCTACAATCACAGCATGGCGAGACTTGGACGACTATGCCAAAAGCTCTAATTCATTAGGTTTATTCAAAAGCAGACTTAACAGAGACGTTAAACAAGTTCCTACTTATTTTTACGGTGGTTTTCACAAATTCACCATACGCGGATGCGTCTCAACTGCAGTCCTTTGAATGATTTTCTATTTCAATGTAATTTTATCAATGGTCCACAGTGTTCATGTGGCGTACCGGTCGAAAACATGTCTCACTTCTTGTTAGATTGCCCCCTTTATACTCAACTACGATCGCAATACTTTGAGCCCCTGCACTTAGGTAATAAACTATCTACAGCCATTTTACTTCAAGGTGACCCACTGAAAAGTGTCCATTGGAATCACACAGTATTTAATGCTTTACAGATGTACATCACCAAGACCAAACTCCCTCCCTCTCTCTCTCTCTCTCTCTCTCTCTCTCTCTCTCTCTCTCTCTCTCTCTCTCTCTCTCTCTCTCTCTCTCTCTCTCTCTCTCTCTCTCTCTCTCTCTCTCTCTTCTTTACCTGCCATTTTTATGTTTTACATTGTGAATACACTTTCGAGCATTTCAGTCGTTGGCTTCGCAAATGTACATTGTGTAACTAGGGAGAAGGATTCGCATAAGCTTTAATAAGCATATTTCCTAATCCATTTTCAAGTGAAATAAAATATGTTTAAACCAAACCAACCTAATAAAAGCTCACCGACTGAAAATTTGGACGCAACTTGAACAAGCGTTTTATACATATATATATATATATATATATATATATATATATATATATATATATATATATATATATATGTATATATATATGTGTGTGTATATATATATATATATATATATATATATATATATATATATATATATATATAGATAGTGTGTGTGTGTGTGTGTGTGGTGTAAGACATGTATTTTTCGAATCTTTTCGTATGATCAAGGACACTTGTCGCAAGATATAAAATTCGATATGCCTGTACCTTCAAATATCTATTTACACGTGTCAACAGATGGCACTATTATGGACACACTTAACACATGCTGCATAAAACAATGAGAGATTTTATTCAATCTTTGTTTTGGAATCATTAAGAACACACATTTTATGGGAACCTGAAATTTTGCAAGGTGCCTCTGAATTTACTAAGCTGAACAAAAACAAAAATTATCCTATTATTTTTATTGCAAACACGCATATGTGAAATAACAACGCCAGAAGACACGATAACTTGGAGCACAATGTGTTCTTGTGTCTGCCAGAAGTCCCTATATATGTCCCTGTTAATGTGTCATTCTAATCTGAAAGCGTGTATATATATATATATATATATATATATATATATATATATATATATATATATATATATATATATATATATATATATATATATATATATATATATATATATATATATATATATATATATATATATATATACACACACATGAATGATTCCATGAGAGGCGCTCTTTTTACCATTTTTATCCTAAAAACCTGAAAATTCGGGGGCTCCTGGAGGTGTAGTCCCCTGCACCTCCCGCATGCATGGTTCCACCCAGGACACGGCTGGGGGCCTTTGACTCTTAGATCCTGACCTGTCATTTGGTCTGATCAACTTCAAAATCAAGAACACAGTCTCTGCAAAGTGCAGTTTTTAAAAACTACATAATTACCACATTTAGGAATAACACACCAAACATTCGCCAACATTATGCATCCACTCTACTGACAAAAAAAAAACGCATTTAAAGTGCACGCAAAAAGTCCCTGTGACACATATATGCGTATCATAGAACTTTGGCACACATACGTATCATAGAATATGTGCATGCCACCAGCCCATGGAAAGACGCGTGACGAATCAACTTTGTTCACACACCTGACATGGAAACGTTCACATGCATATGAATTAACGGATATAGATATCTGGAACAGACTCACAGATGAACATAGCCAAGTAAGGGAATTTGCTACGATAAACTCATTGGTTACATTAACATGGCCTACTGGGTTCAATAAATCTATTGTGATTAGTTCGCATATGCTGGGCTATTTGTACAGGCCTTCTTTACAGCCTCGCAGTGTATGCCATATATGGGCATACAGCTGAGGTGAATCATGTCTCCATTTAGGACTGAACAACAAATACATGTGCTATCAACAAGTCCATACCACAACGCTAAACTGTTAAGTGGGGATCGTATCTCTGTATATTTTCTAATGTGCAACCACATATAGTCTGCGACTAAAGTTTTTATTGCAGCAGTATTTGAAGAACCATACATTGCATTTCCGCCGTTCGCCTGGTCCAATATTGCAGCCATCCCATTTGACCGAACGCGCTGCGCAAGCAGTTCCAAGGTAACGGTAACCTGTGCTTCATTTAAATGTAACCAAGCATGAGTTCGAGTGTACATGATGAACTGAAAAAATAGGGACCTTTTGTTTCAACATCAGGTTAGTTCTACTCATTCAGAACTGTTATTTCCAGATGTTGCTCAGCTTTAATGACGAAGTGCTCATTTAGACATATCCAAAGGTTGCATGTTTTGCCTGCCTCTCAGCCTTTCTCACTGGTTTGCCTTAGACCTGCAAGTCTGCCAAGCCGGTAATTGCATATATGAAGCTCATATTTCTTGTATTATATTCACTACATCATGACAACTATAACACTGAATCCTACAGATGTTGCCGTCATTGCCCCCATCCCAGCTCAACCCTCGAAACAAATTTATTGATTTGTTATCGGCTAGGGATGGTTCAACATAATGGGGGGGGGGGGAGTAAATGGGTCTGTACACTTCAGCAGATTATGGAAAATGATGATCAATTTCTAGCCTGTTTTGTGGTATTATGCTATGATTTTTTTGGGGGGGGTCATCATTTTTAAAGTACTAATTTGGGGGGAAGGAGGGGGTCATGAAATTTAGTACCCTAAGTACTAATTCAAAAATAATGAAAATGTTGAACCATCCCTTGGTTGGTTGGTTGGTTGGTTGGTTGGTCGGAATGCGGAGCGGGAGGGAGGAGAGGGTGGGTGCAGGGAGCGGGTTGAAGCTTCCTTCGTCACTGGTCTCCTGAGCACAGATTCACTTTGAGAGCAGTTGGCAGAGTGTCCTGTTTTGTGCAGGAATGGTCCTGAAACTCAAAATGAGACATCGACAACAGGGTAATATTATCAATGCATTGAATTTTTTCGTTGAAATGTAAACGTAGGAACGCGCATCGATAAAATATTGTGGGGTGATAATTTCGCTGCAATAACGTAGTTTAATGGATGGAACATATTCAAGATCACCCAAAGGTCAAATGAAGATCATCACGTCGTAAACTTGCTTTTTTAATCTTTATACATGTAATTGCATTTCAAAATCGTAGGAATTTTGAACTCTGTTTGAATCCATGTTTAAACTAGCAAAATTTGCTTCAAAGCAAATCTGTCTGTGTGCCTTCAAAAGTTTCAAAGTCCAAATGACCAGTAAAGAAAGAAAGAGAGAGAGAGAGAGAGAGAGAGAGAGAGAGAATTCCTAGAAAAACAATATGTCTGTGCTGGCACACAGACATAATAAGTTTTGCTGTAGAGCAAATCTATCTACGTGTTTTGAAAGCTAATTAAATGTAAAATTTATTAAAACTTTGTTTTTAATGAAATGTATATTGACCACAATCTTTCGAATTGAAACAGCCCCTTCTTCTTTAGTCGGTTCAAAGTGGTGAGTGTTCAAATCTTGTAAGCGTGCCTAATAGCACAATTTCAAATTTCACAACTTTCATTTTAATTTCATTAGACTGACCTATGCGACAAACCAATCAAATGATGTCGCTATTAACACTTCTATCTACACTACATTTGAAGACATCCAACATTTACAGTTTGAAGTATACCTAATTAGCATCAATTCAAATTATATATCTTTTACTTCCATTTCTCTGGGGTGCACCTATAACACAAACCTAACACTAATGTTGTATTGAACCTGTATCTCTAATAAGTTTTTTAAGCTATGCAATCAAATCAGTAAGCATGCCCAGAGGGTAAGATATTACTGTTAATCATACATGAACTTTATTGAGTACTAGGAGTATTTCAAACTGAATATATTCAAACCTATACCAAAGAGAGGTGTATTTCCAACTATCGTTGGTGCATCTGATGAAGGATAAAAACTTTCGGCGTTTTAAATCAGGCTTATTTGAAGCATTTCACACTTTAAAACTTGAATATCATCAAAAGTTAAGATTCAGATATACACACAATTCCTCGGTTTACTTATACAGTGAAACCTGTCAGACAGCACCGGGGAAAAAAAGTACCCACTGTGTGGAGGTGCCCTTTCGAAAGAAGGTCGGCCCTTTTAAGTATGGATGAGTATGTATATGTAGAAATAGACATTATTTGTACATCCATACACAATGAATGTATAATATTATGATCCAAAGGGAAATAACAAGTAAAATATAACTGTCTTTGTTCTTTTATTACATGGACAAGAATGAAAAAAAACAAAAAAACAAAAACAAAAAAACAAATACAAGAACTGATCAGACACTAAAGTGCATTTGAAGAACAGGTCTCATCGCACAGGTTACAAAGAAAAAGAAACATCAAAAGTATGTCACTGCAGCCTTGAGCAAATCAATGCTAAGACCCTGATCCACACACAGTTCCACACTCCAGCTCTGTGATTATGAAATCCATAATGTTGTCAAAACAATCGTTGTGTGGACTCGCATAATGGCTCGCACAGTCAGAACTTGCCTCCTGTGCAACTTATTATCCATAGTACAATTGACTGTCTGCTTTGAATGACTTAGTTCTTACAGCAAATGTGAAAAATAAAAAAATATAAATGTGTAATAACTTTGGTTCTCAAAAAAAAAAAGAGAGAGAGAGAGAGCGAGAATCACTTACTGTTCATGTTGAACAGATCTCTAAAGCCCAAATGACTATATGGCCCCATCACAATGCTACAGGCTTCATAGGAAGCAGCATTGTGCCCGGGGCTACCTCAGCCAGTCCTTGCACCTGAGAAAACACTGCATCTCTGGGTAGAAGCCCATGCCAGGATGTTATGTCCCTCGTCACAAATGACCTGGGGGGTGGCTTGCCAACTCAAAGCTTAACAATTTTCCTGTAAAGTGGTAGCATAAAAGCATGGAGGTGGATAACAGTAATCAGCTTGTACATGTTATGATAGGGGGGATGTGTATTGTGCAAAATCTGCAAAGTATTCAGTGAATTTAGCATAGACTGAAATTCCTCAACTTTTGTTTGCATGCCATAGGAGTTGCTCATGGCACAAACCCATATATCAAACTGAGAATGGCAACTCTATCTAGAATAGCTTTAAAGATGCGGAAAAAATTATTGAAATTAAAATTGTGCAATTCGCATAATTTTGAACATATTAAATTATCAGAGGACAGATTTCAATAATAATGGCTATGACCACGCAACAGTTTGAACTTCTAGCAATTGCCGTCTCTGAGAGAAGGTGTAGCGGTGAAAAGAAAGAGAGAAAAGAAACAAAGAAAGGATGTCTGTGTGCAAATAATATAATATTATCATAATTGCATGCCCAATCATTTGCATGTTGTGTCCAAAGGACTGACAAACAAAGCCCTTGTGATATCATCATCATCATCATCATCATCATCATCATCATCATCATCATCATCATCATCATCATCATCAATGTACATGACGCAAAACGATGTGATTGTGGACACTTAAATTTATCAGATCTTCATCCAGGGTTGTGAAAACAGACAATAAGCTACAAACATGACGGCAAGTTTAGACAATCAAAACGTCTGGTGATAAACATGATAAAGATGATGTACTTCTGTTCACTTTCAAAAAGTAGTATGTCTGTGTGCAAACTTTCTTTCCTCCTTCCTTTCTTATTTTCTTTCCTCCAGCTGCATCTTGTCCGCAGATTTTCTGGGAGATGGCTGTTGCTAGAAAGCCGAGCTGTTGCATAGCCTTAGCCCTATTTTTTAAATCCTTCTGATTTACAGTTATTAAATATTTTCAACATTTTGCTTATTAGAGGCAATTGAAGTTTAATGAAAATGAACCATACCTTCAAAACTCCTCTAAACAGAGGCGTCTTCTCATTTCAATATATGGCTCGTGATGTGAGCAACCCCTATGGCATGCGAGCAAAAATTGAGGAATTTCGATTTATGCTTAATTCACTGAATACCGTACAGAGTTTTCTAACACATACACCCTCACCTCTACCCCCGCCTTTAATAAACATGTACAGGCTGATTCCCTCCATGCTGTTATTCAACCATTTTGCATGCATAATAAATCAGCCTGCACAATCAGAACCTGTCTCCTAGGCAACTTACTATTCATGGGGACACTTGACGGACTGCTTTGAAAGCTCAGATCGTGCAGGAAACAACAAAAAAACCGCCAACAACTGTGGAATTACTTTGGTGTTTACAAACTACATAGTATCATATACGCTTTATGTTGAGCAGATTTCTGAGACTCAAACAATTAAGTGGCCTCCATCACAAAGTTACCCTGGGCTATCTGAGTGAGCCCATGATCACAGGAGACCACTGGATCTCTGGGTCTGGATCTCTGGGTAGAAGTGCAACATCCCCCATCACATGGAGTGGAGTGGCTGCTCTGATTTATGATGTATTTTACTGAGTTTTTAAACCATGTAACGCAGGTGAGACTTTAATGAAATATCAATATATATATATATTACACATATTCGCTAGGCGACTGGTGCCAAAGGTTGCAGGTTCGAGCCCCGCTCGTTCCGAACATGAAATACATAATAGAGGTGTGGGCCAAGTTGGCTTGCCCACTCAAAGCATGACAGGCTTCCAGTCCACAATGACTCCTCTGACTACTTTATGGGATTCATGGCCACGAACTGAAGTGCAGGACAATTTATAAGCGTGTTGATCAGTGTCATCACGGTGACTTGCTCAAGCATGCAGTGGTAGACTTTTGATGTTTCTTTTTAACTCTGCTGGCCTCAGGTCGCAAAGCTTATGCGACCGCTCGTCTCTCCATCCGTCCACTAACTTTTGCTTGTTAGCGCAATACCGTCCACAGTTTTCAAGTTAGCCCGCTGGATATGTGGGGCGTATATTTTGAACATAACAAATTTTTAATCCGAGTTGAAGGTCAAGGTCAAATGGCCAGGTTGAATATTGGGATCATCTCGTAAATACTCTGCACACCACAATTTTTTAGTTAGGCCCGTATAACGTTTAGAAGCTATGAGTATGAAGTCTCTGAAAATCTTTGTCGACAGCAATATTGGTGGCGCCAACTATAGTATTATGTAATGTACAGGTGAAAATGTGAAAATCTTGTGACCAGTCCAGCATCGTTAACTTTTTATGGATTCTTCATAAAATTTAGTGGGATTGGAGAATAGGTAAAAATCCTGGTTGGTTCTGATACTAGTGACGCAATCTAAAAATTGACGAAAAATTATGAGTTAAACTGTTTTGGAGGATACAAAATTTCATATCTCAAAAAATAATTCAATTAGATAAGCCAGATTTATAGAAAATATAGATCATGGCCAATGCTGATAAATTATGTAAAATAGTGAACTTGACCTATTTTTTGAAGGTCACAGACCTGTCAAGTTGGAAGAAATGAGTTTGTAATGGGAGGGTGTAGTTTGGACATCAGTGGCAAGGAGAATTGAGCCTCTATATCGAAATTGCACTTGAGTATATTGTATACAAAACTCTTGTCACTATGACCCAATGATTGTGTGACTTTGACTTATTTCTTAGGTCATTAAGCACTTAAGAAAATAATATATACATTATATTCGCCCTAATGACTTGGGGGAGGTGGCCCAAGACCACTGCGTCGTCACACTGAGTTTATACTATGTATACTATGTATAAGCTCAGTGTGACGACGCAGTGGTCTAGGGCCACCTCGCCCATGTCATTAGGACGAATGATTGACTGCACAAATGAATACACAATACTTTATTGCAGATAAGGCCCTATGTGGGTCATCGTGCGTACAGATGTTTCAAGTTCACACCCCCCCCCCGCGTATATATATATAGCGCTGGAGACCTTGATATGTTAGTCCCAGTCGCTAACCATATAATGCTGAGTATGGATATGTAGCTAGTACGTCATTGTCATAACCAATTTTCTTTTTTGTCTTTATACCTAAATGTGTGTCACTTTACTGCTGTAAATCCAATGTACACTTGTATACGGAGGCAATAAAGTTTATCTTTATCTTTGTTTATCTCTCTATGCTTGACTGATTGAACGTTACGAGCGCCTGTAAATTAAACACTGGAACCAGATATGTATCTGTTTGAACCTGCACTGTAAAACTGACTTCAGATTCAAGTTTCTCACGGAGCAACCTTTCATTCAAGTACCTGCAAGCCTAGGTTTAATTCAGAAGTTGCACCAGAAAATTTGACCCAGATTAACAGGTTTCCTCTGGGCACTTGAGCCACAGCACAAGAAGTGCTCTGTTGTCTCTGCCTCAAATGAAGCACTTTAAGGGTAAAATGAAAATCATACCTGCATACAATTTATGAAATAAGTAAGACCATATTGCCACATCATCACAACAATTGTGAGTATTCTGCATGTATATGCACATGTACTTACAGTATTTTATCATGGCTGAAATAAACACACAATTAGTTACCGACAGTGCCTGACTATGTTTATCTGAAAGTAAATGAGAGAGAGAGAGAGAGAGAGAGAGAGAGAGAGAGAGAGAGAGAGAGAGAGAGAGAGAGAGAGAGAGAGAGAGAGAGAGAGAGAGAGAGAGTATCCGTGCTTGTATTTTAACAGAAACAGCAACCCTCCGTCCATCACGGCTCCAGCAGGCGCCCCACATACATATACTTGTACTTGTTACGCCTGCGCGGCTTTGCCCTCCTCCTCCCCCTCCCCGTGACTCTGGTGGTGGATGCCCCCAATATAAACCCACATCTCCATAAGTATACAATCATGGTGAATTGACAATTTTGTAATTTGATTTGTATACACATACAGTTGTAATGCCTCTTTTTCAATTATTATACCACTGGAAGCCTTATGTTCTACATTGTATTTATATAATATGTATAATGTACTTGTCCATACGCTTTCTCGAGTTTTGTCCCAATGAGTGGTTTATCTCTAGTTTTGGTGCGGAGGACACAAATCACGAACTATTAATTATAAATATTTAATTTTCAACGTATACATATTATCTGTGTCAATAAGGATGATGAATTACTTGCACATATATATTGGACGCATCATGGAATTTACCCCGTTCCATCGGTCACCGGTGCCCCCGCTGTAAAGGGGAATTTTTCTTGATAAAAATACTATAAAAAAAAACTATGCAATGAACACCCAAATGCTGTCCTGTGATCCCTGACCTCTGGTGGCTGATGTTACACTTTACACACTCACCCTGTTGCCACAGTGCCTATATCACAAAACCATAAATTGGGATCCGGATGGCACTTCTATGTATAACTGCTTTGAAAATATTCAAGATTTAAATCGTGTGTATTTGGATAAATTTAAATGCCAAAACTTTGTGTCGTGGTTCATTGGATGGAGCTAAAGCACAAAGTCATATATTGAATTTAGATAAAGAACATCTATCGATAATAGTTTCAAAGGTATTCAAGACTTAAATTTTGTGTATTTGACTAATTTACATAAAGTAAAAGGTTGCACCATTGGTTCGTGGTTCATTGGCTGTGTCAAAAGTATAAACCTATAAGTTGTAGTTGGATTTGCAACTCTGCGAATAACAGCTTTGAAGATATTTAACGTTTCAAGTGCCCTAGTTGGCATAATTTCAAATTCTAGAACTTTTTCCATGGCCCACTGCATTCGCAGAAGTTGCTTTTTAATACAGTGCCCAAGAAAAACGCCGTACGGGAAAATGTATAGATAGATAGATAGATAGATAGATAGATAGATAGATAGATAGATAGATAGATAGATAGATAGATAGATAGATAGATAGATAGATAGATAGATAGATAGATAGATAGATAGATAGATAGATAGATAGATAGATAGATAGATAGATAGATAGATAGATAGATAGATAGATAGATAGATAGATAGATAGATAGATAGATAGATAGATAGATAGATAGATAGATAGATAGATAGATAGATAGATAGATAGATAGATAGATAGATAGATAGATAGATAGGAAGAACGTCTACCACGTTCCGTGCCCATTAAAATTGAAATAAGGTCCGTCCACCACGTTCCTTGTCTGCAAAGCAGGCCTTCTGCCTCCATAAACATCTGCAGAACATAAAAACAGAGTCTGCTCCGCAGGCAACTACGTTTCATGCCAATTAGAAAATTTTAATATTTCTATTATTCACGAGAGGGCAGCAGCGGGCACTGGTAAGGATCATGACTGTGTCAGCGCGAACTTGTCAAATCGCGATTCAATTGCAGGGAATAACTGATTGGTTTTTGTCCGCAACGGCCCAAAAACAATACCTTATTCTAATTCGTAACTTGTCATCATGCATCTTCCCAAGAATAATGAGTTTGAAGACCACGAAATGGCATTACTGGGCTAAGTTCGTATTCGTCAGTGAAGACTGAAGTACAGTGGTAATAGGCCAAAATTTTTAAACCAGGCTCACACTTTGTGTATGTTTTGTACAAATACACATGTAGTAGAACCCTACAGTAAGTAAATAATAATTTAATTAACAGAAAAGAGTCAATTGTAACTAATCAGTCATACATATCATACAATACAAACAAAATGCAGTGTAACGCAATACAAACAAAATATAATGTAATACCTTATCAGAGCTTGGAGGAATCATCAACGATGATGATTCCTCCAAGATCAGAGTACATAGGCTCCAGAAAAACAATACGTATTAGCAGTTGATGAACGAACATCTGGAGCAAAATTAACATGTTCATGGTAATTGAACCAGATATAACAATAGGACCACCTCAGTAATGAGGCAATCAGAAAACTGCTACAGTTGTTACACGAGAAACTAACTCATGTTGTCTGTACTTACATGCCATTTATCACCCCACCCGGGCACCCCATTTATCGTTCACATATATTGCTACTCAGTACTTCCTGCTGTCTGATATATTGTACAATATCTCAAATATTTATGTGAACCAGTTTTAATAGACTGTAGTATAACATTATATCCTTTATCCGATATATATATATATATATATATATATATATATATGGATAAATTTTGTAAACTTACACATGTACAATGTAAAATTTGGACCGAATAAAGTTTTTCATTCATTCATTCATTCATTCATTCATTCATCCATTCATAATTAAGACCAAAATAGGACACATATTCATCTTCAACAATATCGACTGCAGACCTGCCGTGGTCCCCTCAGTTGCTAGGCAACACAACAATGCCTCAGACATGATCAGGGTACATGTACCAATTATGTAACTTAACAAACTAAATATAACAGGTTTTTTTTCTACCAAATAGATAAAAAAAATTAATGTGTTTGGCATCTGGTATGTTTTAAAACTGAGTGAACCACTTTTAAACTAGTTGCTTTTTGGAGTTAATATGAAAGCATGTACCTCCTGTTGAGGTAACCATGCATTTTCGTTTTAATGTAAATTTGTGCACCCGGCGCTTTCAGAATCAAGCCCACCTCCAAATAAGACCAGTTTTAGATGCAATTCAAGGTCGTCTTAATAAAAGGGTTAAACTTTGTACATACAAAAACATTGTGGAACGACCTGAGTCACCAATATGGCTATCCTGGATTTCCGGCGTCCGGGTGGTAATGCGATACACCTGTGGGCTGGGGTTGGGGGTGGGGGGGGGGACTAAAAACTATCCTACATGTATGCACATTATGTGTGACACATGCAGGTAAGACGCAGTGGAACATTAATTTATATGGCATACATCGTGTGTTTATAATAATGTAAGATTCTGTATCTTTTACGTACAAATCGGGAAATAACCGACTGAAACTTCCCAACTTTGAAACCGCCGGTTGTGCAACTTCCACGTTGAGTAAGCCTACCCGAATTCCATATACTGGATTGTAAATTAAACGGGTTCTCCTGGATCACATAACAGTTACATAGACGTTAACATGGAAGTTCTCCAGACACACAAACATAAATATTAATGTAGAGCAATTACACACAGGATATAACAAATTAATAGTTATTCTAAACTATGCTAAAGTAGTAAGCAAATCCAAAATGAGGTTAATATCATACATTTCCTTATTGTAATGCAAACTTGATACAAGCATACTACAATTCCCATCAACAAGTAACTAATGAAACTGGCACTCTTTAACATTTGATTATTTTTGCGCCAGTTTGTCTGAAGCAATTGCACATTATTAAAACGAGTTGTCAAATAAAGACAAAAATTTATAGTGTTCCTGCCATGGTTTTATTCCTAGTATTATGTTCCTAGTACCCACTTCGCCTGGAACATTTTACACACACAGTTGCGCAACAGAATAAAGCCAAACAGGCCTACACTTTATTCCGCCATGCGCGCACAGATGCAGAGAGCGCTTGTGTCCGTATAATGAGGATTCGTCACACACATGTATGTATGTGTGTATATATATATATATATATATATATATATATATATATATATATATATATATATATATATATATATATATATATATATATATATATATATATACATACAGCAAAGTCTCTGAATTACAATGTCCGGTTAACTAGCCATTTCTAAATGATAACATTCTGACAAAATATAAGTCTTGGACTATGCAGGTAGCGTACATTACTACGTCGCAGGGATAAATCACCTTGAACAAGGTTGACGTTGCCTCGTTCAGTTATGTTGGTGGGACTAGGTTCTTTATAAGCCTCTTAACTTATAATTTTAGAATAATTTCAATAATGTCCATCACAAATATTTTAACCACGGAGGAAGAAACTAGACTTTCTCCCACCATGTTTCAGCCGAGTGAAAGGGATTTTATTATCTTGCACACGAAATATTGCTCAACAGACAGCAGCTGTCAGCCATGCTGGGTGCCATGTGTGAGCCCACAACCAAAACAAATGCACGTGAAACATATTTACATTTCGCTGTGCATATTGTGAACGTCATAAAGTTCAAGCCTATCAATGGGCTGGTTGTGGATAAGGAACCAATCAAATTGTAGAAAATCCATTAGTCCGTAAAGCTGTGACGTTGATGTTCCAAGTATAAATAGCAATATCGATCCCAAAGCAAAACATAAACACGCAGACAAAAGGCGATTCTGTAAAGGTAAAGAACAGCTGATCAACAAGAAGGCACAATTATGCCGTTCCTAGGGCAGGACTGGCGATCACCGGGAGAGCAGTGGGTCAGATCTGGAGAAGGATGGGAAAGGCTGCGAATGTGGAGGCTTAAATTATTAGAGAATCTGAATGAAAACATGTTAGCGAGGTACGTAGTTGCGTTAAATTTATGATTGGTATTTGGGAATGCCAATATGGCGCTGCATTACGATTCGGGCATTGTAATTTGTGTAATTTAATATGAACTCATTGTTGTGGTCTATTACTGAAATCAGCAAACTTTTACCAGATCGATGCAGCACTATATTGGCCATGATTGCGTTAGTTTCTCCGCTTGATGTAAACTGCGCCATAAACCAGATGTAAACAAAAGCACGTGGGGATACAAAAGAGGCGCAGTTAAATTTTATTCGAAATGGCGCACAACGGCGATATAGTCATAGTTTCTTACTTGCACTAATTTAGTCCGCCATGGCACTAAGTTCGACTGCTGCCCCCCCCCCCCTTCCCTGTCCTCAGTGATTGCCGTTCTTATTGTTTGGGCCGCCGGCAGCTCGGCGAGATACTGCACTTCGTCTTCGATAGTATCGACTATCGTGTACCATGCCAGGTGTCAAACCAACACACGTATATGTGCACCTGTGGCTGTGTCCCTGAGCAAGGAACCACCATCACGCATGGGGCAAAATCACAGTGCAGCTGGTCAACGTTGCCCTCAACATGCACGCAGACACGCAAATGTGGTCGGTCGATGAGCTCTAGAGAATTATGTGAACTATTTCGGGCTGTGGCAAGAGTTACACTCGGCACGCGTGGTGATGATGACCGGCGATCGACACACCTGTTAAAGCCGGACAGCGAAAAACTGCGCAATTGGCCGCTCTTGTTTGTACTCAGGCTGGTGCAGCCCAACGGAACGGGGATTCTGCAGTGCCAGGATTTGACAGTGTTCCAAGAATTAGGCTGATGGATGAGCTGCGATACGATCAAATTTCGGTGAACTGCGTCTTAACTTACATTCATACATCCCAGGACCCGGCAGTTTTCACTTATTTGATATGTTGCAAAATATTTTGACCACCGCAACCACATCATCATCATCATCGTCACATCATTATTGTAAATAATAATTACTATTTCTATTAATTATTGATATTACTGTAACCCATTGTTGCATTTTATGTCAATAAAACTAATGATGTGATTGGTCTTTGGATATATTTCTGTATGTGGTACCTTGGATGAATGACGATTCCTCCAAGGACAGGTGGTACCTAGTGATATAATATGTACATGTATCTGTTGTTGATAATGATTCCTTTACATGTTTTGATTGATATTGGTGTTGGGACTGATATGTGCTGTGCCATAAAGACCATACTCCTGAGAGACTGCATGGGCCTCAAGACACTATTTCACAGCAGATTTATTTCTCTGTTGCCTTTGGATACCTTTTAAAGTATAATATGCAGTATAGGTGGCATAATTGAAGGGGGGGGGGTCTTAAACAAATGCAACTGAGTGTCAAAATCTGTATTTATAATGGTTAAACAGTGTTATATTTTCAAAGAGTTGTGTCATGCCAGTATGAACATTACTCTTATAGATTTATAGATGAAGAGCAGTGTTAACCTGTGATAAGTAGAGAAGCAATTAAATTGTAAGTCAATGTTGTTTACATCAGTGGAATAAAATAACTGGTAACACAAGACCACTTCTATATAATTAGGCCATGTAGCATTAGGACACATTAGTACTGCAAAAGCAAAAACAACAAAGGTATTTAGATAACCAGTGCATGTGACCCGTTGGACTGGGAGACTTCCTTTGCTGGAAAACTTGCCTTTGGAAATGTCATTTTTAATAGATTGAGGGAGAAATGAGCACAGGGAACAGTCTGGTAACCTGTATGCACTCAGTGGGAAAAAGTAGTGCAACATGCATACAGAGTGGTAAATTGTTGAACTAGGCTAAAAGCGATCACTTTTATGATTATATTTCTTTCAAGTGCCAATAACGAGAAATTTTTCCTGAGTAGAGATAAAAAGTAAAAAAGTATGCTTAAGTGAAAAAGAAATGCAGTGAACGTGGTATTTCAATATCAATCAAATGAAACTAGGGGCAATGACTTTTACCAGACAAACAGACAGACAGGTACCTTGATTAAAACAGTTCATATGACTGACAAGAAATGACTAGCTTTCCATACAAAGTATCATCATGCCATATCTGTTGTGTTTGAAGTACATTTATTCTTTTTATTGCTGACTAATTAAGTACATTCATTATTTGTACTGGTGGCTTACTATATATTACCAGTATTCTGAATATAGACTCGCCATTTGTTGCCATCAATTCATATATATCAGCAATCTATTTATGTGTAACCTAGATGTGATTTTATGGAGACTGATCTCTCTCTCTCTCTCTCTCTCTCTCTCTCTCTCTCTCTCTCTCTCTCTCTCTCTCTCTCTCTCTCTCTCTCTCTCTCTATGTGTAACCTAGATGTGATTTTATGGAGACTGATCTTTCTCTCTTTCTCTCTCTCTCTCTCTCTCTCTCTCTCTCTCTCTCTCTCTCTCTCTCTCTCTCTCTCTCTCGTCAGATCAAATCAATAATATACAAAAAATATTCAAATTGTCAGAAATGAGAATTTATTTTACTGCATTACCTGACAAAAATGCTTCTCATAATTATGAGTGACAAGAAAAAAATCATAGTGAAGGTTCATGTTAATATGAAAAGCTTGAGCTGACCTGGTTGGCAGCTGGTTGTGATGTCCCAGTCTTGACAGGGTACCGAAATCTGAGCATGTAAGTGCAGTGAAACCTTGCATCTTCCCATACACTGTAAAATAAAGCTTCAGTAAATAACTTTCCTTGTGTTTTGGCAACACGTATTGTTGATCCAGACAAACTTGTAAAGTCTGTTTTTCTTCTTTTTCCCTAGCAAACCAAGTCTCTTTAGCGACTGGACTATGGCCAAACCAAAGGCTGTTTTCTTTTGTTAAGCAAGCCAGTTGTGTCCAGATGTTCATTCATGGATGCTTTATGTTCACATAGCTAGTCAGGCATGAAAGTCTTTTAACCTTTCTGCTATGGTCAATAGGACCAAGTACTGAATGTAATTATTTTAGAAACGACACCTTCCTTAGATGGCCCAGCTGTGATACGGTGAACAGTAAATGAAAGATAACTTGCTTTTAACTGATACAGTGCAAAAAAGAACCTGAATTTGCACTTTTTTTCTTCATGTTTTTGCCCCAGGAAAGTCACCCTGGACTTGAGGGAGTCTCTTTTTTTCTGTGTGAAGTAGAAGTCTTGGGTCTAAGTTGAGGGCAGTTCAGCCATAACAGGAGTCTGGTAATGACTGCACCTCACTCAAACACGATGGTCATTGCTGCATGTAAGTTGAGTCCAGATAGTCATTGACGCTTTGTATTCATCATAGCAGGTGTTCAATAAAACATACAAGTCATTGGTTATTTTCTTCTGCATATAGATAAGGTAGCTATTGTATATATATATATATATATATATATATATATATATAAAATGATTTTATTAAAACCCCCAAATTCGAGGAAAAATCTACATAATACATCAAGATAAGCACGGTGAGATTATACAAGTAAAATATACAGAAGTTAATACAGGATAAAACAAGATGCTCCATAAAACTAAAAAGCTTTCATTAGCAGTGATACCAGCATATGTTCTTCTCCATATGGTTTAATAAAATTTTCATGGTGCAGTAAAAATCTTCAGGAGTCAATGATGCTGTCTTGTCTGTTAAAATGCATGGGTCTGCAGTTAGGCCGACTTCCAAATACAAGAGACACTGGAGAGATCCTACTTCAAGTTATGTAATCTAAAAGTGTGCCTGGTACAGCTGAACCAGTTGAAACATATTCAGAAAGTAAATACAAATTCAAGTCCCATACACGTGTCAACCTTAAAAATACTGCAGTAGTCCCTCCTTTGAGAGACCGCCCCTAGTGCCACTCAAAAGGCGGTCACATAAAGCAGGTGGTCTCTCAAAGGAGGTATAAATAACATGAAAAGTACTAAATAGAGACCTGACAATTGTGGTCTCTCAAAGGAGGTGGTCTCCCAAAGGAGTGGTCTTTCAAAGGAGGGACTATTGTATATGTGTGTGTGTTTGGTGACATTTTATAACTTTGTATAGTACCTGTGTGATTAACATACATTGTATTTGTATTTCTTGTGGTGAAAGTGCTTTGTAGGTATCTTTCAGTATAGTTCACAGATTCTTTTATGACCATTTTGCACTGAAAATGCTTTTTAAATTCTAGTGCATGTGGAAAAGTCTCAATTTATCATGGCTAAATATGAAAAGGGATGGATGGAAACAACTGATACATAGAAAATCAATTGACTGTTAATTGATATAAGTTTTTATGAGTAGAAAATCCTGAAACATCCATCTTAGTAGGAAGTCAGAGCCTCTCCATACACAAAAATATTGTAATCCACATGAGTTCTGAAGATGTGAATTCCCATCTTGTTATATACTTGTGGACACTGATACTAAATAGACAAGTATTCCTGCTGTGTGTGACTATGAGTCAGCACCAGGTAAGATGCTTTAGTTAAAGGATGCGGAAGCCTGGTAGAGCCAGTCTAGCCATGTGGTTGACTTCACTAGTAAAGCATGCCAACAGGCTGTAACATACTGAATCATGGCAGTCTTTTCTTAGCATCTTGTCATGCTCTTACTTCTGAGATAACAGCTCCATCATCGAAGTCTGAAAATTTATGTTCCTTTGTAAATAGATATTTACACAATACACACACACTATATAGCGAAATATTTTAATACATGATTAAGATACTCTTTTATGTTTATTGTTTCAATATTGAGAATACGACGTAATATTTTATAGGTAACCCATGTGTCATCAAGAAATTGAGTTTAAGATTTTGATTTTGAAGTTCAATCACCAGTGTTGTTCATTACAAATGTAATACATATATATATGATTGCTTGGTATGAGTGTCATGTTCATTTCAAGTAGATGATTAAAAGAGTGCACTAGCTTTTGATTATGAAAGTACTATAAGCTGCACCAATACAGTATTTATCAGAATTTTCAGACAGTGCCAAGTTTCCATTAAACTACGAATTCAATTAATATATATATAGTACGATATGTAAAATACCTGAATGTTTCAAGGCAAACCTTGAACCTCTCCCAAGGTTTTGCCTGTTTTACATCATAATTGAACATCTTCTTCAAAACCTCTCAGATTGCTGATCATTATATTGTCTTAGAAATGAAACAGCTTGAAGAGTTTGGCAACACAGGTCGGACCATAAATGTTGAGAATGTTACTTTAGATTAAAGACTTGGTCCTCAAAAACCTTCCAGATTGCTGATCATTCTTTCGTTGACTTGCACATGAAACAGCTTGGGCAGTCAGATGATAATTAATACAGATGGACCATAAATGTGGGGAATGTCAGGTTAGATTGTAAAACATCAGACAACTGGCTGCCTGCCATCTTTGTTTCTGTGTGCCTCCTGACAACAGAGCTGCGTTTTCCATTACATAATGCTAATATTGACAACCTGCTGGCAGGTCACTTCTATATTTGACCTGTTTTAATAGCTCATCTGAATTTTGCATGAGCTAAACACCTATACTAGGAGTATTTCAGAAACCTATATTGAGGGTCAAAGTCATATCTGTATATATATATATATATATATATATATATATATTAGCTGTCAAGGCACTGGTGTTGTACATTCAAATGTCTGTATATTATTCAACTCATTTTTTCAGAGGTCATAGGTCACCAATCAGTGCTGTTACTACTTTAACTCTTGAACACATGCAACCAGCCATCTGAACTCATTAATGCATGAATCAAGCATCTTGGGGTGTTTCAGAATGCTATCAAAGATCAAAGTCAATGATGACTATAGGCCTACTTAACTCATTTTTCAGAGGTCAAGGACATAAACACTGATATCGTATCCATAAAGGTACTGCTGGCTTATATCTAGAAAATGGTGTATTTTAGGACCATGATAACTGTTAAATATGAATAATCAATGACACATGCTTTCATTTGGGCTGTTACATTTGACCTTGAGGGGCCATGAAATGTCAAATCAGGGGCTCACATAATATTGGCCCTGGCCCCTGCACTTATTATGTATACACAATGTGTACAGCTGATTATCCCAAATTTCGCTGAGGAAGGGGTCAATTGCTATCTTCCTGATTTTGCCAGTGACAATGAGGCACGCGAGCAATGTTTAATTGTACGTCACACTTGACGATGAATGTAAACAAACAGGGTACACAAGTTGGCGTGGAAAGTAGGCCTAGGGCATATTTTTTGGCAATGAAGACCAACCCAATTAGACATAGAATAAACAAAATCTTGCATGGCTGGAGAGTGAGTTACTATTTTTCTCTCACTCTGGATTGTTGTTGGTGGAGAAAATCACTCGTGATTTGTGGTCAGTCCTGATTTTCCCCATCAACAATGATCCCTTGTGAGAGAATAATAGTAATTCATTTATTATTTATTTATTATTTTATATATTTCAGCGCCATCATAAACAAAATTTATTTTGAGCATCAATGTGAAAATGTTAAACTCTGAATTTACATAGGAATAGTTCAAGAGTTTCAGGTTGTTCCTTACTTGATGCCAGGGAAGCATCTTTTAAAGTCATGCTGTGTATTACATGGTGAGAAAGACTGATGTATTGATTCCATTTACTGAATCCGTTTTTAACTCTTTTCATGTCAAAGTAAGACCTAAGTCAGTAGTTTTCTTCTGTGTAGGTTGAACTCAATGTACCCAATCCATGCCCAGGGAACTTATTGACCTGGGTCATGCCATCATGGCACATCTTATCTGCAACTCTCAGCAAAAATTAAACTGAAAAAAACATTAACCCTTCCCCCTTAAACTGGCTTCTGGTCATATGTCGTCTGCTCCCATGTTTTCAGCTAATTTCAACAGTAATGAAAAGCAATTTGACTGAGAATTAAAGATGAGACCTATCAAGATAACATGCTCCAGGTCAACAGCTTTCCTTGGCACTAAGTGCCCAACCCGTGCTAAGGAAAGCTGTGGCCTCGGTCTTAATTCAAGGGGGGAAAGGGTTAAAGTGGACCATTATTTACATCCAGGAGCTTTTGGGCAATTTGAAGAGGAAAGGGCTAAAATTGTGCCATTTACACATGTATTTCAGTTTAAAGGAGTCACAAAATAAAATAAAAAAATATTTAAAAATGTATGGACGTATTAATTTCAACATGATGGGAATCTATGTACATGTAATTCAGTGTAGAAGAGTTACAGAATGAAAAAATCAGCCACTTGCTAGAAACAAGAAAATTGTAATCCTTCAATACTCATATGATGATGATGACGACGACAATGACAATAAAATATACCTTCATTGCATGAATCTTGGTCTGAATTGCTATCAACTTGTCAGATTCACCCTGCTCATGTGTGGCCCTGAGGGCCTCATTGTCACTGCATTGGCTAAATTAATTGTCACTGGCAAAATCAGGAAGATAGCGAAAATGTAGTATTATGTAATGTTTTGTCCCCTTCAGCTTCTGTTAATTAATCGATCTTTAGATAGTTGGTGATCTGTCAAAAATGAATCTGATTGCACAAAGAAACAAACAACTTGTACTGTAGGATACATGTAAAGCATAGAAATGTAGTCAATGTCATTGGTTTTAGTGATTAGTTTCTATAAATATATAACTTTAATGACATTCATTGCATGCATCAACAGTTTGTTCACATTGTAGTTTAATACATCAAAGATAGTGCTGAAGGACACCTATTCTTTAGGTGCAGCCACCATGCATATATCTCAGCATCCATAGTGGTTGTTTGTTTAGGCCAGAAGGGCCATTTCTTTTCATAAGTGTTTTACATTGAATCACTGTCTATGACTTCACTGACACAATGTATCCATCATTCAGCCAGCACATCATGGTGGTATGTAGAGCAGAGGACAAAGATGAACCAGTTGTGAGCTAATGTATTTATATATGTACATACACTGTGTTATTTATGTCTGATGATTATATCTGGTGTTCACTATAGCATGTAGCTAGTATCACCTTACCAAACATTATGTATTTTTATTTGTAAAAACGACCCTTGAAAAGTAAGTTTATGGCCATTTATTTGTGCATACTGTATAACCAGCTGTGTGTATTTAACGGTTTCTAAATTTAAATTGCAAAATACATGTAGGCATTGCATAGCTTTTAAAATATTTGTAGTTTTGATACCACACTCTTCTGTGTGTACTTCTGCCAAGACTGTTTAGGTGAAGTGCTCGTGACAGCACATATTTTCTAAAGGTTAATATACTTTCAACTGATGGGAGAGTGATGGTTTTTTTTTTTTTTTTTTTTTTGCCTTTTTTTTGAAATTTAATTACACATTTATGTAAACATTTTGTTTGCAATTGTCAGTACAATATTGCCAGAAGAAATATTTTGATAGCTGCAAACCCAGAAGCCACATTTTGACCTTATTGCTGTGAACCAGGTGGACCAAAGGATACAGGATAGATTTTTACAATGACTGGAATAACTGAGCTGTTTCAACTGTGTCCATGTCCTGGTTAACCCATTCATACAAACAGGTGCTACAGTGCTGCATCCCCTGTGTAGTTATGAACAAATTATCATAATTATAATTAAAAAATAGACACAGTTCAATTTTCCTCAGCTCCATATCCAGTCAAGTCACTGTCTGTGACAAAATGTGTACATTTAATTAATCTGTCTTATCACATTTGGGGCAATAATTTAGAAACATTAAAGACTTAACAGCCAAATGAATTTATAAATGGGTCATCAGCAGCATGAGACCATCAAGCTTGTTTCACACCCTCAAATACTTAAACTTTTTTCCCCTGTGATGGTGGCTGCATGCCATGTATTTGGAACAACTACACGCTTAAATTTCAAGAATATAAGAACCTGGAAACAGTATGAAATGAATTTTAGTTTTTGCTATAGCAGCAATATGTAGTGATAATATGCATGAACTAATATTATGTACTAATTATATATGGAAAAACAGCAAAATTAAAATTCTGACATCCCTTTAAAGGATTCCATATGTTCATGAACCGTTACAGAAAATAAACATGTTTGTACTTCAGCTTTCTCACATCTGAGTTACCATGGCCATCAAATCCAAATATCAGCACAATGCTCACAATAAAGAAAACAGAACTTTGGCTGAGTTTGATGCATTGGGTGAGGATAATTATGTTCAGTGATAAATTGGGTACAGTAAACTTTTGAATTGTGAATATCAGCTACTGTTAAAACTTCCAAATTATGCACAGATTGACAAATATAAATAAACAAATAACTGAAGAGGAAAAACGGGCACAAAAGTGTTTTGTTTGTGTGTGTGGCAAATTTTGCTGACATTTAGGATGCATTTTTGTGTACAGAAATTGACATACATGTAATGCACAACTTGAACCACTTTTAATGTTTTAAAGGCACCTGTAAATAGTCACCTGTCATGCAGTGTAGCACATGTGCATTCTCAAAACTTGGCATATCCTAGTGGTTGCACTAACGTAAACCCTGAGCCATCTTGGCTATATTTGTCTACCAGGAAATGTTTTACATCACATGTGACATATTTCAGGAATTTTAATACAGTGCCTAGCCACATTTTTGCATGAGGAACAGCATGCAGTTAAGACTCCAACAACAATGTCTCTGCAACAATGGTTGCACTTCTTGTAAACATGTGTATACTGTAAACAGCTGATGGTAGTTGAAACACTGTCAACCTTTAACTCTTTCAGTGCCAAATTTTGGACTGAGTCAACAGCTTTTCTTGGCACACATTGGACACAATGGGCCCAATGCACGCCTAGAAAAGCTGTTGATCTGGGGTATTCTTTCTGCAACTATAGGCATACTGGTATTTGAATGAAAGGTCTGTTTATGAGGAATACAAATCTGGAATCCTAATGATAATTCAGAGTGGTTTGACTTAAGTACATCAACTTATGTCGTGATTGGCACTGAAAGAGTTAAATCTTACGTTGACTGCAGTGGTCCATCCTTTGAAAGACCACATCTGGGGCAGGTCCAAAAGCGGACACACAAAGCAGTTTTCTCTCCAAAGAGGTCAAATAACATGGAGAATTTTTAATTAGCAGTTGGGATTCCTCTCTCAAACAGGCCCAAACCAGCTGGTGATCAATCTCAAATTCTGTCTGGTCATGTGTTTTCATCTATTTTGAACAATAATGAAAAACAGTTTAAAACTGCATCTGTTATAAAGATAATATGCAAAGGAAAGTTATTTACTCGATCTTATTTCAAGGGGAAAAGGTTAAAGTGCAGGTGACCATTGTATGTACCTGCATGTGCTTAAGAAATAGTTAATCCCTAAATAAATCATCAGTCAGTTTGCCTTACTTATCCATCAGGTATGGCATGTCGTTCTCAGAGTCTGAAGCATTCGCAATTGCGGTGCAAGGTTCCACTGTAAATGTTATTTCCAGGGCCAGAAAATCCATAAGGCACAGACGTGTGACACAAAGAAGACAAGATGCCCAGATGCTGGTCTATAAATAGATTTACCTTGAGGTGGCACTCTAGCAGCAATATGTCATTTCGGCTCATTGTTTTGTATTCAGCCCAAAATAAATCACTGAAATAGCTTTTTGTAGCTTAGAATCGTTACAGTTCAGACTTTCATATTGTAGACCTGTAGCCAAGATGAAGCATTTTAGAATGAATAAAAAATTAATGTATGCTTCAAGACACATTACATTGATTTTTGACCCCCGCCACCAAAGCGGGCATAGACGGACATAGAAATAATTTAGGGGTAGACGCATTTGGTTCATCCATCCATCAGTCTCTCCAGCATATCCAGTGAGCCCAATACCTAATGAACTGTTTAAGATAGGACAATGAAATTTTTTACCATAGATGTTTCATATACAGGGCATGTGCAGGGTAGCTTCATCTTGACCTTGTCCTCTTATCAAGGTCGCATGGCCCCTAAATGTAACAGGTCCAAACCACATGAGGCACTTCAACAGGGTACACTTAAGATAGTATGATGCAGTTTATACTACAGTGCACCCTGTGGTGGGCATGGGAAATGTTCTTTCATGTTGACCTTGACCTCGTTTCAAGGTCACTGAGCTGCTGAACCTAACTTTGAAACAAGTACAATCTGTAACTTATCATACATGGATTGTATTAAAGGCATGTGCAGCATTGCTTTTGCATTGACCTTGACCTTTTTTCAAGATCAGCAGTACCAGAAGGTCACACAACTGCAAAATGTGACTTTGAAGCATACAGTCTGTACCATATCATGCATGCATCGTATTATAGGCATGCATGATTCCTGATGTGTTGACCTTACCTTTTTTGTGCAACATGACTTGTTTGTGACCATCTTTCAACATCACTAGTGCCAAAAACCTATCCACACCAGCCATAAACTTATGACCAGGCTTGGTCAGCTTAGAAGATGGATGACCTTGACCAAATTCCCAAGATCACCAGGTCGGTCTGTCAGTCGGTAGAGAGACTGTCCACACCATACACATGTAACTCATGATTTTTTTGAGATAGGACTTTCATAGTGCCCAGGTATATACTCCTATATAAGGGCTAGGGGAGGTATGAAGGTAATGGACCTTGATCTTTTTTCCAAGTCATAAGTGTTTTTTTTTTTTTTTTTTCCAAGATAACTAGAAAAGTTTTTATGATAGGGCCTGTATATTGCACAGGATTATAGTCCGTATGCAGACTTAGGTCAAGTTTGAAGATGGGTAACCTTGACCTAAATTCAAAGGTCAGAAGGGCACTTAGGTGAACTTGGTTTCTGCATTGTAACTGAGAATTTAAGTTATGACTTCAATATTGGACATGGCAATACATGTAGTCCTCAATTAGGGTTTGGTTGCTTAGAAGATGGATGACTGTGACCAAATTCTCAAGGTCACCATATAAACTTCTATTAGTGAACTTTGTTTCTGCATGATAACTACAAAGATGTTTTTGACCTTGGGCTTTCATATTGCACAGGAATATACCCTTATATAAGAGCTGGGTCAAATTCCAAAATGGGTGACCTTTAGTCAATCCCCAAGGTGACAGAGCTACATTAATGAATATGGTTTCTGCCTAATAACTGCAGAATTTTTTTAAGCCAGAGCTTTTATTTTGTAGATTTTTGTAGTCTTCTACTAGGACTAGATCAGCTTCAAAAAAGGGTGACCTTGACCTAATTTCCAAGGTCACAAGGCCACTTTGGCGAATTTGGTTTCTGCATTCACTTCCCAAGGTCATGACTGCTCCTTTTAGGACTATCAACAGGGTAACAAAATGTAATGAAGGCAAACATGATGACTGGGGGGGGGGGGGAGGCATCTATGTTTAATAAACATGCTTTGTTTATCTTGCCTTTCAAAGCTAATATGACGTTTTTGCAGTTGTATGTGAGATATTACAGCTCTGTTTTCTCTCCAGAGGGCTCATATTTCATGCCAAATGCCAGGATGATTTTAGATTTACATTTTCAATTAAAAAATCCCCTTGAGGTAACATACCAGAACTAGAAAAAATGATTTGTTGCATAGTAAATCAGTGTGTGTCTTCAAAGCACATTGGTATGGTAATGTACAGCTAGTCCATAACACAGGAGCAGAAGTTGGAATGATATCTCTATTATAGCTTTGAAGTTATTCAAGATTGAAAATAAATCTCAAATACTGCTAATTAGCATAATTTAAATTTGCTACTACAACTTTTGTTTTAGATTCATTACATGCACAATGGTCAATAACCCTGTTGTAGAAGTTGAAATGACATATCTATGTATAATACTTTTGAAGACATTCAAGTTTTAAAGTTTCAAATGCTGCTTATTAGCATAATTTATTTTGCTACAACTTTTGTTTTAAATTCATTAGATGTGCAATGGTCAATAACCCCCTAGTAGAAGTTGGAATGACATCTCTATCTATTATACTTTTTGAAGATATTCAAGATTTAAAATTTCAATTGCCCCTAATTTTCATAATTTTAAACATCTTCATTCTTCTGCATAGAAAGGTCCAACTCCTTGTATGGAGGTACAATCATGCCAAGTTTGGAGTTTCTGTGTATAACAGTGTCCGAGAAAAGTGGCAGACAAATTCACTGGTAAAGAAAGAAAGAAAGAAAGAAAGAAAGAAAGAAAGAAAGAAAGAAAGAAAGAAAGAAAGAAAGAAAGAAAGAAAGAAAGAAAGAAAGAAAGAAAGAAAGAAAGAAAGAAAGAAAGAAAGAAAGAAAGAAAGAAAGAAAGAAAGAAAGAAAGAAAAAGAAAGAAAGAAAGAAAAGTGTGTTGACACACTTTTCTTTCTTTCTTTCTAATTACTGCACAATGTCTGTGGGTCTATAAAAGTGTCAATTAAAAGTCGGCATAGAGCATTCATTAAATGATATACAGCTCATTCAACTGTTTTGGGAGGCCAGGTCTACACTTTGGATAATGGAACACAATATATTTCCCTTGGGTGTACTGGTTTTGCAAACTTCTGCTTTTAGCAGCTAGGTAAGCATAATTCTATCGCAAAAAACATGGTCCTCAGATACCACTTATTATGTAGTTTGCGTGATTTCCATGAGAGGGCCTCGTCAGACTCTTCTTGCCAAAAACACACTGGAAAGACATGCATTTACTTCATTTTGATAAGAAAAATGAAAGTTTAATAATTTTTCTTTCTTGCCTCAAATTTGAGAAAATTAGAACTGATGGAAATACTCATTCATAAAATTGAAAGTTGAAAAGAACAAGAATTAACAAATGTAGGGGCTTTTTTATTCGAGCTTGCACCCTTAATGGGAAGCTGCACTATTTTGACCTATTGCTTCACAATGCTAATGATTCAACCTTGTGACATAATACAGTTTTGTAATTTGGTGCAAGCCATGCATGTCCACCCATGTAATGATATATGGATCAAGCTGTACATACATGGATACAATGATGAGGTATATTTATGGCTTAGCCTACAAGTGAGTAGGGCAGTATATATGTAGGACAATGCATATGCTAGATCTGAAGGAAGGAGGACAGCGACAGGAAGCTGCTGTTGTCTTGTAGGTTCAATATGTAATACAGTAAAACCTGTTTTGAGAGACCAGCCCTGGGACACACTCAAAAGTGGTCACATAAGGCAGGTGGTCTCCCAAAGGAGGGTTGACTTTTGTCACCTGCATGGCCGACAGCTGACCTCTAGTTTGAATTTCCAACTATAATTTAGATTTATATATGCATGTTTCTATATTTATTACACCCGATTCCATCTATGAGTCAGATGTTTATTTATCTATTGATATCATAAACATATTTAATTTTTGAAAACTCATTTAATCAAGACAGTTTTAGTAATCTTGCCAAAATTGGTGGATTTTGCTTATCAAAATGGGGTATTTTTGGCTGGATAAGTTGTCTTTTGGGTGGTCATTGGTCAGGTTCTGTAGGCGGTCTCCTAAAACAGGTAAATTATCATTAGAATCTGTTTTTGCACAAGAAAAGTGGTCACAAAAGGCAGGTGGTCTCGCAAAGGAGGGGTCTCAAAATAGGTTGTCCTGTATGACCTTAACCACATCCACTCTATCTGCTGCATTCATGGTGCAAAGATGCAACAACAACAGATATACCTCCTTTGCATGCTACTCCAGTTGGCATGGGTTCCTCACAGTCCAATTACAACAATTGATAATCAATCATTTTATGCAAACAACATTCCCAAATAATAATATCAGGTCCATGTCCAACAAATTTGAAAGCATATTTATTGCATGCCCATGGATTACAGTGCATTGACATTTGTGGTGCATGCATCAGTGGCATATTTGCAGGGTTGCAGTACATTTATTTTCATACAGGGCACTAATGATATTATTTATCAGTTTCTGGTGCTTCAAGCTGACATCCAGGCTCTGTTCTTTCTTGTGGATGGGCTGGAACCTCAGTGCTACTTACCTGTCAGTTTCTTGGAACAAGCTGAAGCATGGTGCAGCAAACTTAAATGAGGCCTGGGGTGTGGGGTTAACTATACTAGGCCCCCACCTGGGTCATTACCCCAATTAGGCCCATAGTCACCACCCCACACACACACACACAAACACAAGTGCCTACATTTTGATCATATTCATAAAGGGTTATTTCCAAAGTTGAAAGGAGGGAATTCTTGGGTCTTAAACTCTGTAAAATTAGAAATTACAGTCAGTTGAAAACAGAAGAGACGGAGACAGAAAAATACAACTTTACTCCAAATAAATGCGTGTGTTACTATCCACCCATGTCTTGGATTAAAAAATTCTTTTAGGTAAATTTGTCAGCACCATTAAATTGAACTTGCCCTGTGCTACCATGCACAAAACATCTTGATGTGAGAAATGCAAAGAATACATGTAAATTCAGTAGATTTGGGATTTAGTACACATGGTAATTATGTCTCCTAGTGTACCCTCCTCTCCCTCCTCCTCCTCCTCCTCCTCCTCCTCCTCCTCCTCCTCCTCCTCCTCCTCCTCCTCCTCCTCCTCCTCCTCCTCCAAAGGCTTGGTCAAGTTTGAACTTGGGTGCAAACCTTGACCCGGCCCATTCCCAAGATTACAAGGCCACATTTGTGAACTTAATTTCTAGTTGATAAGTTCAGAAGTTTTTGAGCTGGGGCTTTCATATTGCACAGGATGATAGTTCCATATAAGGGCTTGGGCAAGTTTCAAGATTGATAACCTTGATGCCATTCCCAAGGTCACAGAGCCACATCAGTGAATTCTTCAACACATCGTGACCAAGATAATTCCAGATGTTTTGGAGCCATATAGGGCTAAATTGCACAGGATTACGGTCCACTATAAGGACTCAATCAAGTTTAAAGATAGTTGATCTTGATCCTATTCCCATGGTCACATAGCTACATCCTCATTTGTGGGTCGCACCCATTATTAGTAAGAGAAATTTGTAAGATTTCTAAGGGCAAAACTGGTAAGGACGCACGAGGAAACATTTGATTTTCTTCTGGAAAATCAGCTTGTTCTAGATATTGTTTGTGCTAAAGTAGCAGTATGCAATATATTATTTGTGACAGAGTAACTGTATATGATATCCTCTTGTCACAATTTTTAGATGTTTTTTTTTTCCATAATGTTTTTTTTGGGGGGATGGGGGGGTGGTGGTAACAATTGGACACTACTGTACCTTTGCTGAGGGAGGAGTGTCTATTCTGGCAACCAGTGAAAGTGTCTGTGGCCTGTGGCACTGTCGGGTCATCACTGCTCAGTGCACACATATTATTTGTCTGCTACAGATGAAAATTTATACTGTTTACCATTTATTTATAAATATTGACATGTAAATAAAAATCTTTCCAGTATCCTTTGGTGCAAGTTGTGTGTGTGTGTGTGTGTGTGTGTGTGTGTGTGTGTGTGTGTGTGTGTGTGTGTGTGCATGTGTGTGTGTTTGTAAATGCTGAATGACAGGGAATTGAAGGAAACTTACATGTACCCTTTACCCCAATGAACAGCAGTGGGTTAACTCTATCCTTGAACCTATGGGTATTGTATTTGTGTCTTTTTGCCCAGAACCACTTCCTAGTAGTCATTACCCAATTCTGCAGTCCTAACTCTTGACTCTCCATAAGCTAACCTGCCCCTGTCTAACCTATGTACATGTGGAATTACTTTTGTCCATATTGCACATGTTCCTCTGTAACATTTGACATAGGCTAATCAGCCCAAATAAATTAAAGGGTCTTCAGCGGGTAACTACTCAACATGTTTCGGAGCCTGGTACCCGTACATGTCTCTCTGAGTAGCGGCTCCTTGTCTAAGCTAAATATTCAGCGAAGACAACCCACATACTAATGAATAAATATGAATTTGGCAAATGATGTATTAGCTAAATATGTGAAGTTTTGCTTATAAATGCAGAGCTTCATCATGAAAGAAGAAGACCTGCCCTGGTTATATTGCCCTGGTTTTTATGGGCTTTAGGCATATGACAGTAATACATATTGTGTTTACAAATATTGTCTCAGGTTTGATGGCAAGATGTGTAACTGTTGCATGACAACAGACTTTATGAGGGTTGTATTCAGAACAGGTATCGGGTTCTAGATACTTTAGGTAGCCCATGGGGTCCCCAGCTGGTTACCCTTGGGGGGGGGGGGGGGTGTTCACTCACAAGGTCACAAGGCAACAAAAGTACAAATCACTGGAATTCATGATATGTATGTCATTGGTAGCCTAAGTTAATGTCTTAGGTCACCAGATAGCTTCAAAAACCTTCCTGGGTTGCAAGTCTCTATATACCTTAATCTGGGGCTCCAGGTATGTGCAGTGTTGCCAACCTGCCAAACTTAAAATCCAGGAGATAAAAAGTAAAATTACGGGAGGTTGATAAATTAATATGAAATATAGAAGGGAAATATTGATGAAATTCCGGGAGGTGACTCAAAATTGTCAAAAATCCACACTTTTTCAAGTATTTTCAGCATAAAATTCCGGGAGTCTCCCGAGGAATCTGGGAGGGTTGGCAACACTGTACGTGTGAAGACCATTGTGTTCATAGGCTGCTTTAGTTGATGTCTTTCTGGAAGTGCATGCAGCTATTTCATCTATAAATACATACAGCCTATTGATAATTGGAATAAGAATTTTATATATAAGATCCAGGTTCTTCCCGTCATTGTTCTGTCTTTAAATGGAAACAAACTTTGCAAATGAATGTGTCATTATCAGTGTTGCCAACCTGGTGGAGGTATATATTTGGGGAGATTATCAACTGGTGAGTGGTGCAGCCCTCCTAGGGGACTCTTGGGACATGCTCCTCCAGAAAAATCCACAAAAATAGATATCAAAATATGCATTTTTGTGGCATTTGAGGGTACTTGGACTCAGGTTTGAGTAGCGGCAACACACACAGCAGCTTAATTTGCCTTTAAAATGTCATTATGAAAAGTGTATTTGTTAAAATTTACCATATTATTTTTCAGAATTACATTTGTGGTAATTTCCTTAAGATTCTTGGGGTAGTTCGGGAGTTGGGAGTCGGGAGGACAGACAGCACATGCCTGAATTTTTGGGAGACTCCTGTATGATTTGGGAGGGTTGGCAACACTGCATTTTATATTAATGCACTTAAAATAGCCGACAATGAATGAGAGTGTAGGAGAGGTTTACTTAGTTCATTACCATTGTGAGACTGTTTCTTTATTCCAGTTTGATACATGTAACTACATGTACATGTACGTTTCTATCTATAGGCTTGATCCATGACTTCACATGAAAGCACTATTCAAGCAGATAACAGAACCACTTGACTAATTTGAAGTTTCCAGATTGAGTAGATACTTGGAAACTTTTTTTTCCCTTTTTTTTTTTTTTTGTTTTTTGTTTTTCAGTCAACATGCATGCACTTGTTCCTATCTTGAGAGACCACCCACATGGCCACATAGGCATGGTCTCACTGGCAAAGCACACAGTCACTTATGAAACATGGGAAGAAAAGAATGGAGTGGTCAGCCATTGGAAGAGAGTGGTTTGTTAGCTGCAGTGGAAATGAAACCCTTTTTGCTGCTGGTTATTGTAAGACTGGTTCAGCATCAGCTTGTCTTGCCATGGGTTGAGTGCTAAAAAGTACCCATGCAAGAGACCAGCCCCTCCCCCCCCTTCTCCCAAGTACCCATGCAAGAGACCAGCCCCTTCCCCCCTTCTCCCAAGTACCCATGCAAGAGACCAGCCCCTCCCCCCCTCTCCCAAGTACCCATGCAAGGGATCAGCCCCCCCCCCCCCAGTACCCATGCAAGGGATCAGCCCCCCCCCCTCCCAAGTACCCATGCAAGGGACCAGCCCACCCCCATCCACCCTAAGTACCCATGCAAGGGCCTCCCCCCACCCCCCTATATATGACCCAGCTATTACATGCTAAGTCACATGCACATTCTGGTTTTCTTTTTTTTTTTTTTGCGTCTATTCATATTTTATGAACCATTGTCAATCTAACGAATAGAAAAAATATTTTGCAATTTAGATAATGCAAATTTGGAGTGTTTCAATTTGAACATTTGAATATTCCCCCTAAAAACATGGACAGAGATGCCTTTTCAACGTCCCCATAAATGTGTTATAGACCATTGTGCAAGCAGTGAATATTAAACAAATTTTTTGGCATTTTAATTTAGGCTAACTAGGTCAGAATATTCAAGCACATGACATTTTTTTTTAGTTTGGGATTTGGGGGCTATATCAAAAGACAATCTTACCTCTGGAATTAAAAAATTCCACTTATACATATTTAATGTTTAAACTATGTTGTAGCAAAGTATATACATATTTATACACTGTCATCATAATATATTGCCTACTGTGATAAGCTCTCCTCTAAGTAACTTAATCTTATAATATCTTGGTGCTTAATTGATCTGTAACATTATAGTAAAGCTGTCCTTACAACTGAAATTTATTGTACACTGTACATATAAATTCTGCTTTTTAGGGATCTTCCTTAACAATTTAGAAGCTGTGTCATCTCATAGTGGGATAGGGGCAAAAATTTGCAAGGCCAAAGTAGAAAAACAAAGTACACCACAACCTGATGTCAGCCCGACTCAGTTTTGTTGAACACAACATGCACATGGATGCCCATCACCATTGTGACTTAACCAGCTGCCCTGCTCTGTGCTGCCTCCTGGTGGGTGAAGGGCTAAAATTCTCATGGCCACATGTGCTCATCCACATGAGAGAAAGAAGGATCTTGTGTTTCAATGTTGTTAAAAATGAGAGAGAAGACAAATAACAATGAGTACAACATAGAATCTGATGTCAGGCTGACATGTTCTGCACAGCATAGGCACATGGATATAGATCAGTATTACCAACAACCAGCTGCCTCATAAAATCTGCTAATATAGTGTAATCACATATGTCAACTGGAATCCGCTTTGTTGTCTCTGTGTCACAAAACAACCCGAGAAATAAATGTTGGTTTTTTTTTGTAACTTGCACTGCAACCGTGACTGTAATTTGTGTGTCCTAGCTTTGACATTGTCATGGCAGAAATTAAAACAGATAGCTTAATTCATCCCTGCTGGTTTTGGAACAGCTTCAACAAGCCATTTTAGTCTTGGTCCTCCTCCTCTCATGAATTTCCTCATGATTTTTTTTAATTTGATGGCACATTAATGGAGAATGCTTATAACCCTTCCACATATAATACTTACTGATTAAGTTTCTTCTGGTGGGGTTGGCATAAAGGGCCTGAGACAGCATCACCAAAAAACTTGATCCACTGGAACCATGTTATGGATCATATCATATTCTCATCAGAAATATACCTACATATGAAAAAATGTAAATGTAAACATTGAAGCAAAATAACATTAAACATGTAGCCTTTTTTACCCTGGGCACATAAAGTGCCGGAGGACATTGTCATCCCCTGTGTCGTCCGCCCATCCTGTTGACGTTACAATGACATCTTAAAAAAAAATTACCATAGCAGTACCAAATTTTTGGCAAAGAAGAACCTTATGATGGACCAGGTTCCTATTAAGAACTGGCATCCTCTGATTATTTTTCAACTTTTTATGAAACTTTTAATGTATTTATTTGAAGGCCATCTGAGTGGCATCCACCCTGACGACCTTACCAGGATATCTCAAACAAAATGGACTGCAGCTTTACCAAATTTTTATCAGAGGTGTATCTTATGATGGACCAGTATCCTTTTCAAAAACAGCATCTTCTGATTATTTTTACCTTTTTATGAAACTTTTAATGTATTTATTGGAAAGTCATCTGAGTGGCGTCAACCCTGACAACATTACCACGATATCTCCAAAAATGTTGACCACAGCTGTACCAAATTTTTGTCAGAGATGTATCTTCTGATGGACCAGGTTTGTAGTGAAAAAACCCAGCTTCCTCTGATTATTTTTTTAATTTTTATGAAACTTTTAATGTATTTATTTGAAGGTTGTCTGAGTGGCATCGACCCTGATGACGTTACCGCAATATCTCAAAAAATATTGACCACAGCTTTACCAAGATTTTATCAGAAATGCATCTTATGATGCAGCAGGTCTCTATTAAAATCAGCTGCCTCTTTGTGTTTATAAACTTTTTATGAAACTTTGAATTATTTATCTTCAAGGCCATCTGAGTGGTGCACAAGGGGATGACATTACCATAATATCTCAACAAGGATCCAATGCAGCTTCACTTAATTTTTATCAGAGATGCACAGTATAGTGGACCACACTCCTATTGAAAACCAGCTTCCTCTTATTATTTCTAATCTTGTTATGAAACTCGAAATATTCATTTGATGGTTGTCTGAGTGACGCACAGTACAGTTTTCTCTGTCACTAGAACTTGCCCCAAGAACACATCCAAAATTACTCTTTGATTTCATAGACAACAATATGAAAATTGTATGTAAAGTATTTTACTGTGAAGTATCAAAAATAAATTGCAAAATTAAGGGAAAAAAAGATCGTGGGCGCTGTGGGTAATCTCTTCTCTGAACGCTATTTTCTTTTCTGGGGAAGTGGGGGTGGAGGATGTGGACAATTTCAGGGGCAAAGGGGTGTGGATAAGACAATAGCTAATTTCATATTTCATTTTGTGCTCACAAAAAGTGGTACGGTGTTGATGTTGTCCAGAAGAACAAGTGATATTCCCTCTTTATATAGTTGATTTCAATATGAGAATCAGCTTGCAGAATCTGTCTGATAAAATACAGTCTGTCATTGAACAAGCAGAAAGTGCACATTTTTTCAACTAAATATTTATGAACCTTACCAGTTGCATGTTTTTCTCACTTCTTTAAAACTGAACTAATATGGACAGAACAACTCCAACAGTGGAACATTAACAACCAGAACAAATAAATATTAAGTAAAGAACCAACCCTAAGACATATGTAGGAAAATAAATAGATATGTAGGACCTCCTTTACACATTAGGGGGCTCAGAATCTTCTTCAGAGGGAAGGTGGTCCTCAAAAAATCTTATTAATCCAACTTTATAATGTACCCTTAAGAGAAGTTATATGTTAATCTGGTTGTGTACATGAACTTTTTCAACCACCATCTCCCATCCATCCATTTTTTCAGCTCTGCTGACAATAGGTTGCAGAGCTTATGTTGTCATGTCTGTATGTCCATCTGTCCATCTATAAACTTTTGCTTGTGGGTGCAATGCAGTCCACAGTTTTCAAGATATATATTTAACTTTCAGGACTTATCAAGTGTATGAAGATTAAGGTTGAATTCAATATTGGTGGTGCCACTTTATATAATATTTAGGCCAAAATGTGAAAATATTGGGAGTGCTGTTTTTGAAAGGATTTTTCATGAATCATCTCGAAACTCAGTAGGGATGTCATGCAAAAAAACCAAAAACACATCAAAATTTGGTGGGGCCACCTACAGTATTACAAAATATATGGACCAAAAGGTGTTGAAAAAATATTAATATGTTGAGAAAGAATAAGCCTAGTGATACCAATTGTGCCACAAATGTGTATCATATGTAGAAGTTGTATGCCACGTGATGTGGATGACCTTGACGTACTTTCTCGAGGTCAAAGATTAAATAGATATCAGAATTTTTTTTTTTTTTTGTCATGGTTAATCAATGCATCTGAACTTGATCTAATGTGTCACTATACCATTAATGGCATTACTGGAATATTATGCAGACAAAAGTCTTCAATGTGTTCAAGTCATGGTGGTACCACTGGTGGTATTAAGTGGAACTAGCATCATAGGTATTGAAAGTGCATTAAATCTATTATTTTGCTAATAGATTGAGGTGGGACTTCTGAATGTGTCACTATACCATTAATGGCATTACTGGAATATTATGCAGACAAAAGTCTTCAATGTGTTCAAGTCATGGTGGTACCACTGGTGGTATTAAGTGGAACTAGCATCATAGGTATTGAAAGTGCATTAAATCTATTATTTTGCTAATAGATTGAGGTGGGACTTCTGAATTGACACCAAATATGTGTTAGGCCAATGATCAAATTGTGATAAATTTTGGATGACCTTGACCTATCATGGGGAATATGTAGCAGGAAATGATTTTATTGTGATGCCCATGACATAATAATTTGACATGGAACTGCGACGTTATGTGACCATGACCTATTTCTTAAGGTTCTTAGGCACTTAAGAAAAGGACACTATAAATTCAGTATGTTGATCAAGAAAAAGGGGGAATACATGTACTACCAACCAATTAATGTATGTGCATGTGGACGTTTGCAAAGCTTGCATCTTATGGATGACCTTGAATAATTAATTTCTTCAGGGTCATGCATGCAATCATTTGAGGATATGAATTTGGTGATGGTCATTAGATTATAATATGTCAACCAGTGCCCATGGGCATCTTGTTCTTAAGTTGTCTGACACAGATTTCTCTCAAGTTACAAAAAATATTCAAAGAAAATTGGTGGGTGCTGTTGTGCATTAATGTCTGTGAGATCCAAGCTCCTTTTCATGTTACAATAAGGACATTGTTGCCTGTTAAAAGCTTTCAAATCCTGTGACAGAGGCCTTAGAATGACCATGCAGAGTATACCGTTTTAACCATTTTCCCTACCAGCCTTGAAGCAGGTCACATTTGATCACCAACCATGCAATTTTGTCTGGATTAAGGGGAAGGGCTCTACAATTTGCCAGTCCACTAGCCGGAGACAAGTCAAAGTCTAATCACAGCAAGTTAAAATTTCAAAGCACTGGCTCAGGGGCAACCAGAAATTTTGGTTAATTTGCCAAATGAGATTTGATTTTGTATAGATGGGCAAGCATGCAAGTTTGAACTAACTAGATTTAACTGTTTGAAGCATGAAGACTTAATTATTATCCTAAGCTGAGCTGTATAAGCTGCAGGTTGGGCACTCTTAGGGATGACTTCATTAAGTGGTTTGCTAGTGAGCCATGCAGCTAAGTCTGCATGGTCACCTTTGTACACTGTATATACCATGTATACATGTGATACATTTGTAGATGTGTAATCACAGGAAATAATTCACTTTCACTGGTGACGTTAATTGTGCTTTGGCAAGAAAGAATATATATAGTAGTCCCTCCTTTGAAAGACAACTCCTTAGGGAGACCACCTCCTTTGACAGACCACAGTTGTCAGGTCTTTCTGCAGTACTTTTCATGTTATTTATACCTCCTTTGAGGGACCACCTGCTTTATTTGACCACCTTTTGGATGGCACTAGGGGCAGTCTCTCAAAGGAGGGACTACTATATATATATATATATATGTTTGGCACTATATATATATATATATATATATATATATATATATATATATATAGTGCCAAACAGTGTCTGTATAGCTGCAGGGAAAAAAGATGGTCCTGAGCAAATTTTTGTACATGTATGTGTCATAATAAGGATCGATGTTAAATGCCAAAATTGGTCAATGTTGAGCATGTTTCCAGATTTTATGTGCATACATGGGTGTTTTTGCCACACTGAGTTCATCATGATGACTCAAGAGGCCACAACTCTTATTAACAAAGCTGTGAATTGCTAACAAATTATATGCAGTAAAAATTCCATGTATCTGTTTATTCCTGGGATGAAGCTGTGTGATGTCACAACATTTAATAACAAAATCAGCTAACAGATGTCACTGCCATCTGGCTACCTGACTCTTGTGTGTGCATCAATAATGCATGGAGAGGTCAACAGCAAGAGGTCAAGTATGTGCTGCCACCTTTGTAAACAAAACATTATTGATTTTCTTCACTCCCATGAGCTCTTAGGTGTCATCATGTTAACAAGTTTTGTCAATCTTTTAGGTTGTTGAAGGAGGCTCAACAATTACTTTTTGTTTTCTGTGTGAATTTTAGATTGTTGAGGATGGCAATGAGTGAAGGGACAGACAGAAGGAAGGACATTGGAAGCTGCCAGTGTAACCGTCAGCCATATGTCTATTTAGCCCGGGTAGGTCAGTAAAACCAAGAGGTGTCTACAGCCCATCCTCAGTTCATCTTTATACTTTCAACGGAAAATAAGTTTCACGCTATTTAAACCTTGGGAACCCAAAACCATTGTGTGCAGTTTCAAACCCATCAACCAATTGGCTTTATAGAAAAAACACTTTTAAGGTTTTCCCAACAATTTGAAAAAAAAAGTTGACATTTTGCATAAATCGTTTGTGTTGTAACAGTGTTTTGTGTATTTTCTGCTAACTGACTGTGGTTAGTGCATTTTAAATGCATTTTTGTATTGTCTTTCTTACAGCTGTTTTTTTTTTTTAAATTTTAAACCAGAATGCACCATTTTAACTGTATATTTACAAAAATGTCTTGCGTCGGGAGGGGGGTATAAGAAATCAAAAATGTGAATCACTATTTCAATTTCCGTTAACTTGTATAGTAATCAACAGGGATATATGCATTGACAAAAAGTACCAAAGTAAAAAATTTATTAAAAATCATGAATCTGAAGCATTATTGTCTAATGAATACCTTTGATTGACCTATCCATCTGCTACATTTCAACTACAAATCAGCACAATCTGAGAGGCACTTTTGGAGATTAAGTTGAAATTCACTTTAACACACAAAATCAAAAAAAATAATAGAAAAAAGTTACAGTGCCATCTGTTGAACAAAGTAAGGTCAAGGGGTCTCAGAGGTGTCCTTTTGCAGTTTTGATGCAATTGGCTAAGCGGTTTCAGAGAAAAAAAATTATGAGGATTTTGAAGAAAAAAAAGTTTTTTATTTATAAAAAATCTAACATTCACTGGAGCATGACCAATTGAAAAACTTGATAGCGACCTATCTAAGGTAGATCCTCACCAAGTTTGAGGAGGATCTAAGGCAGATCCTCATGAAGTTTGAGGAGGACCTAAGGTAGATCCTCACCAAGTTTGAGGAGGATCTGGCTGATGGTTTTGGAGAAGTCAAAAACATGAAGTGCCACTTAATTCCCATTGACTTGCATATACATGTACATGTAGTAATCAGTATGAATGTATGCATTAACCAACGGGTACCTGAGCTAAAAATTTTGTTAAAAATCAGGGATGCAGATCATCACCACCTTGTGGACAACTTTGACCCATCTACAAGGTGAATTTTTACCGAGTTTCAGCACAATATTAGGAATGGTTTCAGATAAGAAGTCAAAGATAGCTTTCAAACACAAAATTCACAAAGGAAAATCGAAAAACAAAATCACAGCACCATCAGTTGAAAAAAATTAGTTCCAGGGTGTCCAGAAGTATTCCTATGCAATTTTGAACAATTGGCTAAGCAGTTTAGGAGACAAATATTTTTCAAGATTTGGCCAAAAATAAACCAATGGTTTTGTACAGAAAGTTAAAAATGCAAATTTTGGGCACACAGAGGCACGATGGACCATTCTATAACCTCAACCTCAGCTGACTGACAAGTCAGCAGAGGTACATAGTTGAGAGAGAGGGAGAGAGAAAACCAGTTTAAGTGAAAAATAGCTTAATTTACTCGTAACTTGCCGATACACTACCCGCATTGTTATTCTGAAATAAAGTGCCCATATAGTTGGATGGCTGCAATATATGAAGTATTTCGTTGCCATTTTCATTGTTCATAATCATAAGAGGATGGGTTTTAACCATTAATCTTTGAGTCATTGATGATCATAATTGATGGGTTTTAACTGTTTTTAGCTCATTTTACTGACCAAAAGTGACAGACCTCGTGATCACTTGTCTGTCTATCTATCATTCCATCATTCTGTCCATCTGTCCATACATATGTAAGCTTTTTGCTTATGAATGTGATACAGTGCACAGTTTTAGAGGAGCCCCATACAACCTTGAAGACTTAAGTTAACACAGTACAACTATCAGGACATACAGGGGGCATGAAAGTCTGGGTCAATATGTATATATATATATATATATATATATATATATATATATATATATATATATATATATATATATATATATATATATGAGTTTACACCTGTCCACTGCCATTCACACAAAAAGTGAAGAATTCAAGATTAATTATGGTCCATGCATTATCAAAGTGAGTGTATGTATGAATATGCCTGCATTTACATTTCACATAACGTGAGACTAAATGCTTAAAATATTACTTTACTGAATTTTGAAGGGGTACATATAAGAGAAGGGGGATAAATTATATTTTGTCATAGCCATGTGTGGGTCCTACCTAATAAAATTTATAACACAGTGTGATTTTTTGGCAGGGCAATTACAACCAAAGTGTGTGTTCATGCTTATATGGTACCTTTTATAGATGAAGATGCATATCAGTGTGTCTGAAGCCTTCAGTCATCTGGACATGAGCGGGGGCATCAAAGACCTTAAGCGCTTCAACTATATCTGCAAGGTAGGTGTCACAGTTACAGTTTTTTTGAGATTATATATATGTGTGTGTGTGTGTGTGTGTATATATATATATATATGCATGTGTGTATGTATACACCAATTTATTCACACAAACTGGTACCTATATACTTGCATTCTGACAATTTCTCATGCTTTTTAGTGAAGGGTATGTCTGCATAAAAATTTAAATGACTAGATCATATTTTCAAAGAAATTAATGTCTTGCACCTTTTTAATTGCAACTTCATAATGTAAGGTTTTCCTCAAAGTGGTTGGGCTTTGTTTTGTATATGACTGTGTAAAGCATGAACAGTGGCATCTGTCTCAAGTGATGTACCACTCCAATAAGAGACCACCTGCCTTGAAAGACCACCTCTTATCTGGACCTTTACTTAATAGTTTTTGTGTTTCTCCGTGAAAGACCCCATGTCTTGTGAGACCACAGTCTGGCCCTCCATGCCTACAGGATGTCTTTGAAGAGAGGTTTCCCTGTGCACTGTACATTATACTACATGGATACATTGACAAAACATGTACATGACTGAGTTAAACATATTTTGTGGTTTCCTTTTGGTATGCAGTTATTACAGGTGCTAATACGACACAAGATGAACAGCCTGAGTGGAACAGCACAGAAACACTTGTTCCTGCTGCTGGATGAAGTCCTTAAACAAGGTAATGCCCAAAACATTCAATGAATCCAAGTGTGAAATTCAACACGGATGATCTTTTGCTATTTCCTCATAATCTTCATCACCATTTTGAGATTAATTTTGTTTTTGTTTCTGTTTTGACATTCAGTAATATTAGACATTTAATATGTTAATTGAAGACAGAGTATCATTTGATAATAATAAACCATTTAGTGAAATATCATTTTCACACAAACAAAGCACATGTTTTGCCTGGTGTCAATAGCGTTTGGGTTTGGTCATGTTATGCAAATCGACAAGTTTTAATGGTGCCAGATGTACCAGTTTTTTGTGTCATTCTCATCTTATCTTTTGGCAGTTATGAAAACCCAGAACAATGTACATGTGATGAAGGGTCTACTAGACGATGTACGAGAGGCACTAGACAAAGGTCATTATGATCATGTAGGCAGCGCGAAGATGTGGGCACGACATTATGAAACACTTGACCGGATGCAGAACACGCTGAATGGCATGCAAATAAAAGAGGTAAATTTTCATCTCCAGTCATGAGGATATAGCCAATATGAAAAAGCCTTTGTGTTCCTACTTATGGGCTGAAAAATACTGAGTCAGTAGGTCAGCAAATGAATTTTAGTAGGTCAGCAAATGAATTTTACCATATTTTTAAAAATGAAATTCGGCGTGAAAACTAGAAACAGACAAAGGTGAACTTTCTTTGCTTGTGATATGACTCGTGTTTAACAACAGAAACCCACATGATAAGTATTCATGGGGATGACTAAAACAGGCCAAGTGGCCGCTGTGGCTAATGAATATAATGTCCGACTAGTTTTGTTGGGGTCTGCAATTCATCAGGAACTGTTGGGAACACTGTGAGTGGCCTATATATATATATATATATATACATATATATATATATATATTTATTATAAAATAATTTGAGTTGGCGGGGTTGGGTCATGGAGCGGCTGGCCAGGTTAACAGTGGTACCTTTGACTTGATTTCCTTCAATCCTTGCCACTGAAATAAAGATCGCTCTAACTGGAAGTCAGCTGTTAATTAGCAAGGCCATCAGATACACGTTTCTTCAACTCGTCTGTAACGTGAAAATGTAAACATCTGTCAACAGATCTTTGGGTGTAATTTAGGCTCTGAGCAAAATATCTTATTATTTTAAATACATAGTAGTGGTGTTTTAATCATTTTTCACTTTGAGCAGGAAAATGACATGTAAAGGAAGTGAGAAATGTTTGTGCTTCATTAAATTTGGTAGCATTTTGTCATTTACATGGAAAATTGAAATGTTTAAACATTAATTAATGGCAAAAATGCAAATGGTAACTCACCATAGTTGCAAATTATGCAAGATTGATAAGTGTATGACGCTGGAACTCTCAGTTTGAAGTTTGCACAAATTAGATTAAACATGATAGCACCAGACTTGTCTGTGGTGACTAAGAAATCCCTGAAAAATTAGTAATTTTCAGTGAAAACCAGGACACAGTTCAACATATTTTTCCTCCAGTGGGGCTCTTCAGGAACTGATCTAAAAGCTCAGTAGCTCATTCTGAGTTATGAGCAAATGCCCACGGCTGTCCATGGTAATGGGAATTACGTCATAAAGTGGTGTGGAGAGAGGTGGTTTCTGCAAACAGTCTCGTGTTTGAGAAAGATAAGGCAGAAGACTGAGTACTCCTCCTGGCAATCCCAAGGGGAATTTTTTTCATGTTTTTTTTCACACAGGTTGTGGAAATTGTGTAATGAAGAGGTTTGGGGAATACAAGAGTAATATGGAGATTAGCGTATGTTGTGGATTCATGAGAAATTAAAATATGCGACACAACAGGAAAAGAGCAAACAATTTTTAGAATTCTATTAATTGAACTTCACTTTACATGATTTATTATTATGTGCTAGATGACAAACACATTGGCTGAATTATTATGTATATGGACCAGTCTTTGCCTAATACATCAGTACAAACCTCAGGAATTTGAGATTTTCTTCATGGTTCATTTCTGTTGCCACTGCAGAGAAAAGACGATGGTGTGACACTCTCTGATCTGCCAGATGACTGCCTTCGCCACATCATCAGGAAGCTGTCAGACCACCAGGACATTGTCAACACAGGTCTTAGCCAGGCACGCATGCAGGAGGTTTCTAAGGAGACCTGGGTGTGGAGAGGACTATGCCTGTTCCACTTTGACAATGTACAGTTACAGACTGTAGTGAGGAAGCATGAAAAGATAGAAACCGTGGATTGGCAGGCTGTCTACACCAGGCTGCAAAAGTAAGCACTTCAGGGTCTTTTGCTGCTTGGACTGGTATCTATCTCTTAACCCCTTGTTGCTCATTGATGCTGAGAATTGTAAATAAGACCTTTGGTGACATTATGTCGCAGGTCACTAGCTTTCCATGGGGTGGGCTGGGCACATTGCACCCAGCCCATGCTGTGGAAATGTCATTGACTCAGTCTTATTCTGACTCAGAAAGGGTTAATTAGACCTGCGTCTGTAGCTTTTTGCCGCACAGGTTATTTCCAAATGCCCAACTCAACCCAACATACTTTTTGACTTAGTGCATCAACTCTTTCAGTGCCACATTTTGGACTGAGTCAACAGATTTCCTCATTGTGCCTTGAGCGTATTGCCCCCAAAGTGCACCAAAGAAAGCTGTTGACATGGGCTATTACATTCTAACCCCATGCCTGGGGCATGCAGGTACTTGAACGAAGGGTCTTTTTACAATGAACATGAATTTTGCATCCTTATTATAGTTCATGACAGTTCCTCTCAAGTTGTTCAACTTTAGTGGCAGTTGGCACTGAAAGAGTTAAGCTCTTGTTGATTGCCTTTTCAACTTTGCTGTGCAGTCTGAACATTGGTTCAAAGCTGAGGATGTATGTGGAGAAATCAAGCTGTGCCAGGAACAATAGAAAATCAGTTAGATTTGCCCGGGAGATGTGTGATAAATTGTACCCGTTCGTAGATCCACGTAAAGTATTCATATGTGTATGTTGGGGAATAATCTGGTGACTCTACCTTAAATATAGACATAAAAAGTAATCTTTGCCTCCCAAAATGTGTTGTAAACGTAAATTTTAAGAATTCACAACCAGGGTACACTGTTCATTTGCATGATCATGCTTTTTGTTGCAGACGATACGGCATGAAAGATGCATTTGCGGACATGCTTCACTTATGTCGGGGCTGCAATGCCATCTTTTGGCAGGTATATGAACTCCTAGATCTGTCCCACTTGTTTTTCAATCCCATCTCCTAACAGTAAATAAATAAAAAGTACATACCTATGCATAATTTATTCAGCAATTCTTTTTCTTAATGAATTGCTCCTCGTATATGTGTAAACAAGAAGAAAGAAATGTTTAATGTTCATGACACAAATCTTTTTCCTTTTGCTGCTGTACGTTTAGGATGATCAATAAATTTTCAACTGTGCTTATTGTATCAGCTGGCAGAGATTATACAATGTAATAACATCTGCTGGCATCCATTTGTCCATAAACTTCTCAAAAAACATCAGTCAAATTCCTTTTATATTTGGTGTAGATGTTGTTAGACTAGACCTCTTCCAGATTTATGAAGCAGGTTGTGTTGTGATTAGTTTAAAAACTATCAGTGAATTTTTAAAAACTATCAGTGAATTTTTACCGTGGATGATATGTTAGCCATCTGAGTTTACAGGATGGTCCATCGCCCATTAATTCAGGTTTACATTTTCTTGAAAACCATGGGCCAGATCATAATCAGACTTGGTGGGGATATGCAATGGGTGGGTCTGTACCAAGTTCATGTTGTTTCGCTTCACTGGTCTATTTGGATGATTTTATTCATCCTTTTTACCTCAGCTGACTTATCAGTCAGCTGAGGTTTTGTGAGGGTCTGTCGTCCGTCGTCCGTCCATCCGTCTTCCGTCCGTCCGTCGTCCACAATTCGCATTTTCGACTTCTTCTCAAAAACCGTTTGCCAGATCCACTTCAAACTTGGTGCAGATGTGCCTTGGGTGGGTGTGTGCCAAGTTTGTTCATATGGTCATGGTCCAGTGATTTTTGGATTTTTTTTATGAATTTTTTTGTTATTTTTTGGGTAAATCTTAAAAAATCTTCTTCTCCGAAATCGCTCACCCAATTTTTTTGATATCACACAGGAACACTCCCTTGGACTCCTAGTTCTTAATTTGTTCACCAGGTGGCGTTGCAATTTGTTTCTTATTTTTTATGAATTTTTGTGTGTTATATCTATTTTCAACTTCTTCTCCAGAACCGTCACTCAGATTAAGCTGAAACTTGGTGGATATGTTCCTTGTAGAAGGGTCAAACAAAGTTGTTCACTATGTGGGAATGCTGCGGATACCTGATTTTTAACGAATTTTTCAATTCGGCTCCTTTGGGGTCAATGCACCTTTCCTATTGATTACTATGGAAGTCAATGGGCATTCTAATGCTAATTTACATTTTTGACTTCTTCTCCAAAACTGTCATCCAGATTTACTTCAAACTTGGTGGCAATGTACCTTGGGTGGGTGTCTACCAGGTTTGTTCCAATGGTCATGTTCCAATGAATTTTGGATTTTTTTATTCAAAAATCTCTACAAAAGTTTTAATAGGAAAGTTTAACATGGGAATTTATTGTAATGGTCATAACATTAATAATATTGACCAGATTTACTGTAAACTTGATGGGGATGTGCCTTGGGTGGATCTCTACCAAGTGTGTTCAAATGGTCACGCTCTATTGATTTTTGGATTTTTTATGATTTTTTTGTGTTCTTTTTTGGGGCAAACCTTCAAAATTTTTCTCCTCTGAAACCACTCACCCAATTGCTTTGATATCGTACATAGACACTCCCGGGGACACCTAGTTCCCAATTTGCTCACCAGGTGGCGCTGCAATTTTTTTATAAATTTTTTTTATGGTTTTGCGATTTTTCACTTGTTCTCAGAACAGTCCTTCAGATTAAGCTGAAATGTGATGGATATGTTGTTGTGGAAGGGTCAAACAGTTGTTTACTAGGTGGCACTACTTTGAATTCCTGATGTTTAAGGATTTTCAATTCGGGTACTTATCGTTCAATGCAGCTTTCCTATTGATTACTATGTAAGCCAATGGGCATTCTAATGCTAATTCACAGGACAACTGACACAAAATTTACTGTTTACTTGATTACTCGAGATCTGTTTTGAGTTAGCTACACATGTTAATTATTCTGTATGAAGGTCATGCTGAGACAGTACATGAATGACCTTGACCTCGTTTGTGGGGTCACAGTGCAACATACATAAATTTTACTCTTCATTGTAACTTGAGAACTACTTGAACTTTGATGTTGCACATGTAAGTGTTTTCTATAGAGGTCAGACTTACTCAGAACATGGTGTCCTTGATCCTTTCCCAAGTTAATAGAGCTGCAAGTGTGATGAATGTCAAGATCAGCTGAGGCACGGGCTGTTCACACAGCCCTCTTGTTAGTAAACATCGTTGAAAAAATCTCTGAACTGGCTGGGCCAGTTGCTTTGAAATTGCACAAGGACACTTCAAGCAACCTATAGGGCTTTTTCATTACAACAGGTGGCACTGTGATTTTTCTATTTTTGATAAAAGGTTTGTGTGCCTCATAATTTTTGGCTTCTGCCTATAACCACAACCTGATTCTCTTCAAATGTGACAGGTATGTAGCATGGTTCAACCTCTACTTAACACTGTTCACTGGGTGGGACATTTTTTTTCCAGATTTTAAACATTTTTATAGTACATAATGATCAGTAAGAGTATACATGTAAGCGTGGTTTATATTGGAATACTCATGTGTATAGATAGACCATGTCCAATGCTAGAATGATATGTAATATCAGGGACTTTGACCTGTTTTTGTGAGGTCAGCATGCCTGTAATGCCAGGACAGCACCAGGCCCATGGGCCTCTTGTAGTACACAATCTTGGTGACCCTTGATCTTTTGTCCCAAGTTCACTGAGTACATAAAATGAAGGACTCGCTCATTGTTGCCTTGGCACATGTAATAGTATCCATCACAGGAATTGCACAAATAAGCTATGATTACATGTGGACCTAAGCGCCATCTGGTGGACAAATGAGACACTAAAATGACACAAGCTTTATATGTTCACAAGCCACTTGAGGACTCACAACTTTGAAATGAAGATATAGGTGCAATATAGCCACAGTGCCAGCAGAGCATTAGACCCATGGGCCTCTTGTTTATGATTTTATAAATTGTCAGCAGAGCACATGACCATCATGGTAAAGTTGTTTTATCTTACTCATCTGAACATATGATTGTATGGAATCCTGCATTGGCTGCACACTGTACTGACATGTTTTTCGTGTTCTATGATTTCAGGGACTTGGACACCCATGTCTAGTGACTGAAGGAGACCCACCCAGTTCTGTTCCAGTTAGTCCAGTGATGTGTGTTGAATTATTCACTAACTAGACTGGGACTACAGTTATTAAATTTCAGACATTGTGGTCATACTTTCCAGTTCATGACCAGTGAAACAATAGTCTCAGCACTAATGAATATGAAAGAACAGTGTAGCAGTTCCTTTGAAAAGAGTTTATCTTGAAAATAAATATCATATGGTGCCACTGTGCTGCCTGGGAGTTGCAATGCTCTGGATATAGAATGTGCATGCATGTGTAACCCAGAGGACAGATCACAGTGCCATTGATCTCTGCCCTCAAGGATACCAACCACAACCCAAAAGGAACCAGTCCTGTGCCTGGCAAGGACAACAGTTACACCCACAGGGAGATAAGTTTCCGTGCTGCCCACAGAGACCAGTTTCGAGGATGCTAATGGAGCATGTCACTGGAAGGTGACACTACAGTTAACTTTCCTCAGTATCCAACTTTTGGGGTGGGGTGGGGGGATAAAAAAAATCCCTCTTCTCTGATTGGTCACAAAATGTCATGTCACACAGGAAGTAGGAGCTGCCACCATGTGGTTCAGTACATCTCACATGCCCTGTTGCTGCTTATGATGGCACAGTGAAAGCTAGGACCCCAGATAGCAGCACCTAACTGTCCATTTATATATATTTGTCAATGGTATTTGTTTGAAAAAAGCTGCAAAGGGATTCGTTGTTATGTCAAGAAGTAAAATTATGCAACTGATCATCGAGTGCTGCCATCTGGGGTCAGAAAATGGGCAATGGTGTGTTTTGGGATGTACTGGTGAGTGACTGTTTTCTAGAAATGGAGGATTCATGTGCATGCTAGTGTGAACTGCATGCATTTTGTGGCAGCCACTTATGATTGCAGACCTACAAGATTTTACGGAGAACACATGCTCTACCTTTTCAAGTAGAAAGGTAACATCAGATGCAATATTCACATGTGTAATGTGAATATATGTTTACCTGATGTGGAACAAGTTTTCCTCATCTTTGGTTTTACCTAGACAGAAGTTTGTATGTTATGTGAGATTTTTTCCCCTGGTGGGAAACATCTCTTGATATCCACCTTTCTATATAATGATGACGTGGATGGGTATTATTGCTGTGATAATAGAAGTCAGAAAAGATTATGAAGAAAATGTTTGTTTGAACTTGTGATGTTAATTGTAAAAAGGTACACATGTACTTTAAAGTCAATGCTTCTATCATAGTTGTAACATGTAATGTTGTTTCAATCCATATGATGACATATATCCATATATGTATATTATAAATGTAATTTTAAAAGTGTGTTACTGTAGTAATGATAGTATAATTTATGAAATGGCTATTATGGACTAAATCTTACATAAAAGGACAGAAAATGTACATTTTGAAAGTCTAGATACATAGAGAAATTGTATACAGTATCACATGCATTCGCTTGTGGTTTTAATTGCTATTGTCCTAATGGTACATCACAAAATACTTAAAACATCACAAACGTTTATATTTACTTTCACAGAGTACTTTTGTTTTGAACATTTCTTGAGATTCCAGTAGATTTGCCATATTGATTCTTACAAAAGCAGGCCTTGCTTGCAATGCAGACTTTCTTTTTCTTGTTTCTGAGATAGCTGCTCAGTTGATAACAGCAGGCCATGACTGTGCACAGATTTCTTGGATCAAACATGGTTTTTAGTATAAATAATATTGATACTATATGTTTATAGTATGCTTGTTCAATATGTACTATGTTTATGAATGCTGTACATATCAATTTTTTAATAATGACTGTAAAAAAGGTTACACTGTATAGTCCATGTACTCAAATATCATAAAGTCCATTTTTAACCATAAAAAACAGCTTTCAAAATGTAAGTCTGAGTTCCACATGAAATACATGGTATTGGGTATTGGTGTCTAATATTGATTCTTATTAGTTTAGAAAATCATGCCATTTGGTCTTGGGAGTTAACCAAAATACATATAATTAAGCAAACAGACTCCATACTGGTGATGGGTTGTACCTCCATTTAGCTTAAACTAGGTGGAAATGGCATATTCATTATAATGGTGAAAATAGCTTTCAAGCACATGTACTTGTATGGTTAGTCTAAGGTTGGTCATTCATTTTATGTAGCAAATCATGACTTGCTAGACAATACATGGTGTTCCGAAATTTCATCGTTTGTATTGTCATATATGTACAAGAGGCTCTAATATAGCTTGTGAGCCTGTCGGCCAATTGTTTTTTTCATGGAATAAAATATGTTTAAACCAATACATGTACAAGTAACGGTGACCCAGACTTCCAACAGGTAGCTTATGATGGGCCCAACACATTAGGTATGGGCATTCAACCTTTGCCCAGTAACTATTACCAGAAGAGGTCCACTATGTATTAAGCATAAATGTAGTCTGCTTATGAGAAACTGATGAACAGTTTGCCTTGATGCACTCTCAATTGCCCCGTGGAGGGAAGGTTCAGTTCTTAAAGCCTCAAATTTCAGTAGACATTGTGACAATATTGTTAGATTTTCTGTGCAAGTGAACTGCCCAGAGTATAACGTTATCCCCCTTGGACAGACATGGAGTCTACAGCTGTCCTTGGAGTGGGCTGGTGCTAAAAACCCAATCCATCACCATGGAAGCTATGGACTAAAGGCATGGCATTGAGTACAATTCTCATTCAAGTTGCCTTTATTTAAGGTGACATTAGTCTTAAAATTGTAACATTCCCTTTCTTGCTGATTTTAACTGGTTTGGATGATGTGTTGTTGTATTGTACAGTGACACTTGGTATATACAGTAACTTTTACAGCTGTTCTGGTGGATGTGTGCTCGTCATGCACACAAAACCACTGTGCTGCATTTTCACTAAGACAAAAACATGAAACTGCCACAAATTATATGGTGCTAGAGGTTTTACTGAATCTTATAAGGACTGGGCACACCTATGTAGCCAGATGTCCAGACTTTAGGGTGGTTCTTACAAGGCCATCATTCAAACTATTATTGGGTCTAAGAGATGGTGAAGCGGGAAAGTGCAGAAAATGCTAAGAAGCAAACACAGATATTTCAAGGGCTATATTTCCCGTAAAACTGAAACATTTTGTAAAGTATACTTTGCAGAACACCAGCAAACTTTGCAACAGCTGCAGCTGTGCTCCTGTAATAGGTCACATCTCAAAGCAATAATCGTACAAGTTCTGGAAGATGCTTTCATCCCAAAAAAAAATATATATCCTAAATTGTGATCCAATAATTTTATAGCTTCCTAGAGATACATTGCAATATGGTGCAAGTAAGTGTTGCACAATCTTTGTATCTGCCTGGTGTAAGAAGCTGATTACTTTCCTCATGGCATAGGATATGCCTTTCCAGATATGAAAACATTGTTACTTGGTGCCGGAATGTTTACCTTGCCTGACGGGTTTCCATGTATGCTGCATGGTTCAAACGGGGCAGAGCTTTGTTTGAAAGCAAGGGAATCAGATCTGTGGACTGCTCGGGTGTCATTCTTTGTAAGAGTACAGAAGTGTTAAAAAAAGTGTGTTTATTGTTTCCAGTAGTTTGGAATAATGCGCTATGTGTACTTGGGCAAGGCAGATGTGAAATTTTTGCATGTTTCAGAAGTGATTCTTTGGAAAGTGAATCTCCCATAGAATAAGGCTGTGATATTTGTTGTAAGTGGCAGCTCATATACATGGGACACATTTGCCTGATATTGAAATTTTGCTTTTAATGTAAGTACATGTTACGTTCTGTGTTGGATGATCAATAAATACAATAATTCATTGATCAGGTTACATCAATTTTTGCTTGGCTGAGGGCCATATTCTTCTTACAAAGTGATTTAGATATTGTTTTGTGTGGTTGAACTGCCATATATTTCTTGTCAGGTTTATACTTTTTGATACTGTGATTACTGAGCTGGCTCTTGCTGAGTAAGTCACCAAGGGGATCCCTTGGTAGGTCATAGATCAAACTTTTCTTTCCTGGCTGCACATGAAACTGCCTCATATCACAAAAAAAAATGATGAAGGAATAATAATGATGACATGAAATTGGGAATTCCAAGAAATACAGAGGTTGACCCTACATTTATTTACCTACCAGCCACAACCAACTGGGTGTTAAATGTCATCAGTTTCTATCATTTTTAATTAATTTCATTATTGACAAGAACATTTGGAAGGACAATCAAAAATAAGTCCTGTCAGAATAGCAGGTCCCAAGCAGCAGCTTTCCTTGGTGTTGGGGTGGGCCTTTAACCGGTCCCAAGGAGAGCTGTTTAAAAAGTCTAGTTTCAAGGGAGAAGGGTTAAGTGTTGACCTAAATTTATTATCTACAGCCTATAGTAATACCTTTAAGTACAGAAATGCATGCATGGTACAAGGCATGTATATGCATGTATGCAAATACATATTTAACCACTGTACAGGAATGCTTTACAGACAAAAGTCTATGAAGTAGAGTCATGGTGGCGCCATTGGTGGTATTAAGTGGAACTAGCATCATTTTGATTATAAATTAAGATAGAATTTGCAAATTTACACCAAATATGCAACAGGCAGATGTTCAAATTTTGTGAAATTTTGGGTGACCTTGACCTATTTTTTAAGGTCATTAAAGTTGTAGTAAAGGACACTAAATTTGATATGTTCAGAAATAAGAAAGGTAACTGTACCAAATGTACCACAAATGTATATCATATATAGAGGTTCAATGTTGCATAATATGGGTGGCCTTGACATACTTTCTCAAGGTGGCAGTAGGGAATGCATATCAGTAAATGATTTTATTGTGATGCCCATGACATAATAAATTAGATGTAACTGGATCCAAAACTTACACCAAATATGCACCTGGCCAATGGTCAAAATTTGTAATATGTTTTGTGACCGTGACCAGCACTTCTGAAAAGGACAGTAAATTCTGTATGTTGATTAAGGATAAAGGGAAGGAAACCAAATGCACCAGAAATGTGTGATCAAGTGGAAGTTTGATGAGGCATCATGTGGATGACCTTGACTATAATTCCTCAGGGTCATGGAGGGAATGCATTTCAGGAAATGGATTTTTGGTGACGGTGGTCAGGTTATATGTCAGCAGAGCATCAGGCCCACAGGATTCTTGCTTGTGTATTTGTGTGTGATGTTATCAGGTTTTTAATTAAAATTGGATAAAACTATGAGCATGCAGCCCCTCAGTTTGCTATAAGGGACACAGTATCTTGTACAGTATTAACCAATTGTGTGTCAATTCTTAATTTTATGTGTTGTTTGAAGTTTTGTGTAAATTGATATACTAAGCATTACCCCATCAGTCAGGTAATCTGCCTGAAAGTTACATAATGTAAGGAGAAAATATTTTCAAGCCTGCTACATGGATAGATGTACAGTTACATGACTTGTGATACATTCAACAGCTGGTACAGGGTGATATTATTTATTCACATATGGCAAGAAACCGACCATTTACTAAAGTGAAAAAATAGATGTCCTTGCCCACAGTGATTTTTGTAAGTGAAGTTACCTTTGTAGAGGCAGGAAAGTACTGCAGTCCATGTAACCAGTACTCTCGCTCTCTCTCTGCAGTCACAAAGCATGAAAACACCATAGAACCAAATGCATAAACATCCATGAGGTGCCATGGATTCTTTCATTTTCAAGTACTTTTTACTGACATTTATAAATGTATCTTTGTTACCCTAGCTTCCTCAAGCATATTGACCAAAATAACTATTTACACATGGTAAAGATGCACAGTAGATTTGAAGTCACATATGTTGTTGGTTGTTAAATTGTATTGCATTTATTTGATCAAACTCCAGTGATCAACTTCAATGTAATTTGACATAGAAATTTATCAGTATGGGCTTAGGTTATGTCTGCTTGTCTTTGATATCTAGACTGCCAAAGTACTCTCATATAATGCTGTTTTTTACTTTTCTGAATGGCAAAAGAGATTCACTCTAATGTAGAAAACACCTTTTACATATCGTGCACACTAGATACCTAATATGTGAATGAGATCCCCAACTTTTAGGGTCATGCATGGCCTAGCTTGCCCTGTTTCATAATGATATTATTATGCTTGTCAATCTCCAAAGCTATTTTGGGAAGTGCCATTGAAAAATATAACTATACCAACAGAAACTTGAGAAAGAATTAAAGTGTCTTGTAAAGAACATTTCACAGATCAAATAACAGGTACACTGAAAGGAATTCAGTTAAAATAACTATGTGTGACTGATTTTGTAGTAAAATTATTGCAAGAGTTTATAATAATGCAGTGACGAGAGCTCCTGGTATGAGTTGTGGCATGCATCACGTTGCACAATGCTTACAAAGTAAATATAGTGTGGTTAATGTACTGTTGTGATTAGAATGAATTCTTTGGTGAGTACATGCAGTTGTGTGTGGTGATAATTGTTAACCGGTCAAGAGATAATGTCACAAAGGTGTAGCTTGCTGACGAGAATAAGTGTGACAATCTGTAACTTGGTTTTGAACATAAGGTTCTGGATATGTATGAATGCTACCCTTGTAGCTATAATCCTAGCAAAGTGGTCTGGATAGGTATGGATCCCACCCTTGTAGTGATAATCCTAAGAAAGTGATTACAATTGTTAAAAATGTTTCCATAGGAATCATTCAAGTTGTATCAGAGAAAGTTCAAAAGAAACCTTTGAGTAGGAAGTAGCAAACATGGTTGAAGAAGATTGAAAAATCTGTGTTAACTATATATTCAACCATCCATTTTGTTTTCAGCCACATTAATCCAGCAAGACTTGAACTGTTACCATTAAATGTTGTACATTTGTGTTGTTTTAAGAAATAAAGCTTTACAAGTTAGTCTGTTTTATGTTCTCATTTTCACTCCGGGAACACTGTTGGGACTGTTCATGTTAGACAGCTCATTATCAGTCAGTCAAGGGTACTTTGGTCTCCACAACTGCATCACTATTCAACCCTTTCCCCCTTAAACAAGCCAAAACCAGCTGGCAGTCAAATGTCGTCTGCTTCAGTGTTTTCAACTAATTCCAATAGTAATGAAAAACAGTTTTGACTCAGAGTTGTAGATGAGCCCTATCAAGATCACGTGCCCCAGGTCAACAACTGTCCTTGACTTGAGTTGGACGCTTGGTGCCCAACTCATGACAAGGAAAGTTCTGACTCAAGTGTCAATTCAAAGGGGAAAGGGTTAAACCGAAGTTGATTGAGTTGCCATCATTGGAATGAGAATGAGGATTACAAGGGAGGGATCAGTCATTTATGACATTTAACATAGGGATCTAGCCTCCTTTGTCCTTTTTTAGCTCAGCTGAACTTACAGGATGGGTAGTGATTCATTGTCCGTCCATCTGTTCACTTTTCGGATTTTCAACTTCTCAAAAAATTGTCAGCCAGATTCACTTCAAACTTGGTGTGGATGTACCTTGAGTGGTTCGCGACCAAGTGTCTTCAAATGGTCACACTCCTGTGATTTTTTTTTATTTTCTAAGAGTCTTTTGTCTATTTTTTTACCAAATCTTCAAAATTCTGGAAAACCACCAAGCCAATTGATTCAAAATTGCATAGGCACCCATCTGGGGACCCCAAGATCGTAATTTGTTCAAACAGGTGGCGCTGCAACCTTTTCTATTTCTCTACGAATTTTTGTGTGTTTTTGATATATTCAAAAATGTCATTTGGATTGTTCTAAAACTTCTAATTTTTATTGGATAGTTGTGAAATTTTGTGCGATTGTGGAGGGGAAAATCTCAATTGGGACCATATCAATATTTCAATTGAACCTCACATTCTCAATCGAATAATGGACATTAGTTTAACCAAGCTGTTCTTGTTTTGTTTCCAGTCTTTATGCTATTGTAATACATTACAAGTCAGCAGAGCACAAAGCGCATGGGCTTCTTGTTTAAAAATTTTTGAGCATTTTCACTTTTATTTACATTTCCTCCCAAGCCGTAAGTTGGGAATGTACATGGACTTGATCTCCATCAAATTCGGTCACTATATGGTGGTACTGTCTTTTTCTGAGTTTAAACAAATTATCGAAATAAGGAAAATCAATAAGGAGATATGTACATGTTATCAACAGTGATGATGGGTGATATCATTCTGAAGTTCACAGGACCACTTCAGTCTTTGCATGTAAGGTCAACTGAGCACAGGCCAGTTTTAGTCCTCTGTTTTTCCAAAAAATTAAAGTAAAAATTGAATGTGATCATGCAATATATGGATGCGCAGGAGATGCAGAGTTCACAGGACAAACAGACGTTCGGCCTGGACAAACGACCCAGGTTCCAGTTGTTAACAGTAACTGTTGTTGATAACCACCTGATGGCACTGCAATCACTGAAAAAGCAAAAGTCGGGAAATCCTATGGTACACTGCAAATTAGATCCACTGACTGTAGGAAACAGCCGCAAAAGATATTATTACAAGGGGTTATCCCAGCCTTAGCACAATTCTGGAAAGGTGATAATTTGTCCTTCATCAGATGGCGCTGCATGTACTTTACAATTGGAACCAAGGCCTTTCCTCCTTTCCACATTTCTGTTTGCCCTGTGATCATAGCATCTGCAGCGCATCCATATCACACAACCACATTCAAAATTTACCATGATTTTGTGACGAAACAATCTGAGGGAAGGACTCCTCAAGGGATAACCAAGATCAGTCATTTTCAACTAACTGATACTATCTTGTCTTTTTCCTTTTGTGATGAATTTATATAATGTACAATATTCAAGTAAAGCCCAAGAAACAAATTGCATTAATAAGTGTGAATATTAATGTGGATATCACAAAAACACTGTTAAAACTTTTACACTTGCCTTGCATGAAATTAGATAAGCCAGGATAAACTTAAATGCATGATCCATCATCATCATCATCATCATCATCATCATCATCATCATCATCATCATCATCATCATCATCATCATCATCATCATCATCATCATCATCGTCATCGTCATCATCATCATCAATATTACTTAATTGGACCTCCGCATGAGTGGGTAAAAGTTTAATGCCACATTTCTTCCACATGTTGGCAAACAGTGGACTTAATTGCTGTGAGCAGGAGGTCTATAAGTCGGGAAAATTTGAACCTTGTCAATCATGAAGGAAAGAAACTGTCTTTTCTATTAAAAACCATGTAAAACCCACCCAGCAGATGCCATCCAGCATGGACTTTGACATGTCCTGTGTAGTGGACACTTGTGCGTGATGCATTGGCAAGAAGTCTAGCCCACGCATGCTCTACAAGGTCCTCCTCTAAACTTGAGGAATCTTCTGGATCAGGCGGCTTGTCACAAGATAATTGGTGAAGGGAGTGCTTGATTAAGTTCTCTTGTGACATATTACATGCTGGTTATTTTGTATATGTGTGTGGGAATATTTGTAGAGCATATAACATTGTGGTCTAGTATGGAATGTCGTGGTCCTGGTAGCATCAGACTTGAGATATATCGCTGGTGCAAAACTTCGACACTTGTGGAAAAGGTGCCCCCACGTGATTCATTTTGAGCACAAAGTAAACGGTTCTGGTGCAAGGGCAATAAAGAGCAATACATACTTCTGTATCAGCAAAGCTAATTGTTTGAGCCTCCCTTTGGAACAAATTTCTGTGCTCATAAATTATTTTATCCGACTTCCATGTTTATGTCTGGTTACAAGGAGGAAAACCTCCACGGGCCCACTGTAGGCCTATCCTGTGTCCCATGTACTGTACCGCAGCCTCCCATACTTTTCCCCATAAATAAATTATTTTATCCAACTTTCATGTTCATGTGTTTGGTTATCTGTGCTATTGGCAGAAAAAATATTTACATGACTGGTTTACTGCAACGTGTTTCATGTTTTAAATCATTTTGAAACAAGAAATGTATAATTTAAACTGAGCACCCAAGAAATCTGCTGCTGGCACAATGGCAGCCAAGCTGTGTAATCAGATCATACCGGGGATATAAGTACTTCCTGAGCTTTTGATAGATGATGTAAGAATCGAACAATACTCTGCCCAGGAGGAAAACCTCCCACTGTAGGCCTACCCCGTGTCCCACATACTGCAACCTAGTCTCCCATACTTTTTTCCTGACGGTTTTTTTCAGTCTTTTCTCCATCCTTCTGCAAGTTTTTCGTAGGTAGAGTGGCTAAGCCTTCCGTTCCTCTGCCTCGCTAAGCCATACGTATTTATGTCTTTGACCCATTTTGTTTATTGTCTAACTGCTTTATCATATACCTTTCTACACATGTCCTTACTTATTTCTTGGCCCAGCCGCTCAACTTTGCCTTAGCTATTCTAAATTTAAGTGGACTCAGGGGGACGATGACAAATTGCAACACGTCTTCTCCACAGATGAAATATGTAATCAAGTCGGCAGCTTATTACAACAACTTAATTCACCCACTCCGTGTCCCATAGATGACTCAGTGTCAAAACTCAATGATATCTTCTATACAGCTGCCAGAAAAGCCAATTTGAGGAGAATTAAACCCAAGCCTGAAAAGCGAAAGAAAAAAAGACACAAAAAGTGGTATGACTCTAGCTGTAAAGATTCATACAAAGAATTGAAGAAACTATGCAGCCAACTGCGAGCCCAACCCCATGATACTCAGTTATTGATGCATTACAGGCGGACACGCAAGCAGTACAAAAAATTACTTAACAAAAAAAGAAGTTTTTCCAAAAAAAATCTGATTGATAAAATGCAAAATTTGGAAGAAAGAGATCCAAAACTTTTTTGGAATATATACAACGAATTAACTGAACGGGAATCAAAACAGTCCATCAACCCTATCAGTCCCAGCAAATGGCTGGAACATTTCCATGCACTTCTCAATCAAACTGGCAACTTTTATGACTCCAGCCTCAACTCTTTCATTGTCGAAAACAAAGACTTGGTTTTTAGTGAACTCAACTTCAGTATTACTGCCCAGGAAGTGTCGCATGCTATCTCAAATTTGAAAGGCAACAAATCACCAGGGCTGGATGGCATCAGAAATGAGATGATTAAAAGTGGCAAAAGGGTTCTATTACCAGTACTAACTAAACTATTCAATAATATCTTGGTAAACCAGTACTTCCCCTCTGAGTGGAGAGTTAACTCTATCACTCCTATCCACAAAAGGAAGACGCCCACTCTCCCGAAAACTACAGGGGCATAGCTGTGTCCAGCCACTTGTGTAAACTTCTGTGCTCTGTACTCAATAACAGAATTTCAGAATTTACAGAGAAACACAAAACTGTCCCTTACAACCAGATTGGGTTTAGACGCAAATGTAGAACTTCCGATCACTTACTAACTCTCAAGACTCTGATTGATAAATACACAAACCGGCTGCCCAGGCAATACCGGTTTTCTTGTTTCGTAGATTTCAAGTCGGCCTTTGACACCGTATGGCGCCAGGCACTTTTCTATAAACTGACTGCCAGTGGCATTGGCGATAACTTTTTGGGCCTCCTACAAAATATGTACTCTGAAGTTTACTATTGTATCAAATCTGAACATAGTTACTCAACACAATTCCCTTCAAATGTTGGTGTCAAACAGGGATGTGTTTTAAGTCCGGGAATCTTCAATTTCTAAGTGATCTCCCTTGTATTTTCGATGACTCATGCAGACCGGTCAAACTGGATACCTGCAACATTAGGTGTCTCCTCTACGCAGACGACTTGGTCCTGCTGTCTGAAACCAGTGCAGACTTGCAGGCTGCACTTAACAAGCTTGAAGAGTACTGTTCAGGGTGGAAGCTCAAAGTTAATCTCAAAAAGACACAGGTTGTTATTTTCAACAAATGAGGAGTTAAATTTCGAAAATTTAATTTTTACTAGGAGAATACCGAGATTGATATAGTGCAGAGTTATTGCTATTTGGGTATCGAATTGTCAGCCTCTGGCACATTTAATGCAGCAATGACCAAACTAAAAGAAAAGGCAAATGAGGTGCTATTTAGTCTAAATTATTTTGATACCCATGGAAACATAGACATGGCACTGAAACTTTTCCAAAGCCTGGTAGTGCCGGTGGCGTATTATGTTGGTGAAATTTGGGCCCCTTTCCTGCTACAATCACTGAACAGTGAAAATTTCTTGCATTTCTGTGAACGTGCCCCAACAGAACAAGTCCATGTCAAATTCTCTCGTTTTATGCTGGGGGTACACCGAAAGTCCTGTACTGCTGCGGTCAAGGGTGAAATAGGCAGCTACCCACTACTCTTCACTAGTCTGTGCTCTGCTATTAAATACTGGTCCCATTTGCACAGCTGTGACCCAGACAGCTTGGTATCTAAATGTCTACGCGTGAACTACTCCATGATGAATAGTAAGAACCCCTGTTGGCTCCAAAACATCAAAATAATGTTGACTAGCTTTGATATGCAGAGTGAGTGGGAAAATATCGGCGGAAATAATATTAAGTCATGTATTACAAAATTAAATGAGAAACTGTGTACAGCATATGAGCGTGATTGGATTAAATATGTAAATGGACAGGGGAGAGAGTCCAATAAATTGAGGACCTATTGTAAATTCAAGGAATCAAAATTCTGCCGAGAAGAATATCTCAAATTAAATATGCAAATTTGGAAAAGAAAGCAATTCACCAAACTAAGAATAAGTGCCCATGACTTGCACATTGAAACAGGCAGATATAGCAGAACTGAAGTGGGCAACAGAATATGTAACCATTGCACAAGTGGGGATGTGGAAGATGAGATCCACTTCATGTTAAAATGCAGTAAGTATGCCCCATTCCGGAAAAAAACATATACATCACTGAATGCATATAATTTAGCCCTACTCTCAGACATGGACCAATTTCTTTTTCTGATGACCTGCAACAATGGGGACCATTTTGTCATTAAACAGGTGCTAAAATTTGTCAACAGTGCAATGGAAAATCGAATGTTTTTTTTTTTTTTTTTTTTTGAACTAGATAGTTTTTGTTTTTGTTTGTTTCTGTTTTTTTTAGTAAACTAGATAGAGATTTGGGGGGGGTTTGTTTGTTTTTTTGTTTTTTTTTTTTTGTTTTTTTGTTTTTTTTTTTGTTTTTTTTTTGTGTTTTTGTTTTTTTGTTTTTTTGTTTTTTTGTTTTTTTGTTTTTTTGTTTTTTTGTTTGTTTTGTTTTTGCTTTGCTAAGCCTTTATTTAATTCTGCAAATCTACATGATTAACTTCTCGGACCCACGGCAATCATCTCGGTGCAGCCTGGGTGCTGAGCACTGTAATGTTTGCTATACCCTCCAGAGGGAGCGTCTATGCAATAAAATCTTGTTTATTCTCTGTTTGTTGCTGAACCCTGTCCCCCCCCCCCCCAAAAAAAAATCTGCAAGCACTGGTTCTGTTGTTGTACAAGGCAATGTTCCTAAAATCCATCTTCCAATCTCTTTCTGTGCTTTATCCATACTCTGTGTGTTTTACTTCATTTGTCAAGATAACATTTAAATCAAACAAGCTTATTATTCCTGGTCATACATTCTGAGTAGGCACACTCTATCCTAGGCCAGAGCACGTGAGCTGTGAATGCTGTATTGAAATTATATATATTGATCGCTGTGGCTTTTATCATTCTCTTTGTACGATTAATTTCTGATTATCTTATCAATTTGGTATCTAGACAAGCCTTTACCTGTTGCTTTAATATCTATCCCTGGACCTGGTATTCATGCTCATCAACTTCCTCTATCTACATCAAGTGTTTCCTGTCTGGTGGGGCGCATGCATAACACGGATAGCCAGCAAGTGGTACTGTCCAATAACTCATAAAATCCAGGGTTTCATGTGCAAATTACACTGCTTTTTGTGATACAAACCCATGGTTTTGTGAAGAAACCCAGAGTTTTGTCTACCAGTCCCAGGGTTATTATGACAAAACCCAGAGTTTTGGGCCACAAAGCCCAGGGATTTGCTCTGTTATTTTATTTAGCATTCTTACAAAACCCTGGAAATCGTACCAAAGTCCGTGGATTTGTAAGGAAAACTCTGGGGTGTATGCATGCAATGTTCAGTTATTAACAAAACCCATGGTTTTATCAATTATTTCATCATGCTTCTGTTTATTTCATTTATTAACTAAACCATGGGTTTTGTAGTGATAGCTCGAGGTTTTGTGCTTGCAGTGTTCAATAGTTCAATACAGTTTCGTAAATTTCACGGTGCGTCTCCTAACATTGTAAATATGTATACAGCAACCATTCAGAGATAGCATTTAATTCCTTGTGCAGATCCTGACCATTTACTTGAATTTGTTCATGTACAAAACCTGGGTTTTCTAACAAAATCCCGGGTTCTGTAACGTGACCCAGGGTTTTGTGACACAACTGGGGAGTAGACCGCGTGTGCTGATTGGACCTTCACAAAGCTCTGGGTTTCGCTCCTCAAATCACAACTTACGAACGCCAATGTTTTGTGACGTCACAATACCCATGGTTTTGGTCTGTTATTTCAAAATGCACAAAACCAAAGGCTTTGCACTGAACCCCTCCGATTTGTCCAGATTTATGGAGGCCAGGGTTTTGGAACAAGCATACAACTCTCTGGTTTGCTCTGTAATTTACGTTTTGTAAAAAAAAAAAAAAAAAAAAAAAAAGGTTTTGCGCGTATCTCAGGGTTTTGTAACTAAACCCAACGTTTTGTGTACACAATCCAGAGTTTCATAACAAAAGTCAAAACCCGGGATTTTGTATCATGAAACCCAGGGATTAGAACACAAAACCTTGATATGTGAATTGTTGGACAATACAACTCAACTTCCACACCGCGCTTCCTCACCCAAACAAATTTTATATACGTTTTTCTCCCAAAGTTTTACAAGACCTAAGTATGTAGGGTAACACGGGGGAATATGGGCATATGGGTAATATGAGTGCCCCACCTTACAAGAAAAAATTAGATATACTTTGAAATCACATAGATGTATTATTGCAGACATAATGTGCCAAAAAGTTGAATAAAAACCATGTTCGTCAGGTGGCGCTTTAAGGTTTCTATATGTTAAACCAGTAAAAAATTTAGGGTGTTAACTCAGAAATTTCTGTCCACTTTAGATAGCACATAGAAGTGGCAATACAAGTTTCAGGGCAAAAGGCATGTGACCAATGTGTAAAGCACCTGCTGTATTTTTTTTTCTCTGAATGGAACAATTAGTTGTAAATTGACTGTCAAAACTATGGACCTGAAGATAAGCATCTATTAATATGCGCGTAATATGAGCACCTGGGGGCCCATTATTAGCCTCTGTATAAACTAATGGCAGGTATCAGCTATACTCATATTACCCTCTTTGTGGGATGATATGAGTACCTTTGTGTCAATACTTTTTAAGATTTTTGTATTTTCATTTAACCTGATCTACAATTCTCGAGACAATTTAATAAAATGTAAAATATGAAGCGGTTGATCACTCCCTACAAGTCCTTTGAGTAAAAACCAATGTACTTTTATTAAATGACACTTAAAACAGCAGGAACTCATATTACCTCATGGCTATGCTCATATTACCTTTACTTTAAAATGTGGGGAAGTATGGGCATGTTTTTGCTTTTGTAGAAAAATGTGAGATATATCTGACCGTTGGCCCAAATACTTCAAGTCTTTACTGCTAAAGGAAATTAACAGGCTAGTTATTTGTATCTGTATTGATGCACGTTTTGCTTTCCAAGAGAAATTCCTTAGGGGACCATATTACCCCGTGTTTTCCTAAGTTAAACAATAAATTAAAACTAGACAAGAAGATTTGCTTCACAGCAAATCTTTCTGGATGCTTTCAAAATTTGAATGCTAGGAATTGGGTACTCACCTAATTTTCATAAATTAAAATGCTACAATTTTGATTTGTTGCTAATTGGATACAGTAATATTACAAACCTCTGAAGTTTGAACAACACCTCTATCTCAAGCTATAATAGTTTTGAAGATATTCAGGATTTAAATTGTGTGTATTCACTTTATTTGCAAAAAAATTAAAATGCTAACAACTTTGATTCAGGATTAATTGAGTGCACCAGTCGCACAAACCTACAAAATAACGCAAGAATGGCACCTCCGTCTGAAATAGTTTTGAAGAAATTTAAGATTTAACTTTTGTCGATTTGCTTAATTTGCATAATTTAAAATGCTACAACTTTAAAGTCCATTGGATCTGGCAATAGCACCTCTATCTGTTAAAGGTTTGAAGAAATAGATTTATATTTTAAGTACCCCGAATTACTGTTCATTGGACTCGTCACTTTCACAAACCTATAAATAGAAATTGAAATGGCACCCCTTTGCATAATAGTTTTGAAGATATTTATAGATTTATCGACATCGATTAAAATGCTAGAACTTTGTTTTACTGTTCATCGGATTCACCACTGCCACAAACCAATAAATTGAAAGTGGAATATTACGTCTATCTATAATAGTTTTGATGCTATCGAAAATTTAAATTTATCAAGTGCCCCTGATTAACATAAATTAAAACGCTGTAAGTTTGGTTTACTGTTTATTGAATTCCCCTTTAGCACAAATGTATACTTTGAAATTGGAATAGTACTTCTATCCATAATAATTTTGAAGATTTTCAATTTTTTTTTTCAAGTGCCTCTAATTAGCACAATTTAAAACACTACAGTTTTTTTCATATTCTGTTTGATTGGCAAGTGTCAAAAAACCTACATGTGCAGGGTCGAATTTTTTTTGTCTATCTACAATAGTCTTGAAGGTATGGAACTTTTAAAATTTTATTTGCTCCTATTTTGTTTAATTTTGTGCGTCATGACAATTCCAGTCAACGTGTTTAATTTCATCACTTTGCCAAGTTTGGTGGTTTTCAGAACAACGGTGTCTGAGAAATGGTCCGGAAAAAATTGGACAGAAAAAAGAAATGAAGAAAGAATTCTTTAAAAAACAAAATGTCTGGGTTTTCACCCAAACATAGCTGGAGTAGAAGATTTGCTTTCAAAGCTTAATTCGATGCCACTGTATGAAGCACAAACCTAAGAATTGAGGTGTCCCTAATCAGAATTAATTGAAATTCCACAACTTTCGTTTTTTGTCCATTGGATGTGCCTATAGCATAAACCTATGAACAAAAGTGGAATGGTACTGGTACCTAAATTGAAGTTGGACTGGCTCTTTTATAATAGTTTTGAAGCTATTCAAAATTTAAATCTTGTGTATTTGCTAAGTTTGCAAAATTTAAATTGTTGCAACTTTGGATCATGATTCATTGGATGCGGCTTTGCCACAAACCTGTAATTTAAGTTGGAATGGCACCTCTTTCTAAAATAGTTTTTGAGGTGTAATTTTTTAATGCCCTTGCTTAGCGTAATTTAGAACTCTACAACTTTTGTTGACTGTCTATCAGATGGACAAGTGTCACAAAACTATGTTTACCACTTGGAATTTTGTATCAGTGTGTCGTAGTTTTAACGATACATGTATTGAGATTTTGAAATTTTTATGCCCCCTAATTTGCATTAATTTTGAATATCATGAACATTACCAAGGCTATGCCCAGGGGGCATGAACGTCTCACCATCATTACTCAACAATGTACATGTAGCTGTATGGCCTAACATATATATGGTACTCAGTAAGGCTGTAATATCATTGAAATGAATCTCAATGGATATAGTGAGAATGTACTACTTTTCGATGCGAATTGGTCAATGAAGTAAATAAATGTGTTCATATGAATCATAACTTGGAGAACTCCAACGCGTATCAATGAGACTCTCGTATACACACAAACATGCTCACCTCTTAAACAGGAACAATATCTGACAGAATAGTATGATTTATTATCTGCAACAAAATGCAGAGGGCATATTTGAATATTAAGGACCAAAAATGCAGTTTCAACTGATCATTATTTATTACAGCCACTTTTAAAATGACCACACCTTGCAGAGTTACGTTACATGTTACTCCGAAATTTTTCAACGATGCTGCAAGCACCAGCTGACTAATCAAGTGCGACAGCGAAGACAGATATCCATGGGTGGATTTATGGGGACCGAGGGGGTCACCCCCCCCCCCCCACACCCACCCCCGCCACCCGAATTTTTTTCACAAACTACATGTTTTTGTTTATAATTTACTTCAAATCTCTGCTGCATTTCTTGCCAAAAAAGGCTCAAAATGGCGCAGAATCCACCATTTCACACCTAAATTTAAAAAAAAAAAAAAAAAATGGCAGGCGCCCCAGAGCCCCCTTCTTAACAATATGAATCAGTGTTTGGGCAACATGCCCCCCTTCCATATTCCTGGATCCGCCCCCCGGATGTCTGTGGTAATTATTACTGTAAATTATCCAGGGAAGTACAAGAAACATACCTAGTGCAGTTAGTGAAATAATACCACTCCGATTTTTTTCTGCAAGGCACCTTCAAGCATGATGCGACCTGTCAAGTGCGACGGTGATGGTAAATATCTTTGGCGACCATTACTACAAATCATTTACCTTAGTATGAAAACCCTACCAAGTATAGTTAATGAAATAATGCCACTCCGAAGTTTTTTGTTGATGGACGGACGGACGGAAAGTTTAGTCTCACCATGGCTTGTGCTGGCGAGACTATAAACCATTTCTCCAAATACGAAAGCCCTGTCTAGTCTAGTTGAAGAGAAAATGCCACTTGGAAGCTTTTCTCCAAGTCTCAATTAAGCATGACATGATCAATGAAGTGTTACACCGATGAAACATAGCTCCAATGATGATAACTATAAATCATCCACCCAAATATGAAAACCCTACCTCGCCTAATTTGTGAAATAATGGCACTCTGAAGTTCTTCTCTTAATTGCTCAATCAGCCATGACCAGACCAAAGAAATGTGACACTGATGGCATATATCTCTTGCGATGATTATTATACATCTTCCTCTGACTATGAAAGCCCTAACAAATCTAGTTTGTCAAATAATGCACCTCCGAATTTTTTCTGCAATGCTGATTCAAGGAAGATGTGACTACAAGGGTATATCCCGTGACGACGAGCACCGAAGGATAGCAAGTCGAGAATCCTGGGGCGGGGAGGATAGTAGTCCAAAGTTTTTCTGCAATGCCCATTCAAGCAGGATGTGACCAATGAGGTGTGACAGTGATGGTACAAATCTGTAGTGGCCATTACAATAAATCATTTACAAGTGTGAAAGCCCTACCAAGTGTAGTTAGTGAAATAGTGCCACTCCGAAATTTTTTGTTGACGGACGGACGGATAGTGAGTGCGTTGTTTCGCCAACAGCTTATGCTGGCGAGACAACAAACCAGGTACACAACTACACTACAAAGTCAATCATCATGCAAGTATGGTGCTTTTGGGAACAATAGTTTCCGAGAACTCTGGATAAAATTGACCAGGAAGAAAGAAAGAAAGAAAGAAAGAAAGAAAGAAAGAAAGAAAGAAAGAAAGAAAGAAAGAAAGAAAGAAAGAGAGAGAGAGAGAGAGAGAGAGAGAGAGAGAAAGAAAGAAAGAAAGAAAGAAAGAAAGAAAGAAAGAAAGAAAGAAAGAAAGAAAGAAAGAAAGAAAGAAAGAAAGAAAGAAAGAAAGAAAGAAACGCTTCAAAAGCAAATCCTACTGTGGGCTTTCAAAGCTCAATTGGATACTACTATAGCACAAACCTAAGAACCTTTGCCTCATTTAATGTGTTCATATGTACTTTATTAGCATGAATTCAAATTCTGTAACTTTTTTGTTTGTAAGGAATTGTGATAATGTAACTTTTGACGTGTTTAAAGAAAATTTATCATGTATAGACTGGGAGGCCTGCTTTGATTAGGACAATATCGATGTTATCAGTCACTCATGGAGCGAGAACTTTTTAAGCTGTGCTAAAGATAGTATTCCCCATAAGGAGGTTACTACCAGACCGGACGATGTACCTTGCTACACAAACTCTCTTCCCTTCGAATTCACAAAAAAAAAAAGCAAAAAAGAACCAACCAACACCTGCGGCCTTATTTTCGACAGTTACGAAACTCATATCTTAAAGAATTGAGAAAGCATAGTACCAGCGACTGGAAGATTCTGTAAATTCGGCAACGCAAAAGAAAAAAGAGTTGGTGGCAGACTGTAAAATTATTTTTGAACAAACTCCAAGATTTCGATATCCCGTCACTCTGCCACAGAAACCAAACAGTACCGGAAAAAAAAGCTAAGGCACAACTTTTAAATGAGTTTTTTGTATCCCAGTCTGTGGTGCATGGATATCTCCAGTTTCTCGCTCTCTCATTTTGAGCAGAGAAATTCCAATCTTTTACAAACTATCTCTGTTAATGAAATTGAAGTACAAAACATATTGGAAAGCCTTGACGTCAGCAAAACCAATGACCCTGACGGAATAAACGCATATTGTTTCACAAATGTCAGAAATTTGTAAACTGGAGTTGGAT
>OZ026630.1:20879087-20886587 GCA_964020975.1 Hermodice carunculata
AGAATGGTAGCAGCTGTAACGTATACGAAGCTACTTTCCAGGGCACTCAAAGATCAAAACAATGATTTCTTTTGTGTGTGTATTTACCATTGGTGTATTTTGTGAAAACAATTGGTTGAAATTTACAGTGGAGACCAAATTGGTACAAATAATGTTTTTGTACCACTTGTACCATTTTTGGGGCGTTTATAATAATGTCAGTAGAATGTGTCGCAGGATTTATGGTGTTGTCACTGGTTTGTGGACATTATTCTCAAGAGCATGGCAATGGAATCAAATAGCAGGTTTTTCTGTTCGTGTCACCGTAGTTATGTCACTGTATCAATTCTTATCTTGACCATCAAATAGTAATTGATGTTTCTGAAATTGTACATTGAATGAACTCGAATATACTGGAAGAAGGGTCAATATATGCACCCAAACCCAATTATTAGAAATTGAATGCTTCATGGTTGCATCATATGTACTCTTGAGAAAACATTGAGAAAAAATGGGCCTGGCTTTCTCGAGATATTCATTCATAAAGTTACCAGACAACCTCTTTGACCAATGATCGTATAGGTTCTTGCTTAAACGTACAGCCGTCAAATGCATCCTCCTGGCGGACATGTGCATTAGCATCACTTGTAACGGAGCCTGACTATTGTGTCATGTAGACATATCTGATGTAATAGATTTCAGGATTTTATCCAAGAATGTATGGCTCACCTGCTGCCTCCCACATAAGTGACAAGTATGCATCATTCCATACTTGATGTGTGTGTCATGGCGGCCAGAAAGACACCAAGCACAAAATGTACAAGCTATCTTTGTTTTTTTTTCTTCACAAAGCTTCTCGCATTTTTACACAAATGCTTTTTCTACCATGAATTACAGTGACTCATCATTTCATTTAAAGTTTGTGGGTGAAACTATCTCACGATCGAAAAAAAGTCCCGTTTAGTATTCTAACCACACTCAACATAATTATGCTCCACTAGGCCTATATCCATTTTGTAAATGCATATAGATGAGGATTAAAAGGGGGAGGGTCATGTTCAATATATGTGCGATATATTCAGACATCAAGTCACCCTACCGCACATGGACGTTTGTGGTTCGTAATTTAAAGAAAGTCAATTTAAAATTCACATTTCAGAAAGACACGTAAAATTACCCTTCGTCCCTTTAAATAGACCCCCCCCACACACACACACACACTATTCACCCCATCCCATCTATCAAACGCTAACGTACCCGGATCTATATGTACATTTGTATCCCCTTCATTTTTGTTCCGCGCATGAGGTGGGAACAGTAACTATATTCCGCTCTGAAACCATTTTGGTTAGGTTTTGAAAACTGTTGCCGGTGTTTTTAAGAGCATGCAGGTTGTCTGGTTCTTGTGATGTGCGGCCATTGCCTTTAGAACCAACCCCAGGAACTTCCAAAGCTGCAAACCCTTGCAGTGTTAGAACGTGTATACTTCGCATGGTCCTAATTATAAAGACCTGCGGCGGAATGGTTTCTATCAAGAGCAGCTCATTTCTCCGGACTTTCCGCGGGCGCGGCTAATATATAAAACACAGACTTATCAAAAATGCCTGCGCATGGTCTTGCCTGCTTAGCTGCCTCTCAATCCTGATATGTTATTGAATGATAGGACCAGTCAAATAGTAAAAAGCCTGGATAGTCTAATAAGCAGGAAAGGCTTCTGTCTCGAACTTTTGGAGTGTGCTCTACCCTGGATCTAAGTGGAAAATGGTTCAGAAAGAGTTCAATAAACCATTACCTTATTGCCCACCCATCAAAGTACCGGTTCAAATCGCAGGATTTTCACTCAGGATAATGATAGATACGTTGGACATTATACATATGCAAAGATGGGAACTTAATTAGAAAAGAACATTTACTTTTCAACAAATCTGTCTTCTTGCCCACAAAAGTAAAATCATTCCATTTTCATATTTTGGAAGCAATCGAATATTTGATAAAGTAAATCGACATTTCCATCTGCCATAGTTCTAAAAATATCCACCATTTGTTCTATTTTTAACAATGTTTAACATTTAAATTCTAGTTGTAACAACATTTAACATTTAAATTCTCAATTTTTCCAACACATTTATACACAGGAGGCATGTCTTGGAAATTATAGTCTTGAGGCTAACGTTTTGGCAGCAAGCAACCTAAGGAAATACCCAGAGGCCTGGACCACATCGACCCTTTTTTCATACTGTGCTCTTCTGCGGGCCACTTCATAATTTTTTCTCTGATTATATGACTAAGTGACAAGCAGTGTATTTATGCATCATCATAATGACAACTCTAGGTTGTGATAATTTTTTTGGGCGACCATAAGTTCATAACAAGTAAAAAAAAAAAAAAAAGGAGATGTAGAGCCCTGTATATAGGCAATCACTGGACCCCCCCCCCCCCAATCAAACTATCTTGGACACTGACCAAACCAGCAAATTACCTTCGTAACCTTCACAACAACTGGTTCTGTTACACCAAGCTGCTGAAAGACATGGCAAAAGAGACACATATCAACCATTTATTATAGTTTTAAAGATAATCAACATTTAAATTCTTAAATGTCTCATAATTTTATATGTTGAAACTTTTATCCAATGCTCGTTGGATGCGCTTATATGACAAAAATAAAATTGTCATTGGAAGTGCACCTCTGGGAACAACAGATTTGCCAATTTTCAAGATGTAACCTTCCAGGTCCCTCGATTGGCTTAATTTCAAACACTGTGACCTTGGTCACAGATTCCTTGTGATGCGTTATTATCCAAACCATATGTCTAGAAGTAGGGATGAAATCCATCGACAATATAAACAACTGCAGTAAAAGCAACGATGACAAGCGGAAAAAGAATTATCAAAAAGACATTAGAACTAGCTGATGGCTTTTACCATGGTTCATTCAGAGCACTAATATAAACATCTTGAACATGGACAGGTGCAAAATCAAAATGTTGGTAATTCAAGTGCAAAGAAAGTCCAAGTTGACCTGAAATAAAGTTCTCGAAATTTACTGGTGCAAAATTACAATCTTGACAGTTCAAGTGCAAAGAAACTTAAAGTTAAGCTGACAGCTGATTTTAAAACAATTCTAAAAAGTGACGTTCCTTCTTCCGCATAACAACCAAAAAGAAATCTTAATTCCTATCATTGTTCTAAGGGCAAGTATTTAAAATATGAATGTGTATCTTTCAAAAGCCTTTAATGAATTAGAATAAAAGAAGAGATGCCCTGTATTTTTAATCTTCGCTTGTAAAAAGGAACATCCATGTGTGTCAAACTGGCTCTCAGCTTTTGGTTCGATAACGAAACTAAATTAGGCTGGCACCAGGTTATGGCTTTTGGAGGAGCAATGTGTGGAAATTTAAGACTCAAGAATTCATATCGATGGTTACATATTGACAGAAAGCATGCATGAAATCATTACATCACATTTGCACTTCGATATTTTAAATTGTTTTCGCTTATCGATGAGCAACCGAAACAATGCTTTTCAACAGAAGTCTTGAGAGTCTGTTTTCAGCGCTTTCTACATGTAGGACGAGAAAAGTCCAGGAGGGTACACATTAATTTTGGAATATATGTTCGAGAGGATATCACATGGCATTATTTGTCAGACCCTAAAATACAAGCATGCCCATGTTACATATGGATACGAGCACATTGTACTAAGTGAAAATCGCAAGTCCTTATACACCTAGTTCTCTTTTGTGAATCAGAAAACACACCAGCAAATGACAAGAAATAGATCATCTACTACCGTGCTGCTACTTGCGAGCCGTGTTGAAAACCAAAATGAGAACAGATAATCAGGGAAATTTTCCAATTAGTCTCTTGCTCCCTACAGTTTTCCATTACGTATTTATGCACGGGTGAATGCCTTGGAAATTACAGCCTTGAGGTAAACTCTTTGACAGCAAGTAACCTTTGGAAACACACCAGAGGTCTGGACCACATCAACATTTTCTTTTCATATTCTATTCTTCTACTGTCCAGGTCATAATGTTTCTTCTAATCATGTGCTTCAAGTGACCTACATTGTATTTATGCATCATTGTAATGACATCTATGGTTTGTGGTAAAATCGATTTAATGCGACCGTAAGTTGAGTTGACAAGGAGTGAAAAAAAGGTGTGCAGCCAATATATGTGCATTCCCAAACAAGTTATCTTAGTCATTGTCCCATCCAGTAAATTACCTTTGTTACCTGCTGAACAACTCTTGTCCTGTTGTGCTACGCTGCCAAACTACCTAGCTAAAGACATATTTGGTTGACAAAACGTTATGTTGTTTTGCTTCACGGCCCTTCCTTGTGACAGTTTTAGGTAGCATTTTAATCTGATTTTCACGTTCCAAAATGGTCTAGCCGAGAAAAAAATAACTGTTAGGAAACGAGGCCGTGTCCATTATGAATCTTTTTGCACATGAATGTATTTTTAATTTGTCCATGAGTCACTGTATTTTAACAGTAACTTATTCAAATGAAATATATGACTGACGGACAGCCGAATTGCCAGTAAAACAAGTTTACTATTTATGCCACGAATCCTATTACACAATAAATTTGATTTTCACATTTTTGCCGGTTAAATATAAGAGTTAGAAATAAAAAAAAAACTCAAGGCATATATATATATATATATATGCGTGTGTGTGTATATATGTGTATGTATGTATATGTGTGTGTATATATGGCCCATTTCAAGGGTGAAATAACATTGCGTTTATGAACGAACTTCACACCAGCAAATAACGCCATGAGAATGCGTGGCCTGAGGGATACTGACCATGTAACCTCCTGGCACAGGTTCTTAATTGGCACTTGTCAAAGAAATTTTTAGAAAGAAAAATGTTTATTGTGGTAGCCACGATGATACTAAGAAGCAGACGGACAGCATGACTATGGCAAACCGCAGGCGGACTAACCGTGACATGAACTTGGTTATCAACAGCTCGTCTCGTTGATAGAGTTCATTTTATCTCTGTTTTATATTTACGTTCCCCAAATTTTCAAGCTTTGCATAAAACTTATCAACAAGATACACACAGGCAATATCTTTTGCTGTATATATTTATATATATATATATATATATATATATATATATATATATATATATATATATATATATATATACATATATATATATGTGTGTGTGTGTGTGTGTGTGTTATTAGCACTGTATCAAGATTGTCTGAAGGACTATTCCAATTGATATCTTTTGTTGCACATATCTCTCATTTGCACTGTATCAAGATTTTCTACAGGACAATTCCAGGCAATATATATATATATATATATATATATATATATATATATATATATATATATATATATATATATATATATATATATATATATATATATATATATATATATATATATGTATGTATGTATTTATTTATTTATTTATTTATTTATTTATTTATTTATTTATTTATTTATTTTTCTGCACGAACCTGTCATTTGCAAGGTATCAACATTGTCTGAACGACTCTTCCAAGCCACGGATCTTCCTGTATATGCTTTCCCTATATCTATCACCAGGGTTGTTTATTAGGATATGCAATATGTTTCTAACATGTCTCCTCTTCACGCCACACCCCAGGGTCAATGAAGGATCTTTGCGTGAATTTCTTCTTCCTGCACATGTAGTTTTATTATCCTTTGTTCAAATACATTTGCATTTCAAACAAGTGAAGATTGGGGGAGCCTATATTAACCCTCTACTTCATTCCACATGAAGCTTGTCAACATGGTACTTAGGTGGGTAAATTAGTGCCTTGTTCCTGCAAATAAGGTATCTTTTATTGTACTGTAATGTTCAAAGGATACTGAGGACCAAGTATGCATTATCTTTTTGTCATTTTGACAAATGACTTAAAAAAATAATGGAGTCTTTGAGACAATTTATTTCTTTCCTGCTCAAATCGCCCTATGCAAATTGTCATCTGCCTTCGTTTTCACTCAAGTTCCATGTAAACAGAAAATATGCAAGTAAGACCTGTCAAGATGGAACGCCCCAGGTCAATAGTTTTCCTTGGTGTGGCTTGAGCACATAGTGCCCAAACCACACAAAGAAAAGCTATCGACCTAGCCTTATTCTGACCAAGAGTGAGTTTACTTTTTATTTTCATTGAGACAATCAAAATACAGAAAAAGCCCAAATCGATCGTGTTAAAACCAAAAAATCTACACTTTAGTTTATGAGAGCCTAGGGCAATATTGGTAATGAATTGGCCCCAAAATATATGACAGTAGTTCTGAAAGGAGTGTGATATATCGTTGCTTTGTTTATGAACCAATGAAAGGTTGTTGAATGTTCCAAATAGCCTTCTTTCTCTCTCTGTTTATCCACATACCAACTTGTTTATTCACCTGTCTCGCCATCAATTCATTAAGATATATATTGCTAACTTCATTTACTTTATTTCTCAATCTAGCAAAGCAGGCGTAATTAAGCAACCCAATATATCTGACCTCTAACAGTTTTTGCAGTGTCACAAATTGTGCACGAAAATCGCTGAAGAAAATTAAGTGTCAAAGAATCACCCTGCTGCGACCAGGTCTTTCGACGCTCATTATCTATTCTGTGGAATGGAAAACTTGAAACTTGCAATGAGTGACAGAACCCATAATGCGTTTCCCCGTACAAACCTACACCATTACCCTTGGCAACAAAGACCTCGGTTTGTGGTTCACAAATTTTGAACAAAACGCGGGTGGCATTTAAAATAGGACCCCGAAGTGCCTGCAGGTAGGGAGCAAGTTGAAGGACTAACGGGGCGGAGAGGAACAAGAGCGTCTTTATCAGATGTATCAAACAAATTAATATAACTACATGCTAATAATTTATGCTCCCTGAGTATTGCAATTTGTTGATATTGGTACAGTACATTTAAGTCTCTCATGACAAGCTCTCCGGCCAATAGGTGAATAAAAGATGTGAAGTGGGTCAAAAAATGGAAAGACTAGCGGTCTTACAATGGAAAAGTGAGATGGAAACCTGAGATTTAATGTAGCCCAAGGACCTAAACTTCTCAAAACATAATAAAGCCAGCATTAGGTAAAAAGTATTAATCTATATTTTTGTAACAAATTCTTGCATCATGCGTGGCAAGGTTTCCTGAAATAACCCATCTGTAATTTAACCTCATTGCAATAATTTGAGGACTGTTCAAAGCATTTTTGCAAAGTTAATGGTTCTTCAGCAGACAACGATTTTATGGTTGCGTCGCGGACAAAATGACAGTGTTACTATCATTTATTTTGTGATTATTGGGGTTTTGGGAAAAGATGCATGCCATGCTTGGTTTGCATTTGTTCAGTATCTCTTGATATTCACCTCTGGGAACATTTGTATGTGGAACCATATACGCTGTATAAGATATGAAAATTGATGTGTGAATATCATAGACTTAGGTTGTTGACTAAATACAGTTTACATTAGAAACAAAAAATGTTGCACCAGTATAAACATGGCAAACTG
>OZ026630.1:20891587-21127030 GCA_964020975.1 Hermodice carunculata
TGAATCTTCACAACCCACAAAAATGGGTTCAGTAGCAGGGGACATCTGGTGGCAAAAACGTACAGTTCAGGGTGTGGGAAGGTTGCTCGGCAACGAGTTATCTGTAAGTGGACAGCAAGCTAAGAACTGGAAAAGCCAATACTTCTCCTTGAAGTGTTGACTTAAGCATGGAACTCGGTATGAATGAAAAACAAAGCATGCAACTGAAGGCTGGCAAGGGGGGGGGGGGCAGCCATAGATGTAGGCTGTAGTATGTCCTGCTGTGTGGATGAAAAGCCACACTTACAAATGTCCCCGGGGCATAAATTTGCTCCTTACCATTGCACGTTGAAATAGCCAAATTTTGTTTTCACATTTGGTATAAACATATTTATTGGATTAACTTCTATACATATTTTGCACAAGTTATTCGCAATTGGGAAAAAGGGCTTTGCCCTATGTGAATCCCTCTTGCAAGGAAAGGACACAACACAGAACTGACTAGACACATGGGTACGAGTGGAGGAGACGCCAATATGGACAAGACAGATAAAGGGGCATTTATTATCGTGTAAAATCTTTCCAGATTAGAGTACGGATTTGAACAGTCACACAAGTGAGACACAGCCTAGAAACCGAACCTGAGATAAGAGAACTAAGTTATTTAGCCAATACAAGTAGGCTTGAAGAGGTTTTTACATTTTGACAACAATGAAAGAAGTTCGAAATACATGCCATAGCTACACAGTACTTCACACCCTGTAGTAAGCTGGAACAAGATGGGTTATCAAATACTTGATGTATCGTCACCATATGTACAAAAAAAAAAAAAAGCAAAAAAAAAAAAAAAAAAGGCAAAAAAAAAAAAAAAAAAAAAAAAAAAAAAAACAGGATATACAGACCAAACAGAGAGATGCAAGAGATACAAGATGGATCCGAAGTTCCAATGCATCTTGAAGTGTGGGTACCGGTATGACCAGTGACTGCATGGTTGAATGGCTTTCGTGTTGAACTTACTTATCAGGCTTGGAGTAACTCAATTAATAATCTACTAGCAGTTATGCATAAGTCACACACACACACACACACACACACACACACGCGCGCGCGCGCGCGCGCGCGCGCGCCCCAGTAAGGAGGGGCCATACCAGTCACAAGGGATATTACATAAACACAATTCTTGCTTTTACTTTACGTGGGGAAGCAGTTCATTTTTTGGGGTTTTACAGCTTAGTGGAATTTAGTGTTTCAGTAGACTTGTTTTGGTGGGGTGGGGTGAAACTATATTTGATGAAAGATTTTGAGTGCCTTTGTTATGCTCAACCTCAATCATAAATCTGTGATTCCAGAATGTCTCCTCACGAATATCTTCAAAACTGATTAAGGTGGAGGTGCCTTTCCAACTTCCATTTATAGATTTCTGCTGTGGGTGTACCCAAAGAATCACAACAAACGTTATGTAATTTTAATTTTTTGATTCTTAGGGGCGCTTGAACAAGTTAAATGAGGTAGACCTATCACGTGTCATTCCTTCTATTCTTAGGTTTTAGCTACCATAGCATCCGATGAAGCTTTGAAAGCACCTGACAGATTTGCTATCGTAGCAAGTGGTCTTTTCTAATTTTAAGGTGTTTCCCATGCAGAATCAGTCTACTGTTATGGGTGCGATCTGACTCACATTTTATGGTCCGGGTTCGTTTACTTCATAGAGGCAAAAAATCTTCTTGGCCTCCTTGAAGTGACACAAGTTCACATAAATACATTTAAAGTAGACGTTGTAAGAAAGATTATGATCGGTAGATTACGATAACATTTAAAACGCTGCTCTTTGTTTACAATTGTTCCACAAACAGCCATTTATTTATTAACATGTGACACGTGCACAAAATACGAAACCCAGAACTCAATATGCATATGGACTTAAATTGCCTACATTTTGTCATTCCTCCACTCTAGAGTTATGAACAGAGAATGTATGGCTTAGAAGCTCATCTAACCGGCTCCACTGTTGGCTGTGTAGTTGGGGATAACTTCCCGACACGACAGCATATTTAGGTACATGTCCGGGTAGCCAGCACGAGGCATGTTGTCAAATAAGATGCCACGCAGGTCACTACAAGGTATAATATAAAACTAGGAAAGATGATTTGCTGCATAGCAAATCAGTGTGTGTGTGTCTTCAAAGCATATTGGTATGGCAATGTACAACTATTCCACAAAACAGGAGTAGAAGTTGGAATGGCATCTCTATCTATTATAGCTTTCAAGTTATTCAAGATTTAAAATTTCTAATGGTGCTTTTTAACATAATTTAAATTGCTACAACTTTTATTTTTAATTCATTAGGTGATCAGGTGCCAATGGTCAACAACCCCCTAGTAGAAGTTGGAATGACATCTCTATTATACTGTTGAAGACATTCAAGTTTGAAATTTTCAAATTCAGAAAGACAGAAAGAAAGAAAGAAAGAAAGAAAGAAAGAAAGAAAGAAAGAAAGAAAGAAAGAAAGAAAGAAAGAAAGAAAGAAAAGTGTGTGTTGACACACACACACTTTAATGATAGACTGCATGAGCAGGGATCTTGAGCATTTCCTGGACTGTGTAATTGTATATAAATAATGTAGCCCAATATATTTTCTTTAAGAGTCACTGAACTGATTGGTGTCCAGAAAGAAAACTTTAACTTATAATTAAATTACCAAACTGACATTGCTATTCAATCAATGCAGCCAATGTTTAAATGACAAAATTAACTCATTCAGTGATGAACCCAAAGGATATGCTCTTTGCTGATTCTTTCAAATTTGCATTGCTAATACAATGTGTGAAACAAATAAAATAGGTCAGAATATCACAAATCATGAGCAGATATTATATTCTATTATGATTGTCAGAAATTTTAAATCAGAACCCCCTTATTTAAAAGATAAGAATACTCAGTATATCCCTTTGATACAAATTTTACTGACAGTAAATGAAGACTTCTGTCCTGAATGAGTCAAGGGATGCCTCATTTTCAAAGGGTCATTTTGATGTCACATCTTGTAAAATATATACCAGGATTATGGCTTGTTTGCAGTTTACTTGAGATGTGACACCCCTGTAAAAATTTAGCAACGCATTTGTTACCCCTAACTATATAATTATAATGGAACATTTTGAAATCCCTGGCAGTGCCTGATGAGACCAAGACAGGTCGAAACGCGTTGCACAGTCTCCAGTTGCCTCTTCTTGGCTACTTGCTTTGTCTAAATTACCCCTGTAAAAATGTCGCACAGGTCTTAAGATGCTGATAAAGGCTGTGGATTATGAGTGAAATCTATTGGGGGTAATAGAATACACATAAACTTAAGGCGGAAAGGGTAGGGTTTATTTTGATGTGGTTACACTTGCCAGGACTTTGGAATAAGCTGGCCATTTGATACCAATCATTCACTGTCACTGCTCATGTGTGTTTGGTGGGGTGGCAGACACATAGCAGGGCCAGCTCCACAGTGAAATGGTGTCCCTATAGCCGGATTATTTTGTAAAAAATCCAATTATTTGACGCTACAAAGGTGAAAATAAAACCCATATAAATGTCTACAGCAGCACCCATGTGGACCTGTTGACAAACACCACTAATTATAGCAGCCGGGTTGAGTGGCAGGGCAAAGAGGTCAGTGATAGGCTGTTTGGCCCACCAGGACTGTGGTCACAACCAATGAGATGGCCCCCAGAGCTCAAGTTAGGTGGAATGGACTGTATATAAGATATTGAAGATTTAAAACTTTAATTAGCCCTCATTTGCATAATTTTGAAAAGCATGACTTCTCATTATAAAAATGCCAGACTTTGTATATAGAACTGTAATTGTGCCAAGTTTAGAGTTTCTACGTGTTATACTTTTCAAATGAAATGTCGGACAAATTTGCCTGTAAAGAAAGAAAGAAAGAAAGAAAGAAAGAAAGAAAGAAAGAAAGAAAGAAGAAAGAAAGAAAGAAACTAGAAAAGATGATTTGCTGCATAGCAAATCAGTGTGTGTGTCTTTAATGTACAACTCTTCCATAACACAGGAGTACAAGTTGGAATGGCATCTCTATCTATTACACCTTTGAAGTTATTCAAGATTTAAAATTTCTAATGGTGCTATTTAGCATAATTTAAATTTCTAGAACTCTGTTTTAGAATCATTATATGCGCAGTGGCCAACAACCCCCTAGTAGAAGTTGAAATGGCATCTCTATCTACACTTGTTTTGAAAATATTCAAGTGTTAAAAGTTCAAATGCTGCTAATTAGCATAATTTAAATGGCTACAACTTTTGTTTTAGATTCATTAGATGCGCAATGGTCAATAAACCCCTAGTAGAAGTTGAAATGACATCTCTATCTGTAATAGTTTTGCAGAAAGTCAAGTTTTAAAATTTCAAATGCCCCTAATTTGCATAATTTTAAATATCTTCATTCCTCTGTATAAAACGGTCAAAGTCCTTGTATGGAGGTACAATCATACAACCAAATCGGATGAAAATTGACCAAGTTATGGCAAGATGAAACTTTCAAAGGGCCAAATGACCTTGACCTTTGCCCTTTCGAGGTTACATGTTCTTATAAAAATGTGGAATGTTGCAATACCTACAATTTGAGTCCAACATGATTAGAATTGGATGGAAAATGGCCAACTTATGACTGGATGAAACTTTCAAAGGTCCAAATGACCTTTGACCTTTAAAGGTCACGTGTAAATTTAAAGATATGCAAGGTTACAATAGCTACAATTTGAGCCCAACATGATCAAAATTGGATAAAAATTGAACAAGTTATGGCTGGAAGAAAGCCACCATCGAAAGTGGCCTTTGGCCTTGAAATGACCTTTCACCTTGAGATGACCTCCACCTGAAGTGAACCTTGACCTCAAAAATGACATTTTGGCTTAAAATTGACCTTTGACTTGACATGACCTTTGACCTTGACATGACCTTGACATTTGAGATGACCTTTACCTTGCTATGATCAAACTCCCTTACACTCAGAACCACATCTACTATAGTTTATAAGATATTGAAGATTTAAAACTTTAATTAGCCTTCATTTGCATAATTTTGAAAAGCATGACCTCTCATTATAAAAAGGCCAGACTTTATCCATAGAAGTATAATTGTGCCAAGTTTGAAGTTTCTACATGTAATACTTTTCAAATGAAATGTCGGACAAATTTGCCGGTAAAGAAAGAAAGAAAGAAGAAAGAAAGAAAGAAAGAAAGAAATAAAGAATTCCTAGAAAAACAGAAAAGTGTGTGCTGACACACACACTTTAATAAAGAATTCCTAGAAGAACAGAAAAGTGTGTGCTGACACACACACTTTAACTACCTCAGAATCCTGTCCCGCGGTAACTGAGATGCTGCATGTAATGAGCCATATTCGCTCTGCAGCAAAGGATCAGTACGAAGTACTTATAGTACATCTGTGTAATATGGTACGGTACATCAGTGCAATATAATTAGTTTTTGCTTACTTGATGTATGATGCAGGGTTTTCTTTGTACAAATCTGCGTACATAAACTATGTACTTCTATCTCCTATCATTTGTTCAGCCAATCACATCAAAGAGATGTGGATTTTTTATGAAATATTTTAATTTGATGAAGAATCCCAATTTGATGATTTATGTGCATATACACAATGACCAAATTGGCGAAAAAAGCGTTCAAAATTCTTTGCGGATGTTGAAAAAATTGTCATACCATATCAGGGCAGGCTAAAAAAATATGTTGTCTGTGAGATAAAAGTTGACCATATGTTGTCAACACCCGTGGGGAGGTCGACGACTTGTATTAGGCTCATGTTGTGGATGTCTTTGGAGAAATATAGTGCATTATTGTATTGAGTTGAAATGGACCATGTCTTCCAATTTATGTCGGAAACATTGAATTCTCCCATCCCGACTGAGGAATCTGGGAAGACAGAATTGAAATATTTAATTATGAAATACTGGATATTGGCGCAGTAGGTGTTGTGTCTTGATGGGGATCTCTAAGAAGTAGCATTGGATGCAAAGTGTCCCCAAACATATAGGTAAAAGTTAGAATCTCATCCCTATCCATTGCCATTTTGAGTATTTCCAGATTTTCAAATTTAAATTGTCTCTAATTTGCATCGTATAAATTGCTAAGACTCTTGGTCTATTTTTGTTAGTTACACAGTGGCCAAGAATATATAGGTACAAGTTGTTATGAATAGTCACTATTACTATATCAACTACCAGAATAACCGTGCAGTTTCCTCTTTCATGCGAAATCAGGGAGCCGGGAAGTAAGATAATATGCCGCTTCTGGTCTTTGTGTTTACAAGGAAACCGAAATAGAAAATAGAAGTAGCTACTTACTTGTGTTATTTAAAATGCAGTTTGTTTGTTTGTTCTTTTTCTTTCTTTTTTTCTGGGACTGTATATCACATTTTGACAATGTCACCTTTGAATATTTCAAAAGCTGTGTTTAATGGTCATAATATGGACACTCTGCTTATTTCCTCCCAAAAATTACGAAAAAAAACAAAACAAAACAAAAAAACAAAACAAAAACAAAATCAGAAACAACAACAAAAACAGAAACAAAACAAAACAAAACGAAACAAATTGGTGCCACCAAAATGTGTCTCGGGAGAATGCAGACAGGAATCCTGGACAGAGACCTGGGATCTAGATTATTGTGTCGAGAAAATAGTCTGCTGGTGTTACCAGTTAACACATCATCTTGTATGAAATGCTAAACTGTTTGGTCTGCTGTGAAACTCCTCTGAACTGGAAACAATGTTGAGATATAGGCCTACTGGATTGTGTAACAATATCACGGTTTGCGACAGTTGATGAGGGTTTTCGTAGAAAGAATCTCCGGTTCTATGCGGAGTAGCAGGAACACTTTTTGACGTCTTTGTTAAAACAAAAAAAGTGGGCCTATCACGTGAATTGATTTGCAAGTCAAGTTAACATGCACCACACAAGTCCAGAGCACCATATGCTTTATCTGGACCTGTCCAAGCCCAAGGACAACGGACAGTCTTTTCATGGAGGACTAAATGTTTTGTTTGTTTTTTTTTTTACAAAAATTAAGCCTTCAATTCAGTATTGTATTTGAGAATGTGATTTATTTATCGGGTATGTTCATACATCGTGTTTTTTCATTATCCTCACCACAGCATTGCTGAGTTTACCTGTTTTTGATGGTGACAAATGTTAGTTGCAGGCCTGGGTAACTGGTACCACATTTCACCGTGGCGGTGGTCTGGTTGTATTTTCAGAACAGAAGCCCCGAGTGCCTGGACTGTTGACCCCTTTGGTAAAGCAAGGTAGTAAAACCTGAACTGCTGGCGTTTTCCTCAGGCTGTACCAAGCAAATAAAAAGACAAACAGTTAAGAAAGAAAGAAACGACAACCAGTGCCGTTGAGGTTCACAACCTTGTACATCTTACGATTTGTAGTTTTATTATTCAGACCCCTTTCGAAAACAAAACGATAACTACTGTGCTAAAATTACAAAACAAACAAAAAAACAAAGAATGAATAAAGATAAACCAAAATCTCAACCTTTTGTTAAATGGACACGTCTTAATTGTTTCATAATGCATTAAAATAATTTGAACTTTAACTGAAATATATATTTAGTTTGGCATAGTTTAGCTACTTTGCTTCTCAAGATCAAGCGGTAAATAAATAAATAAATAAGTAAGTAAGTCAGTAAGTAAATAAATAAATAAATAAATAAATAAATAAATAAATAAATAAATAAATAAATAAGAATCCAGCAAAAAATCAATATCATCCTTTTAGACCAAGTCAAACAGACACATATAATATGGGGTGAACAATTTGCCACAATTTTTAGTCTGGGCGACTCTTGAAATAACTCTGTATACCTTTTAGGAATTGCGCAGCATAAAACTTTTTTCAAGCAAGATTGTGTTGTGTGAAGTTTACCTTTTTATGAGACTATGTTGTGTATTTTCAAGATCCTTCGTTGGCTCTTATAATCATTATTATTATTATCATTATTATAATTAGTAGTAGTAGTAGTAGTAGCAGTAGCAGCAGCAGCAGCAGCAGTAGTAGTAGTAGTAGTAGTAGTAGTAGTAGTAGTAGTAGTAGTAGTAGTAGTAGTAGTAGTAGTACAAGGTGGACGATGCATTGCATGTAATTCCTCAAAATGATATAGCATAACTCTTTATCTCATGGAATGTAATACTGTTTGGCACAATTGTCGAGTTGATTTTCAAGAAATGATAAACACACTGTTTAAAGACAAATTAATGATACAAAGGAAAAGTTTTATGAGATAGGCCTACAAAATTGAGAACTTACACTAAATTTAAGGAGCATTTCGAATTAGAAACATTTATATGTAATGAAAAAATCAAACGTACGACAAAGCACTTGCACAACTGAGAATCAATGCCATAATCTTTCTATTGAAACTGGCAGGCACAAACGATCGATAAAAATACAACTAGTTCCAGTTCGCTTAAAAATCTGATCAATTTGGTAAATGAGCTATGCACCAACTTTTGAAGAATTAGATGACGGAGAAAAATTGTTTTTAATTGTGAGGTGTCAATGATGATAATAATAATAATAATAATAATAATAATAATAATAATAATAATAATAATAATAATAATGATGATGATGATGATGATGATGATGATAATAATAATGATAATAATAATAATTTATTTCGGAAAACTACTCCTTTGACACGGGGGCACCGTAGACCGGGGTATGTCCACGATGCGTCCATGGTAGCACAAAATGATAACTATGTACAAACCAACATACATCTAAGACATCCATGACAATATACAATAAGAAATATATAAAATCTAACATACATCTAAGATAAATGTTCCAAACAGATACCAGCCTGATGTGTGAGCAGTCCGGAGACGATGCGCAAGAACACACACCCGTGTGTTAAAAGTGATGAAAATATTTACATTGTGAGGTACCATTATGTAGTGTCCACCGCTAACCATATTGTCTAGATACTCTTTTCGGCGGGACCACGCATGAAGCAGGAATTTTTTACATACATTGTCAAATTCAGAAATGGCGGTTTCATTTATGTGTGAACTATTGTGTCCCAAAAGCATGCATAGTTTGGTAAATAATGAGCCGTTCACGAATCCTTGCCAAATACATGTATTGCCACTCGTGGTTAGTCTGGACTCCAGTAATTTAAAATACTTAATTCTCAGGTCAGTAAAGTTTGGGCACAGAAAAAGAAAATGTTTCAAGTCTTCTGTTCCCGAACCACATAAAGTACAACTATCATGTTCCGATGTGCCCCATCTATACAAGTCCGCCTGTAGACCGAGACACTTAGTTCTTGCTTTGAATTTTAACCTGGCGCCATCAAAACCATTGTAATGAAATAGATAATTTTCTCTAGTAGAACGGACTTTAAGATATTTATACAAAGACAGGGTACTTTTTGCTTCAATTACATCGACAAATTCCTTATTGAATAACTGCATTTTTAATTTATGATACACACCTGGCAAAAATTCATTTTGTCTGTAAACTGCATGGTCTAGACCGACATTGACGAGTGTTTTGTTAATCTCATTTACGTAAGACCAACAGGATGGCGTTTTTTCTTTAAATTTACATAGTAATTCAGAGAAAATCTGTTTACAAAGGCGTGTTTTGTCAATGTACATTTTAGAATTGTTTTAAGGTTGCTGCCATAAAAATTGAAGGCCCACTGTAATGTAATCACACTATATTTTTCTCTCCCCGTTTGTCAGGTGAGTTGATTGTTTATTTATATTAAGTCTTTGTATGGTTGCTATCACGTGCTGCATCTTTGTTGTTTACTGTATTTTTCTTGTTCTTCGCCACAATGACTCAAACATAGAGGTAAAGCTCATTCATGGAAGCTGAAGGTGCACAATTGGTATGTGGCAATCCGCTCCAATTGAAAATAACAATTGAAAATACCATCTTTCATCGGAACAGGCAGTGTTACTTATTGTGGCAATATGCGTTGTTAAGCCCAGCGTGAACAATTCCAAAAATCTGCAAGGCAGTTTCAAAAGGAAATAGCGACCTGCATAAAGAGGATGGTCACGTCGAACTAAGGAAAAAATGTAAGGTACATCCTTCCAGTCGGGTCAGCTAGTTAATCTGCAGCGCGTGAAATTTCGTCACAATGCTACGGTTAGACTATGATGTATGAATGTCAATATACACTCCTGGGGAAAAAAGAGGCCGCCCCCACTGATTTTATATAGGCATCAGCTGTTCCAAATATCAGTTTGTATCGAAACTATGGAAGTCATATTGAATGTTATGTAACATGGACAGGGTAGCTAATGGTATGCCTGAGCAGTCACACAAAAAGGAAATGTCCTAAAGTTAGTTGACGGCCGGAAAATGTGTGTCTGGTATTGGGGTGCCAACGGGCTTTATGAGGGGCCATTGGCAATAGAAGGATCAATCTGCTTCCATGCCGATTATTCTGCTCCTGTCAAATTCATAGAGCTGTGAGTGACCCGAACGCCGTAACAATCTGATCCCTATATTACCACTACGCATATAAATGTCCTCATCATAGTAAAATAATTATGTTTAAAAAAAATATAAATCCGCCTACGTACTTTTGCCCCACCCCTGCACATATGTACCACGCTCATGCAACCCGTAATGTATAATACAGTGATTTGTAAAGTCTGCACTGAAATAATAATGGTGCTTGTTAAATTACGGTAAAGTGTCACTTAGATGAATCGTAGATTGTAATGGATGAGGAGGAGCAACATTTTAAAACTGTAAAAATTACAGTAGCTTACCTTATAATGAAACAATAAGGTGTTGTAATTTTACATCTGGAAGTAGACCTATTGTAATTTGCTACAGGAAATGTACACCTTATTTTTGTGCTTTTAACTTTGAAATATCATAAAAAAGAACTGAACAAAAATGGTTTCACCCCAAAATAACCTGCAAATGTATCCTGTTGCTTTAATGTCCAATTTGTTTTGACATCTAACTTAGGAATTTGCATAGGCCTACAGAGAGTCGGGCGTATCTGAAGAAAACATAGGCAATGAAAATTTGTTCCCGATGGGAAGACATAAACGAAATCTAAGACATTTGGGACTCGTACCCATTTGGCTCGGGGGACTCCGTAGAACTGTAGTCTGTTTTCATTATACATATGCTCACGGTGGACAGCAGCAGCAGCAGCAGCAGCAACAGCAGTATGGCCTCGATCGCTCAATGACAGACAATTTTTACTGAGCAAGGCTGACACACATGGCTGGAGTGTGGTGTTTGTGATTAAACGTGTATCTGCAGATTAGGCAAGTCTGAAGGCAGATGTAAACTTTGTACAGAGGATGATGGAACCCTTCTTCCTTTTATGATCACTTGTCCCAAAACTAACTTGATCATAATTAACCATTAGGCAAAGTTAGGAGAAAAATTAATGGAATTGAAGCAGGAATTTGTATGTCGGCAGTTCATGGGTTTATCGCTCCGAACTGAACTTTGGGTTGGCACACTAAAGGCTGTGGAAGAGAAACCAAGACATTGACTTTACGTGCGCCAAAACAGAAAGAAGTTTTTGGCCGAAGCATGGCAGTACAGGTATGAATTAGTACTTCTGGTGGAATCGGCTTTTGATTAGCCCACCCTTGTTACCACGGGATTTTAATATGCGTATATGTAAACATAATTTCATAGTACACACTGTGACATGTCCGTTTATATATATAATATAAGTGCTTTTTGCAATTTTATGTGTTTCTGACTCATCGTGGACCATGCCCTGACAGCGGTGTCCTCTATAAAAAGGGGCCATTGTTACAATAAAAAATCATCATCATCATCATCATCATCATCATCATCATCATCATCATCATCATCATTGCTCCTTAAACATTATAAACCTGAAATATATGATTGTGTCTATAAAAATGCTAGATAATTTGAACTGAAAAATTGCATAACCCATTACGCAGGTACAGGTTGTCAGCAACCACCAAAGAAGTGTAATACCTGTGGCGGTGGACACTGCTGTTCTAACAAATGAGGGTTAATTTATATGTCGTTGTTGTACTCGCCATGGCTTTCATAAATTAACCCGGCATGCAATACAGGAAGAATCATCAACTGAAATGAATTTCATAAGCTGCTTTCAGTCTTTCTTATACACAGATATGCATTTTCGAGGTAGAAACAAAAACAAACAAAAACAAAAAAAACAAAAACAAAAAAACAAAAAAAAACAAACAAACAAAAAAAAAACAAAAAAAACAAACAAACAAAAAAAATCAATGTGACCTGGATCATTATGTCACATTCTTAAAATTAAATGTGTGCAGGAAATCTCAGTATTCAATATGAATCAGAACTGTTTTCCACAATCACGTTCAAAAGAGAATTCAGTTGCAACTACAAAAGAAGATTTGCTTAAAAGCAAATCTTTCTGTGTGCCTCAAAAGTTGGAAATGTTAAATGTTACAACTTTTGTCCTTTAGTACTACACATTCCATGAAGCTTATGGCTGGATGAAAATTTCAAAGTCCAATTGACCTTGACCTTTGACTTTTGAAGGTCACAGGTAACTTGCAAAAATGTACAGTGTTAAAATCAGACGAAAATTGACCGAGTCATGGCAAAATGAAACTTTCAAAGGGCCAGATGACCTTGACCTTTGCCCTTTAGAGGTTACAGGTTCTTACAAAAATGTACAATGTTGCAATACCTACAATTCGAGTCTAACATGATTAAAATTGGATGGAAGTGACTGGATGAAACTTTCAAATGTCCAAATGACATTGACCTTTGACCTTTACAGGTGACACGTAAATACAAAAAATATGCAGTGTTACAATAGGTGCAATTTGAGCCCAACATGATCAAAATTGGATAAAAATTGACTGAGTTATGGCCAGATGAAAATTTCAAAGGTCCAAATGACCTATATCTTTGACCTTTAGAGGTCAAATGTAAATACAAAAAGTGTGCAATATTACAATAGCTACAATTTGAGCCCACCGTGTTAAAAAATGAATAAAAATTGACCAAGCTATGGCTAGATGAAAATTTCGAAGGTTCAAATGACCTTGACCTTTACCCTTTGACCTTTAGAGGTCACATGTAAATTGCAAAAATTTGCAGTGTTAAAAAATAGCTACGATTTGAGTTCAACATGATCAGAATTGGATAAAAATTGACCATGTTATGGCTAGATGAAAATTTCGAAGGTTCAAATGACCTTGACCTTTACCCTTTGACCTTTAGAGGTCACATGTAAATTGCAAAAATTTGCAGTGTTAAAAAATAGCTACGATTTGAGTTCAACATGATCAGAATTGGATAAAAATTGACAAAGTAATGGCTAGAAGAAAATTTCAAAGGTCCAAATGACCTTGACCTTTGACCTTTAGAGGTCACATGTAAATAACAAAAATGTGCAGTGTTACAAACATATTAATTGAAGTTGGATTGGTTACCTGTGCCTATTATAGTTTTGAAAATATTCAAGATTTAAATTTTCAAATGGCCCTTATTTGCATCAATTTCAAAACCGTTGAACCTCATTACAAAAACTGAAGACTTCATATATGGATGTATAATCATGCCACGTTTGGAGTTTTTACGTGTAATACTTTTCAAATCAAATGTCGGACAAATTTGCCTGTAAAGAAGAACGAAAGAAAGAAAGAAAGAAAGAAAGAAAGAAAGAAGGAAGGAAGAAAGAAAGAAAGAAAGAAAGAAAGAAAGAAAAAAAAGAAAGAAAGAAAAAGGAGAGAGAGAGAAAGAAAGAATTTCTAGAAAAACCATATGTCTGTGTTGGCCTACAGACATAAAAATGGCCATGACTGCTATACAATGCACCATTTACCTTTTGTCATTCCTAAAAAAGCAGAACTGGAGTCGGTTAAACTGTAGTCTATCACCCATCTTTCACTGGCGCATTTCATCCCAAGGATGTGTCAGCAGCCGAACTGCCCACAGACAGTTCACAATTGTGTTCCAGTTTTGTGATCATGGTCTGCCATCTTGCTCCTTTCACCTGGTCCTCTGGGGTTTCTTTGTCCTTTTATACGCGTGAGCACGACATTTTCAGTCCCCTTTGCCTCTCTTTCTTTTTTCAAGCTTGTCTTGACTGGTTGCAAAGTATGAGCCACATGCGTCGCTAGCATGATCACTGGTTTGAATGGTTTCTTTGTCTTCTGCGTCTTCTCTCCCTAATGGTGAAGAGTGAAGGGTTTTTCCTTTGGCCATATTGTGCAGTTGTGTAACCCACTCACACCGGTCCACATTTCTGATTATCTGTAATATCATTTTGTATCTTTCATCAAAACAGCGAATTGTGCTTACACTGCTCTAATTTCACAGTTACATCAAGTAATATAGTTGGAGTGACTTGATTCTTTATGCAGTATGATCTTTTATGTCTTCTCGTAACATTAGAGAATGTCAATAACATAAATGATAGTGGTGTATTATGGAGCGGCATTCAAAGTTCAGCAGCATTTAACTAGCATATACATCTGCAGCCTACATACTGACACCATTTTAAGTTTCCATCTGATTGGTCAGATTTATTGTGTTTGTAATTTTCCTGGAGTTCCTGAAATAAAAAACTTTCTTTTCCTGGGTTATATTCCTCCTCCTTCCGCCAGGCCCTGGAAAAGAGAAATATTATCTATCTTTTCCAGGGCCTGGCGGAAGACCAGTGAATCCTCACTGAGCCAGTAACCTGGTTAAAGAATAAAGAATCAATCATATTCCCATCGCTGCCTGCCAATGGAGGTCTTCCTCTTTCATAGGATGACCTGCGGCTTTTTATGGTGTTGTTTAGTTTGTTTTGCCCAAGTTACAGAAGAGCTTCCACCATTTAGCATACTTTGCTGTAAGGTTTTCATTATATTTAGGAAACAAATCTTCTTTTGGCTTCGTCATCTTTTCAACTACACAATCACATCTGTCGACCTACTAATATCATACTGACTCATAAACTGCAATACATGAGTGAACAAAAAGTACGAAATAAAACGTAAAAGGCGAAACATACTAAGAAAAAAAAGAAGAAGAAAAACAAATCCAAAAACAAAACAAAATAATAGAGACTAGGTGCGGGGTCAACTGTAACTTTTAGAAAGTATAACACAAATTATCGCTGCTGATGGATCAGCGGACTCCCTAAATTTTCTTCCGAACTCACCCTGATTATAATAAACCTCACAGCATTAAACATACATAAGCTAGCCATTTTCCTCACTGCATATCTTTCAATTATTTTGGCTCAGGATCAGCATTAACTCATTTCACCCTGATCGAAAGCTGTTGACCATGAGCATATAATTTGGAATGATCTTCTATGCAAGTTTCATCTAAAATTTTGAAACATAATCCCTAAATTAGTAAAATACAACTAGCAGACGACATTAAGATGTTAGCGGGAAAATCGTCATTAGACATTACACCTTGTCTATTATTATCATAATATGATGCCATAGTTTTATGTCTTGTATTTTTACCTAATGTTAAATTCTGGAGATATAAATCCTATGCATGCTTTATCTTGAGTTTAAGACATGACCTTGGTTTATAGGACTTATAATTATGTATGTTATCTATCTATCTATCTATCTATCTATCTATCTATCTATCTATCTATCTATCTATCTATCTATCTATCTATCTATCTATCTATCTATCTATCTATCTATCTATATATATATATATATATATATATATATATATATATATATATATATATATCTTAGTTTGTACATGAACTAATTTCCTTATTTTGGTGTATGATTAAAGTGTGTGTGTCAACACACACTTTCCTGTTTTTCCTCGAGTTCTTTATTAAAAGTGTGTGTGTCAACACACACTTTTCTGTTTTTCTTGGAATTCTTTCTTTCTTTCTTTCTTTACAGGCAAATTTGTCCGACATTTCATTTAAAAAGTATTACACGTAGAAACTCCAATCTTGGCACAATTATACTTCTATGGATAAAGTTTGGCCTTTTTATGATAAGAGATCATGCTTTTCAAAATTATACAAGTTAAGCTAATTAAAGTTTTAAATCTTCAATATCTTATACACTATAGTAGATGTGGTTCCGAGGGTAAAGGAGTTCGATCAAAGCAAGGTAAATGTCATCTCAAATGTTAAGGTCATGTCAAGGTCAAAGGTCAATTTTAGGCCAAAATGTCATTTTTGATGTCTAGGTTCACTTCAGGTAGAGTTCATCTCAAGGTCAAAGGTCACTTCAAGGTCAAAGGCCACTTTCGATGGTGGCTTTCTTCTAGCCATAACTTGGTGAATTTTTATCCAATTTTCATCATGTTGGGCTCAAATTGTAGCTATTGTAACCCTGCACATTTTTTAAATTTACATGTGACCCCTAAAGGTCAAAGGTCAAGGTAATTTGCACCTTTGAAAGTTTCATCCAGTCATAACTTGGCCAATTTCCATCCAATTCTAATCATGTTGGACTCAAATTGTAGGTATTGCAAGAATGCACATTTTTATAAGAACATGTTACCTGAAAAGGCCAAAGGCCAAGGTCATTTGGCCCTTTGAAGGTTTCATCTTGCCATAACTTGGTCAATTTTCATCCGATTTGGTTCATGTTGGGCTTAAATTGTTGGTATTGTAACACTGCGCCATTTACATGTGACCTGTAAAGGTTAAAGGTCAAGGTCACTTGGACTTTGAAATTTGCATGCAGCCATAAGCTTAATGTAATGTGAAGAACCAAAGGATAAAAGTTGTAGTATTAAATATTTACAACTTTTTAAGGTACACAGATAGATTTGCTTTAAAGCAAATCTTCTTTTCTCGTTTCTTTCTTTCTTCTTTACCAGCAAATTTGTGCGACACTTTTCTCGAAAACTATTACACATAGAAACTCCAAATTTTCAATCTTGAATAACTTAAAAGCTATAATAAATAGAGATACCAATCCAACTTCTATTCCTGTGTTATGGAATAGTTGTACATTGCCGTACCAATATGCTTTGAAGACACACACAATGATTTGCTACGCAGCAAATCATATTTTCTAGTTCTTTCTTTCTTCTTTCTTCCTTACCAGCAAATTTGTCCGACACTTTTCTCGGACACTATCATACATAGAAACTCCAAACTTGGCATGACTGTACCTCCATACAAGGAGTTTGACCGTTTTATATAGAGGAATGAAGATGTTTAAAATGATGCAAATTAGAGGCATTTGAAATTTTAAATCTTGAATATCTTCAAAAGTATAATAGATAGAGATGTCAATCCAACTGCTACTAGGGGGTTATTGACCAGTGCGCATCCAATGAATTCAAAACAAAAGTTGTAACTATTTAAATTATCCTAATTAGCAGCATTTGAAATTTTAAAACTTAAATATCTTCAAAACTATAAAAGATAGAGATGTCATTTTAACTTTTACTAGGGGGTTATTGACTATTGTGCATGTGATGAATCTAAAGCAAAAGTTGTAGCCATGTAAATTCTGCTAATAAGCAGCATTTGAAATCATAAAACTTGAATATCTTCAAAACTTTTATAGATAGAGATGTCATTTCAACTTCCACTCGGGGGTTGTTGACCATTGCGCATGTAATGAATCTAAAACAAAAGTTGAAGCAATTTAAATTATGCTAATTAGCAGTATTCGAAATTTTCAATCTTGAATATCTTCAACACTATAATAGATAGAGATGTCATTCCAACTTCTTGTAGGGGTTGTTGACCATTGCGCACCTACTGAATATAAAATAAAAGTTGCAGCAATTTAAACTATGCTAAATAGCACCATTAGAAATTTTAAATCTTAAATAACTTCAAAGCAATAAAAGATAGAGACGCCATTCCAACTTCGACCCCTGTGTTATGGAATAGTTGTACATTGCCATATCAATATGCTTTGAAGACACACACACTGATTTGCTATGCAGCAAATCATCTTTCCTAGTTTATATGTGTCTCCTTTCTCTCTTGACTCCTGTGTTGGTAATATTTCTGGGAGGATGACTTCAATGTATGGTGTCATAATTAATTTGAGTTATGATATATTATTTTGATGTATGATGTATTTTTATTTCGATGTATTGAAGTTTTATTTCTCCTCGCGACAAGGGTTGGGGGTGCGGGTCAGTTTTTATCCACTCCCAGACCGGTAAAATGTTGTGGCATGCTCTTTTGTATTATAACCATTGTGTATGCCCACACAGTTACACCATCGCGGAGTTAAAATTTAAAGGAAGCTCGCTCCATTGTCTGACAATAGACGGGAAAAAAATTGTTGAAAAGATGCGTACGAGCCCCAAAGTGAGGAAGGTCAAATTTGTAGCGAGTATCATATGTGAATGTGTCACAATTAATAGGAGGAGATATAATAGAGCAGAGTGAGGCGGGAAGAAGGCTGCTTACCATTTTATACATCTTAGATAATTATGTCTGGATGCCAACCCAGACATTTTGTTTTTCCAAGAATTCTATCTTTCTTTCTTTCTTTCTTTCTTTCTTTCTTTCTTTCTTTCTTTCTTTCTTTCTTTCTTTCTTTCTTCTTTACAGGCAAATTTGTCCGGAGTTTTTCTTGGACCCTACTATTCCGAAAACCACCAAACTTGCCATGGTGAATGACCTATCAGTGAAATTAGGCACCTGACTTGGAATAGTCATGATGATTAGAATTATACAAATGAGGGGCAATTACAATTTTAAAAGCTCCATATCTTCTAAACTATTGGAGATGGACACAAAGTTCTAACTTACACATATAGGTTTGAGACAACTGGCAAATCCAATAGCATACAAACAAAACTTGGGGATTTTTAATGTACGCTAAATTACCAAATTTCTCCCCAATCCACATACAAGCCTTGAACTGCTTGCTGTATGACCTATTGCTTGACCTCCATGGTGGCAGACAACCATTTTGCATTCATAATTAACTAGCTTGAACCTGTCTCACAGGCAGCTTTCTATCCATGCATGCTGGGTGCATGCTTTGGAAGGTTTGGGTCTTGTAGCAAGCACCCCCCCCCCAACAACAACAACAACAACTGTGTAATGAGGCTCTCAATAATATACAGAGTATCTCTTTCTGTTCATGCAGGAACAGATTGACTCCATGCTGCCATATGTACCAGGCAGGCTATAGTTTCCACCAGTGCAGAACAGACCTGTCAATGCACCATGAAACTGGTATCCCAGCTGGCCGGTTTTTGCCTGAGGGAATGTCACTAAGCTGAGCTTATCAGTCCGGAGGGAACACAGACATCAGACTTCTAGGCAGAACAAGCCTGAGTGTACCCTCTGTTAAAAATAGACTACATACAGAGCTGAGTCAGCCAGACCTAGGGACGGTAGAATTTGTGTCATCTCAGTGGACACTTTCATGTCTTTGTTTCCTTGTGACCAGTGAGATGAAGCCTGTTCTTCATAGCCAATATTGAGACAGTATAGTTTTGTCTTGGTTCACAGGTACATGTTTATGTAGTTTTTTGACAGCTTCTGTTAAAAGTTGTTTTTGTAATAAAGGAACAAAGACAGTTTTGTATTGCATGTATACACATCCGCTTGAATTATAATATGTATACACTATGTGTGTTTGTGTATATATATATATATATATATATATATATATATATATATATATATATATATATATATGCATGTATGAATAATGTACATATACATGCACGCATACTCATCCATACTGCCCAGAAGGGCTGACCCTCTCAGGAGTGGACACTTTTCTCTTGTCCCAAGGGTGCCCACTTTAGAGAGGTTTCACTGTATTAGTAGACACTGGAATTTTCTTTCTCTCTCCTTCCTTTTTTCTTTCTTTCTTTTTCTTTCTATCTCTCCTTCCTCCCTCCCTTCTTTCTTTCTTTCTTTCTTTCTTTCTTTCCTTTCTTCTTCACAACCAAGTTGGTCTGGAAATTTTCTCATGCACTATTTTTCCGAAAACCACCAAGCTTGCTATGGTGACTAACTTAACCTGTGAAATTGTGCATCTCATTTAGAATAGTCATGATGTTTTAAAAGTATGCCAATTTAGGTGTAATTAGAACATCTAAAGCTCCATATTTTCCAAAATATTGCAGATACTCAAAATTTCAATGTGCATACATAGGTTTGTGACACCTGCCAATAATATCAGTTAAGTAGAATTTCAAATTATGATAATAAGAGGCTTTGAAGTTTCAAAGTTGAATATCTCCAAAACTATTATGCATAGACATGCCATTTCAACTTCAATTTATAGGTTTGTGGCAAAGCCGCATCCAATGAACCATGAACAAAAGTTGTAGGATATTAATTTATGCAAATTAGGCAAACATGCAAAATGTAAATCTTGAATAGCTTCAAAACCATTATAGATAGACGGGCCATTCCTACTTCAATATATGAGTCTATGGCAAAGCCCCATCCAGTGAACCATAAACCAAAGTTGTAGGCTCTCAATTTATGCAAATTAGGCAAATACACAAATTTTAAAATGTTGAACAGCTTCAAAACTATTATAGATACTAGCTTCATTCATACTTCATTTTATAAGTTTGTGACATGGCCACATCAAATGAGCCAAGAACCAAAGTTGTAGCATTTTACTTTATAAAAATTAGGCTAATACACGAAATTAAGATTATGTTAAAAAATGGCAAAGTGAAGCATTTCAAACTGGTCTCATTTTGAAGGCTCACAGACAAATTTGCTGTGTAGTAAATCTCTTTTCTAGTTAGCTAATTCCTTTCGCTTGACTAAAGTTGGCGAGCCGACCTTCTCATACAATTTATAATAGCGTTGCTCGTACAGGCGTTGCGCCAGTTTCAAAGCCAGCAGCATTTAAATGAATATTTTCTAATTTTTTTTTTCTGCATTAGTTACAGTAAAGTCGCTCCACACATGCTGCCATATTCAAGTATGGTTTAAACATATTTTATTGCCCAAAAAAATGGCAAACAGGCTCACCAGTCTATATATAGACCTCTTGTACAGGACGGATAATTGTACACGGTCTCAAGCGTACATCTGAATTTTGGACTTTTCATAATACATATTGACTAACTTGCTAGCTTTGAATGCAATGTCATTGATTTGGTAAGTCTATCTCAAGTCTGACCGTACTGTGACGCCAAGATGCTTATGGTGGTAAACATCTGGTAAAATTTGATCATGAAAAAAAAGTTTAGAATGGGAAACTGGGCCAGTTCTGGTAAAAACAAGTTAGAGTCAGTTTCGGCTGCATTGAACGTAAGGAGCCGATCTCTAGACCACGAACAGACGACAGATCACTGTTCATGGTATCAGCAAAAACCGCTGGATTGTCAACATTCATGTAGAAACAGGTGTCATCAGCAAAACGTTTTATGTTAGATCTAACTACATCGACAATGTCATTAAAATATATCAGAAACATAACAGAACCTAAACGAGACCCATGAGGCACTCCTGCCTCGATTTAAAAGGTATTTAACATTATGCCACCAAGCTTTTCTTTTCTCCCTGGATTATTTAAATTATCTTAAAGTTTCTTGTTCTAATCACGCTCAGCGTTTCTGAGTTCTTCTTGATAAGAATTTCTTAGTTGGCAGTAAACATTTCATCAGCTGATTCCAAAGTGAAGATATTTGGCTTTGTAATATATTGTCTTTTATTATTATTATTGTTATTGTTGTTGTTATTATTATTATTATTATTATTATTATTATTATTATTATTATTATTATTATTATTATTATTATTATTATTATTATTATTGTTGTTGTTGTTGTTGTTATCATTATCATTATTATTATTATTATTATTATTAATTGATTAATTAATTAATTAATTTATTTATTTATTTGATGGAAGACAATCATTGTATAATGGAAGGTCAAAAGATCTAACGAATGTCTTTGTTATGAATAAATGCAACAAGCAGCTGTATCGATAAATAGCTTAGACCAGGACTCACAAGACAAGTCGATGTCACCAGTGACAAAATAAGAAGTCCAGTCTATTTCACATAAACTATTCCTGAACGCAAACAAATCTGCCTTATTATACTCCCAAATGCGTTGTTTGGACGCGGGCTCTTTTTACTACAAACAAATGCCTCCGGCTGTGCCTAGGTAACAAATTAAATTGAAGTCAAAGGAGGTAATGTGGAAAAGATGAAAGAACATCCATTTTAAACATGTTCTGAATAAATGTCCAAGTTACCGAAGACCTAACAGAAATATATGAGTGGTTCCGATAACCCGACCGACCCTACTGAAAAGGCTCGACCCTAAATTTATTTATGAAACATAAAAAAAAAAGCTTCACGCCCCCTTCCCGAATAAAAATTGATCGACCCTGGCGAAAGATTTTATCAAGAAAGTGGCCGTCGTGTGCCGTTATTTTGCAGTAAAGTCCACTCAAGCACAGCATTCGGTTTCAACTTGTCTGGAGGGTTAACTTGGGCCGGGGAAACAGCATAGCTGCACAGCCCTGGTTGTTCGGCGATCGTTATCATAATATTTGGCTTGGTTCCATGTCTGCGTTATCCGAGTAGCCAGAGCAAACGGTCGTTAAAGTATTTTTAAAACATGACTCACTATCTTAACTTTAATCTGCCCGCTCGGTTGTGTCTTATCATCGTCAGTTACAAATCCAAATGCGACACGATACCCTAGCAATACAAATCATGCACGTTGGTAGGTCTTGGAGAGTTAAATAAAACTTAATAGAGATATATCTTAAATTGCCCATATTCGCCGGTTTGTGTCTCATTTTGCTCAAAGATTACTTCAATGACAGTAATATTATGGATAGATAATGGGGTCAAAGCCAATTACCTTTTTTGCTACATGCATGTTTACCTCCATAGTTGCAGTTCCGAAGCAAACCTTAAAGAAATAATAGCCCAACAAGATTTCTGGTTCAAGGGTTAAATGCTGAAGTGACACCCTTCCAAAACTCACGGATAATCAGGCATACTTATTCCCTTTATATGACAAGAAATGGGTCGGAATTGCATGCACCCGCGTTGCTTATAGTAATATGAAAAAAAAACACAAAAACACACACAAAAAACCAAAATAAATAAATAAATAAATAAGTAAATAAATAAATAAATAAATAAATAAATAAATAAATAAATAAATAAATAAATAAATAAATAAATAAATAAATAAATAAATAAATACCCCCCAAGAAAAAAACAAACAAACAAAAACACACACGGCACATATAGCCCGTATAAAATATCTTCGTCATCCCTGGGTATTGATTCAAAATTTGTATATGCACAGTATGCTCTCATACACGTATAAACCATATGCAAATAATTTCATATTTTACTAATACATCAAACTTCTTCGTCAATTTTTACATTTTACAGTGTTTCCATTAAGAATGAATGCAGAAACTTTACTATACGATCATGTAAAAGTACCTAATAGTGTTATTACACTTTGTGTTTAATCACCGTTCGTGCTGCAGTATTTTTTTCAACATGGCTTGTCATTTCACTTTTGCTTGCACAAAAGGAGTTCACCCATCGACGTGAAAATTTGGTCTCAAATAGAAAACACAACAACGCAACTTATGCGATTGTCCTTTGACAGATCAAAACTTGAGTGAAAAAAAGTTTAATCTCGACGTTTGTGGTAACTAGATAGACAGATGAATAAATCTTAAGATATACAAACTAAAAATAAGTTGCTGAAACAACATGAAAAGGTGGACTCTCGGCAATTCACATTGTTTAACTTAAAAAATGAAGCCAGTCCTGGTTGGAGGCAGTACCTGTCCATCCCAAGATTATGCTTGTTTCAGTCTTTTTTGTTTTGAACACGCTTCGTGAATATTTTATCGGCAGTACCTGTCCATCCCAAGATTATGCTTCTTTCAGTCTTTTTTATTTTGAACACGCTTCGTGAATATTTTATCGGCAGAGCGACCCAAAGCGAAAGCAAAAGTCCGTATTTTATGGGTGAAAGGGTTCGAACTCTGAAAATTGCTCCTCTGTGTGACTATTTCTTACATGCCGATTCATGCTCGGATGCTCAATTTACATTTGAATTTATCTGGATACCAGATAGTTTTGTATTATGAACCTGTTCGTTGTCTTTGCTGTCAAATCTGATTTGATTTTGACCTGACTTGATTTTCGTTGACGTACCTTTAAGTTGAGATTTTGTTTTACCCACATACAAAATGAGTATATTTTTAGACGGTCAAGCACCAACATGCCTAAAATCTTCCGTTATTTGTTTTTTTTTTTAACTTCTTGTGTTGAATGACCAGATACTTATTCAGCTGTTGTCTGCATACATGCAAAGTCTAGAAACCACATAAAGGTGAGTCATTTATTTAAAAAATAGAAGCAGCGGTCACGTAACAGAGCCTAAGGGCACTCCCACGGTTACAACACCAAAGGGAGACGTGTCTCTTTACTGAGTCCATTCAACATTCTGAATTCCAGACGCTTTAAGTTTCTGTAAAAGGATTGCATGATCGACGCTGTCCATTGCTTTCCTTGTATCAATATGTATTATGGTAATAAAATTCCTTATTTCTTCATGGAGCTTAGTACAGTTTCACACAAATGTTGGGGTCCAAAATTAGGCTGATAGAAATATAAAAATTTGTTGGTATCTGATGACCTGTGACAGTTGTGTCTGACTTGGCTGACAGATTATTCAGGAATTCGGGAGGACCTAGTTTACATTATCAGATCAGTCTTTGTAAAGATTTTTTTAAAAACCTCGCTGCACCTATGCTGAACATTTTTGTGGCAATTCTGGTGAATTTGAAGGAGCCGGCCATACAATTGGTTAAGCTATGGATCTTCACTGATACGTAACACGGTCTCTTGCACTTAATCACTGTACCTGTTAGCTGTTGTCATGCGATGCAGGTTGATAATCATAAAGTGCATAATCAAAGCGACTACAAATCCTCTTCCTCTAAAGTTTTGGGACAACTGATGACAGTTTGGGACCAAAACGAGGCGCCACAGGCAGTGAAGTGACCAAAGAGACAGAAAACAGGCCGCTTTGCCCTGTCAAAAAATAGAATGAACTGCATCACATCGGGAGTAGAAAAGTCGATGGGAAACAATTCACTCCCTGATAGGCAAGAAAAATATTGTGCAGCATTTTACGTGTGTGTTTGTTGTATTTGGTTGCAGAAATTATTTTAAGAAATGTCAGAATGAAACAACAAACCGGCGTTAAAATTGCCTGGTTAGCAAATGTCCCCAGTTTGACTTAGCAGATGGCATTGTGACATGCTGCAAGTCACCTCCAATGTTTATTTTAACTCATTCCATACCAGTCCCTGATTTTTCGGTATATTTATCTAGATTTAAGACGACAATTGCATTTTTAAATTCTTCATGAAAAGAGCTTTTGTTCAAGTACCAACATGCTTATGGTCTTAAGTCAGTGGTTCTGGCACTGCCTGGTAAGTCATGCTGCAGCTGCCCTTGCGGCAGCTACAGCATGACTTGCCAGGCAGTGCCAGAACCACTGACCAAGGCCTGTGACCATAGTATGGAATGAGTTAACGTTCGACCAATTGTGAACACAGAGGGTCCATGAGTACGGGTCTCAGTGGGATTGAGCCGTCCGGGTCTGTTGGCGAGGCGAGGCTTATTCATTACAAACATTTGTAAACAAGTTACTAAACTAAAGTATTTTTTTCCTAATACCTCCTCAGAATAATTCTAGAAAGAAACGTTGTAACCCCATGGCTGAATAAAGGGATAATTACTAGTTGTGACATGACGCAAATCTCTGACTCTGGCAGGCTCAAATCCTAAGTAGATTCAGAATAAAATGGAAAGGGCGCTCAAGGATTTATGGATTGACATATGTATATATATCGTCGACTCAGCTCTCCAGTGGTAATTAGAGTCTAAGCTATGAAAATACGCCATCAATTGAAACACAATGCCCACAATGCACTAATATATTTTCGGGTGATAAAATGTCACGCTTCCTAATGCCCAAACGGAAAGGGAATGAATTCGAAAAGCACGAGCGAATCACAGTACTATTATATAAATGGTGACAACAAAGCTACGGTTAGATCGTAAGAAATGTTTTCATACAATGTATGTCTTTACTGAATTCAGTATGAACTTTTTGGTGATACAAAAAGTCATCTTTTCATAAAAATATTAAATCAGATATGCTCCGTTAATTTATGAACCCAATGTTTTTGATTATAAATTAGTATTTGTAACGTGATAGTCGGCCCACAGAAAACTGGTCTGAATAGTACCATATTTGGGCGTTACAGACTTTGGATACCGCATCCGTTTCGAATAAAACCTTACGATCTCTGGAAAATCTTCAGACAGTACAGGGACTAAGGACTGATAGCAAATGTATTGTTTAGCGGAGTCATAAAACAATATAGTTTTTATCTAGAAATCAGAAACTGTGTTGCCCCATCTTTCTCGTCTCTTCCGTGCAAGTTGAGTGACTGTTTCCGTGTATTTGTGAGTGTAAATGAATATATCTTTTTATGTCTGTGTGCCAACACAGACATATTGTTTTTCTAGTAATTCATTCTTTCTTTCTTTCTTTCCTTCTTCCTTACAGGCAAATTTGTCCGACATTTCATTTCAAAAGTATAACACGTAAAAACTCCAAACTTGGCATGATTATAATTCCATGCATGAAGTCGAGTTTTTGTAAAGAGGTTCAACGGTTTTGAAAATTATGCAAATGAGGGCCATCTGAAAATTTAAATCTTGAATATCTTCAAAACTATAATAGGTACAGGTAACCAATCCAACTTTAATTAATGTGTTTATAACACTGCACACTTTTTTAATGTACAAGTGACCTCTAAAGGTCAAAGGTCAAGGTCATTTGTACCTTTGAAATTTTCATCCAGTCATAGCTCGGTCAATTTTTATCCAATTTTGATCATGTTGAGTTCAAATTGCAGCTATTGTAACATTGCACATTTTTGTAATTTACATGTGACCTCTAAAGGTCAAAGATATAGGTAATTTGGACCTTTGAAATTTTCATCTAACCAAAACTCAGTCAATTTTTATCCAATTTTGATCATGTTGGACTCAAGTTGTAGCAATTTTAACACTGCACATTTTTCTAATTTACACGTGACCTCTGAAGTTCAAAGGTCAAACTCACTTGGACCTTTGAAATTTTCATCCAGTCTCAACTTAATCAATCTTTATCCCATTTTGATCATGTTGGGCTAAAATTGTAGCTATTGTAACACTTCACATTTTTGTAGTGTACATGTCACTTCTAAAGGTCAAAGATCTAAGTCATTTGGCCCTTTGAAATTTTTATCTAGCCATAACTCGGGCAATTTTTATCCAATTTTGATCATGTTGGGCTCAAATTGTAGAAATTGTAACACTGCATGTTTCTGTAATTTACATATGACCTCTAAAGCTCAACGGTCAATGTCATTTGGACCTTTGAAAGCTTGATCCAGTCATAATTAAGCCAATTTCTATCCAATTGTAATCACGTTAGACTCAAATTGTAGGTATTGCAACATTGCACATTTTTGTAAGAACCTGTAACCTCTAAAGGGCAAAGGGCAAGGTCATCTGGCCCTTTGAAAGTTTTTTCTTGCCATAACTTGGTCAATTTTCATCTGATTTTGTTCATGTTGGGCTTAAATTGTGGGTATTTGTAACATTGTACATTTTTGCAATTTACATGTGACCTCTAAAGGTTGAAGGTCATGGTCATTTGGACTTTGAAATTTTCATCCAGACATAAGCTTAATGGAATGTGAAGTACCAAAGGACAAAAGTTGTAGCCCGTAATACTTACAACTTTTGAAGGCACACAGACAGATTTGCTTTGAAGCAAATCTTCTTTTTAGTTTTTCTTTATTTTTTGTATCTGTGGCGTATAAATGTATGTATGTTCTTAGGTGTGAAGACCTTGGATAATTGGTTCCATTATGTTATTCTACCATCGTTGAAATAAACTATTTCATTTTTTTTCTCTCTTTATAAGCTATAAATGTCGTGGCCTTGTTCTCGGGACCTTCACAGTAACATGATACCAAGCGACCAAATTAGACCCCACCATGAACAAAAAAAAACTAGAAAAACAGGCCCAAGACATTATACGCTTACTTCAACTAATGTAAGAGGCACAGATTTCATTATTAACGAACATTATCGAAAGTCTTTACGTTCGCTGATGTTATATAAGAATAGGGATTTGGTCGAGTGGACATGTGCGTTTCCCATTTTAGCTAGGCGACTGGTGCCAAAGGTTGCAGGTTCGAGTCCCGCTTGTTCCGAACATAAAATATATATGAATATATGAACACGACATTATGGTGATAGAATCCGGCTATAAATATATGTTTTAGTTTATTCGTTTGCTTCCTTATGTACATGACGCCAAATGATCATAACACGACAGGTGGGACCTGTGACCGTTTCACGTAGGCTCACGAAAGGAGTTACATCGAGAGTTTATCATCATTATTATTACATGTACTTCTGCTATTTGATGTGACATATGGTGAATGATGATTCGAGCAGAGTATCGCACAGGAAATGATGCTCTAATCTGTAAATCCAGTCACAATTTGATGTTTTAATTTCATGTACGATCTGGAATGCTTTTAGTTTTGAATAAAACAATATTCACAGCTGTCTAGACATTTGTTTATATGATATATATTATTTTGCTGATGTTTTGTTAAAGACGGCCACCGAGTCCAATCGCCGAGTATAGCCAATGTGTAATAACATTGTGTTTAGTGGTGTTGTTTGTCGTGATAATGTCGACCCGGCGAGTTTTATTGTGTATAATGTGTTATGTGTTGCGGGATGAAAAAGGTCCAAAACTGTGCGATGTGTGTGTAGAGTATAGTTGTTTGTCATTTTTAAAATGTGATTTCTTGTGATATCTTAATAAAATAGGCCCGAGGATTTTGCATATTATTTTTTTCTGTCCACATTTTAAGATGCAGACGGTTGTCATATCGCTGCAATGTTGCACAGTATGGTCAAAAGTCAAGTGATATTTACGCATTCATTTCTGTGAAGTGGCTTCAAACCGGCGAAGAATACGTGTATTTGAAGGGCCATTCCTATATATGAAATGTTTTATTGTGACTGGAAATACTCTGAAAATGTACATATATTTCCAATCGTATAATTTAGAACGGTTTTCAAATATGTCTTGCATAGGACAACAATGCAAAGTTTAAGTTAAACACATTGTGTTATTGTTACATGATCTGCTGGTGTTATCAGTTGAGTCATGTTAGAGCTTGCTCTTAAGCGTATAATTTTTGTCAACAATGTGAACGCTGAAATTTGTTCTTATGTCGATTTTGGTTATCAGTTTCGTCGTATAAAATCTCGGTCATTGTCCCTTTCTCATCGCAATCCTTTTTGTAAAAACACATCGGAACTTATGTGTATACGTGTATTTTGTGTCTTATGTGTTAAATGACCCCTGCCCTTGTAAATATGCTTTAGTTGGTAACGTAACTGCTGCCAACTGATATAATCGTGTTTATCGTGCTGCGTGATTCCGTCGTAATTTTTTGTCTATTTGCAGGATCAATCGCACCCGGGGAACAGGTTATAGCTTTCGCTGGACCTATTACTTGTCTGTTATCACTCATTGCGCTGCACCCTATTGAAGGAGATTTCCCAGTACGCAAATCAGCCAGGTTGTGCACGTATACGCACAAGAGCCATCGAGGCCTTTCAGTCTTTCCCGAACATTCCGGATCATATACTTTATGCTACTTATACTTTGCTACTGGATTGTACTTCTCATTACTACTGGCTCTATGGTCTATAACATTCCTGTCAAAGATCCGTATTCTTCAGCCCCCCCCCCCAAAAAAAGTTGTTTATCAAGAAGATGGACAACTATTACAAACTATATCATCTGTCCTTCTACTTCGTTCCAGAAGAACTCTGTCAGTTCAATTCTTTATACCTATACACATACTAATTTAATTCCAAGTGCTTCAATGACGACTATATTGAGTTGAACTTCTCGTGTTTTTTAAGTTATACAATTCATTTACATACTCCTGTTTTTGTTATATGCAGGCTTCAAGATGTTATTTCTGTAAAGAATAAGTTTATCAGATCTTAATAATGCAGTGTCCAATGTTTATGGCTGTGTGGATAGCAAGACTTTTTGAAGTCGGAAATCACGTAATATGATTTATTTACTTTCATAATGTTGGAAGTTGTGCATGAAATTGTAAAAAAACAAAGAAACAGCATGGTCATGATCTGTCTATGTTTTAGGATGAGTAAGTCTCTTTGGTAATTTAGTATTCTGGTAGTGCGTTGGTCTTGCTCGTCAGAAGCTGTGTCTGCATCCATATTTGGGCGGCTCAGCAAGGGAGTGCTGTATTATTGGTATAAAACCTTTATGCTGCGTGAGAATCGTCAGGCAGCACAGAGTCTGGGGCTGGGTAGTTGTTGTATTGCTTTGGAACAATAGAGTAATTATCCTGAAAATCAGAGGCTGTGTCGTTTCATGTAACACTTTCGTGGTTTTAACATGTGAGTGGAAGTCGATTTTGTGAATGTTTTATGTGTGGATTTCCTATTTTCTATGTCTTCTATTTGTCTGTTTATTAAGAGTGAGTGTTCTGTGTGTTGGCCTTGGGTGTAAGCTTGTGAAGTGGCTCAGTGTTCAATAGTCAACCAACCATACATATTATATAGTACTGATGGTGTTCCCATGTAAATAAATGTTAAGCAAGCGAGTAAGCTGAGCAAAAAGTTCCCCCAGTCAAGAGAGGTAAGACATATGGTGGAGAATCCGGGTATCGATACCGGTATCTCTGCGAGAGAGCTGAGCTAAAAGTTCCCCCAGTTAAGAGAGGTGCAACATTTTCATACAATGTATGTCCTTACAAAATGCAGTATGAACTTTTTGGTGATACAAAAAGTCATCTATTCAGAAAAATATCAAATCAAATATGCTTCGTTGATTTATGAACCCAATGTATTAGACTATAAATTAGTATTTGTAACGTGATAGTCGGCCCCACAGAAAACTGGCCTGTATCGTACCATATTTGGGCGTTACAGACTTTGGATACCGCATCCGTTTCGAATAAAACTTTACGATCTCTGGAAAATATTTACTTCTCGAAGAGCTTGAATGGCAAACTTTGTCAAATCGGAGGAAATACTTCAAACTTATTTGTTTTTTTTAAATGTATAATAGGTTGACTCCACAAATTACTTGATGATCTCGTTCCTCGCGATGTTGCATTCACTACTGGGCACCTATTGAGAAAGCGCACTGAATAACGCCAAACTAGGTTTACCACCAATCGCTTTGGCGATTCATTTCTCCCGTCTGCTATCAACTTGTGGAATAACCTCCCGGTTGATGCTCGTATCACTGGCTCCCTGCGGCAGTTCAAATCTAGATTAAATTTATTAGTCTTAAATGTTGACAGAAATCCCTCATACTTTAAACATGGAAGTCGCTTTCTAAACATATGCCATATGCAGCTACGTCTTAACTTCTCTGTTTTAAACGCCTATCTATATCATGCCAATATCATTCCAGCCTCAACGTGTGCATGCTCTCATCTCACTGAAGATACGAAGCATTACCTTTTGTTCTGCCCCACGCTCACTGTGCAAAGAGTCCGTCTGCCGAACACTGTGTGTCACTTTCTCGCTCCAGGTGTAAATCCGACTCTAATAGTTCAGTGCTCTGGTGATATTCTATTAAATATTCTCTAGAAAGGTAGTGAGGATTTTCCAGACATCGATAATGTATTCATCTGTAAGGCTGTTCAGACATTCATATCAGAATCTAGACGTTTTATTTACTAATTTGGTATATGATCTAACTATAAGTATCCGTTATTTGGCATCAATTGTATTATTCCTGTGCAAGTTGTAAATTTAGTCTTCTATTCTCGTCCAGTGTGTATTGTATATATTCCTGTGCGACGTTTTATGTACTGGAGAGCCTCCAAATTAGTCTCTGTATACTATTAGGCAATCCAGAGAAAATAAATATGTTTATTATATTAAAATCTTCAGACAGCGCAGGGACTGAGGACAGATAACAAATGTATTGTTTAGCGTGGTCATAAAACAATGTAATCAAATGTGCTACATTAATTTATGAACCCAAAGTATTTGATTATAAATTAGTATTTGTAACGTGATATTCGGCCCCACAGAAAACTGGAATGTATCGTACCACATTTGGGCGTTACGGACTTTGGATACCGCATCCGTTTCGGATAAAACCTTACGATCTCTGGAAAATCTTTAGACAGCGCAGGGACTGAGGAATGATAACAAATGAATTGTTTAGCGGGGATCATAAAACAAAATATTTTTTATCTAGAAATCAGTAACTGTGTTGCCTCATCTCTCTCTCTCTCTCTCTTCCCTGCAATGTGAGTGACTGTTTCCGTGTATTTGTTCGTGTAAATGAATATGTATGTATATATATATATATATATATGTATATATATATATGTATATACATATATATGTATATATATGTATGTATATATATATATATATATATATATATATATATATATATATATATATATATATATATATATATACATACATATATTTACTTTTCTATCTGTGGCGTATAAATGTATGTGTATTCTCAGGCGTGAAGACTTTGGGTGGTTGGTTCCATTCTGTTATTCTATCATCATTGAAATAGACTGTTTCATTATATATATATATATATATATATATATATATATATATATATATATATATAGGCTAAGCTAAAAATGTCGTGGTCCTTTTCTCGGACCTCCATAGTAGCATGATGCCAACCAACCAATTATATTCCCCCTATGAACGAAAAACTAGGGGAAAAAAGGCCCACGACATTATGGTGCAAGACCGGGTAAAGCATACGCTACCTTCACTAATGTAAGAGGCACAAGTTTCATCATTCACAGACGTTTTGAAAATCTTTACGTTCGCTGATGTTATAGACCTAGATGAATATATGAACAAGACAACAGTGCCACATCTTCCGTGCATATATTTCTGAGAAAAGCACATTCCAATTCCTCATGCGCATCATAGGCAATCCAGTTAAAGTCCTGGTCTGATCTGTAATCAATATATCGCGTTCGATGCAAAAATTTTGAATATTCAAGGCTTCAACAGCCAAATTAATTTATCAATGGGTCAACAGCGGGTACCCATCGACCCATCACGCATGTATAGCAGTCTAGTTCCCGGACAAGTTGTGTGTATGTGCGCGCGCGCGTGTGTGTGCGTGCGTGCGTGTGTGTGCGTGTGCGTGTAGCTGCCTGCTTGTACCTTACATTTGGTAAAGACAACCCACTTGCATTTGATTTAAACATGTTTTATTAAAAAAGACTGCAATCGGGGAACAGGGAAGCAGCCTTTATTAACCCCTCTCACGGAAAAAGGGACGACACATAAACAAGACAAAACAAGCAATACCAAAGATATAAAAGAGTCACTAAACAGGACTAGGACAGATAGTGTGGCTGGTGCTTATAATTATCATGGATGAGAGCTACATCAAAACAAGTCAAAAAGCTTACAAACTCTTAGTTTTCTCAATAAATTCAAGAACAACTGCAATGTTATTACTATTAAAAGAACAGGCTTTATTACCAGAGAAAACTGTTGCAGTGGTGAATGGTGCTAACGGAATTATTTTACTACTTAAATCAACCCTAAGGTTTTGGTACAAAGGGCATATGAAAAAGTAATGAAAAAATCTTCGGTACCTGTTCCAAAAGCCCACAAGGGCGTCTCTGCTACACCAAACAAATGAGAATTCAGACGGCTGAAGCCAAAGCGCAGCATTGTATGTTTAATAGCAATGTATCTCTTACCGAAATACAACAATCATACATATACTCGACAGGATAATTTCGACTAAATTTCAGTTTTAACTTAAATTGAGCAAGTGAAGCTGCTCTACAGACTTCAAGGACAGCTGATTCCACAAGCGGACAGGAGAAGGAAAAAAGAAAAAAAAAAAGATTGATCAAGTAACGGTTGTCTTGCCCAAAAAAGGTAGATGTCTGGTCGGTAACGGATGTTATAATTTACAGCTGTGGGTGGAGTTTCAGGAAGAAGTTCACGCAAATAAGAGAGGTTAAATTGTGAACAATTTTGTAGTTGATTAATTAGTTTAGCCCTTTTCTGACGTTCCGCAAGTGTTTCCCACCCATTTTTTTTCTTAAAGTTTAGAAGTAGAAGTACCTTTCATCGCACTAGTGACCACGCGGGCTGAAGCCATCTGAATTGCTTCCAGCTCGTCAGCATTTGCCTGTGTATACCCATCCTGTGTTGTCCTACCATACTCAATTAATGGGCGAATCAAGCATATGTAGAAAGTTTTGAGGTATTTCCTGCCCAAACGAGTTTGAAGGCATTTAAATATATTTACTAGTTCATAGGCTTTCAGAACAATTTAACAAATATGCTGGGTTCATGTTAACTCGTTTTGGAGGGTTATACCTAAATAAAATGTTTATACAATTTGACAATTTTATTTGCATTTTATGTCCTACTGCATGGGCTCATACAAAATATATGTAATAAAAATAAAAGGTGTAAAAGGTGTAACCAACACATACCTGTATATAATGGACAAAGACCTGTTGGCCTATGGATGGGGCTCCCCGGCGGCTGGGCGAACGCGACAGCTCAACAGGGAATAATGTATTGAGCCCGCAAGTCACCACCTCCCACCTTATGGGAGGCCCATCATATTTAGGATTCATACAAAATATTAGTATTTTCTGTCGGCAAAGATATAATTCGGTACCAAAACTTACTATTTTTTACTTTAATTTCAACATAGAAAAATACCGTGCTAACTCTGCCAAAGTTGCGGTATTTCAAGCTTTTTGACCTAAGCCCAAAAGAAATTTACAACAATCAATATATAAGATGCATCCTCGAGCTGGTGATCTTGAAAAAGAGAAAAAAAAAGGATGTGGAGCTGGAGACATTTTGCAAAACACGCATACTACAGGTTTTAAGAGCATTGAATGAAATAAGCCATGCTCTGTCCAGACCAACCATCAAGTGACGATAAATCCGTACTAAAGATATTAGATGCCGGTTGCGTGTCTTCCACAATCAGGTAAAGTGAGGTATCATCAACAAATAACTTAATATTAGAAGTAACAACGTCAACAATATCTTAAATAAAAATAAAAAATGATAAGGGACCCAGGACAGAACCTTGAGGTACATTTGACCCTTGGTGACCACACGCTGTTGTCTATCAGACAGATAACTACCAAACCAGGCTAATAATTTATCGGATATTCCATTCTTCTCGAGTTTGTATAGCAAAGTAGAATGCCATACTTTATCAAAAGCTTTGTTTACGTCTAGGAAAATAACTGTTACATCCTTACGAGGATCAATAGATGAGCAAAGCATTACATAAAAGGACAAGAGTTGATTAATGGTAGAATCCCGCGGAATAAACCCAGACTAATGACAAGACAGAACAAGATTATCGTGAAAGAAATTAAAAACATGTTTGAAAATGATTCGTTCCATAACTTGACTCACACGACCGCTGAGGAGCAATATGGGTCGGTAATTATTACAACATGATTCTGAATCCTTTTTATCCAGAGGCATTACGTTGGCCCTCTTCCAGGAGACAGGAAGTGAATTTTGAGTTAAAGATAAGTTATAAAGTCGAGTAAGGGAGCTACATATAGATGGTACAGCTTCCTTTGATAATCTACGACTTATTTCATCAGGTCCTGTCGCCTTGGACGCATCAATATTGTTGAGAATTTCCATGACCTCACTTTCAAGGAGAAGAATGCTGGACAGAGTAGGCCTGTGCCGCAGCAAGTTAAGGGAGGTAAAGTAGATGCTGATGCATTAACATTACATTGACTAAGAAAAAAGGAATCGAACACGTCAGCTTTGGAATTAAGAGTTGTCAGATATACACTCATCATTATGTAATAGAGGGGGTATGTTGGAGCAATGATTCCGATTCAAGAAATACTTAACGGTACGCCCCCAAGTTTTGCAATAAATACGAGCATTAAAAAGAGATGCACTGAGCTTATTAAAGGCTGTACTGTGTTTCGGCATTTTGAAGATATTCACGATAATTGTTACAAAGATTCCTAAACTTTGCCCAATCATGCGGATTATTACGTTTTTTAGTCTGCTTGTGGGCTCTTACAACACCCGCTTAAGATACCGTGCGGTTCCATCATACCACGCAAATCAATGGGCCGTATGCTAACTGTTTTGTTAGGAATACATAGTCTAGCAATGTTCAGAAAGGAGTCAGTCCAGGCCGCACAACAAACATTGCATCGTCAGACAGAAAACATGTATTCCAGTCAAAAGCTGCGAGAGAGTTTCGAAAAAGATTGAAATCTGCTTTAGCTTATTCCCAAATAACTCGTTCATGGGAAAGCTTCCGTTTATATTTGAATAATAATTTAGCCAAAACAACACAGTGATCGCAATTTAAAAGGGAGGTAAAACTTTCGTTTCTAAAACAAATTTACGTTTATTTAAAAGGATCTGGTCTGAACAGCTCCAGGAGGTGTCACTGATACAAGTGGGTTCATTGATGTGGATAGAAAGAAAATTACTCGAACAAAATTGTTGAAGTCTGAGACCATGTGAAGTGTTTGCATCGGCGTTTAAGTCGCCAAGCACAAAGATATCGTCAATGCCAGTAGCTTCAGTCATATTATTATTATTATTTATTCGTGCAAGATATACCCCATTTACATCGGGGGCGCCACTGTCGGGGTATCAACAGTGGCGCATCCATTACATCTGTACAGCCATACAATCTTAAAAAAAAAAAGTATACAGAATTATGAACATACTAAAGAAGCACCAGGCATATGAAATAGAAAAAAGGAGCTTCTACGATGTGGGTCCCACATGGCCTTCCACTTGTAAGGTTGATCTACGGCGACTGAGGGCTAAATTGAGAAATTGTCTGCTACAGTCGTCAAATATCTGAAATGCACATTCGCTGTGTGACTTCGCAACATCACCAATTAAAAATTTCATTTTGTTAATTAATGAAGAGGCCATAAACTCTTCCCATAAGAAACTAAGACCATTCGCCAATAACTGCGCTTCAATTTTATAAAATAGATCAGACCGAATATCTGCATAAGTAGAACATGAGAAAAATACATGGAAAATGTCCTCCCTGTGTGAACCACATAAATCACACGAACTATCACGGACACCCCACCTCTCTTGGTCGTTATTGAGACCTAGTGTAGCAGTACGTGCCCTAAATTTATTTCTGACGCCATTAAAATCTCTTATGTTTAACATATAATTTTCCAATGATATGTCAGTTTTGAACGTTTTGTACAAATCAAGAGTGGGAAATTCGTCTAATTGGTTGAAAAAATCCAGTTTCCATGCTTCGGTCTGCAAATGACTAAATCCGGACAGCCAGTCACCATTCTCGGAGTAAAATGCCCAATCCATTCCAGCGTAATTTAGGGTGTTTTTTATCTCATCGCAATATGGCCATGATGAACTCCGGCCCTGCTCGAAGCGTTTACACATTTCCTTAAAAACAATATTACACAATCTCTGGCTATCAGTTATGTGTTTCAGGTAACTAAAATATTTGATTCTACGCTTATCGGCCTCAAGTGACAACGGCAACCAGCCTAGATCGCCAATGGTTGCAAGATATGCAGGGCTAGCTTTTATCCGTAGAATTGAACAAGCCAATTTGTACTGAAATGACCGTAACAGTTTTTTACTAGTGCGTGTATTCTCCATCCAAATACCACATCCATGTAATAGTGACGGCAACGCAACGTGTCTGTATAAAGTGTTTCCAAAAACTATCCTATTAATATCATCATGCTTTGCAAGAATGCTTGTGATGTACCCTCTTAATTTCCTTAATTTAGGACCTAGATATTCATCAACATGCGTCAAATCTGATAACGTCCTGGAAAAGATTATACCAAGATATCTGTACGTATTGGCTTCTTCAATCCATGAGTTTCCTAGGACCCACTTCTTGAGAGGGTCTACTCTTTTACCAATTATTAATATTTTTGATTTCTTTGAATTGAACTTTAGACCCCATTTAACAGCAAAATTATCTGCAATAAGCAGCATTTTAGAGAGTTGTATCTCGTTCTCTGCCAACAGAACAACGTCATCAGCATACAGCAATGCTGGTATCAGCCGATCTGCACAAGAAACACCTACATTTTCTTTGTTTAACATTGCCACCAAATCTGTCATTACCGTTGAGAAAAGCGTGGGCGAGAGGATGCAGCCTTAATTTACGCCATTTAATGTGTCGAACCAAGATGTTTCTAAAAGTCCAAAAATCACTTTGTTTTCAACTCTATCATATAAATTTCGTAAAAGTCTCCAGGCTTTTCCCTGTACACCAAGGTCCCATAAGTTACAAAATAGGCGGTTTCTAGACACCGTATCAAATGCCTTGGAAATATCAAGAAAGGATAGCCAAGTCTTTTTGCGGTCATCCTTCCTCATACTGCATATGCCTTTAAGAGCGAAAATGTGGTCCTCAAGTCTGCGTCCTCTCCTGTACGCGCCGTGAAGTTCACCAAGTATATTTTTGTCTTCAAGAAAATTCATTAATTGCCGCTCAACAACAGCCGCAAATAGTTTATACATGTTAGAAGTTATAGTTATACCCCTATAGTTGTCTAAGTCCTTAAAATCTCCTTCTTTATGAAGCGGTCTGACTATACCCCTTTGGAAATCCTCAGGAAATTTTTCAAATAATTTAAACATATTAAACAATTCTACAATAGATTTTAACAAAACATTGCCTCCGTTCTTTAAGAATTCGTTAGGTATTTTATCGACACCATAAGATTTACCCGCCTTGAGTGCTTTTACAGCAAAAAAGATGTGATCAAAGTCAAAGGTGACTTGTGTAAGGCCATCCGTGTCACCCGTGAACCCATTAAGGTCACGCACCTTCTGCTTTAAAAGATCATCGTCATCAATTTTACCATTCGAAGAGCCCAAGTTCTCCCAGTACTGCTTAATCACCATAGATATTTCTTTAGGATCATCGATAACCTTTGTTTTGTCATTGGGATCAACTATCTGAAGCGGGTAATTATTATTTTTATTTAATTTCCTGAGCATATTCCAGAACGACTTTGTATTACTGGCTGCTTTCCTTGAATTCCGAATTATTACATCGACTTTCCGATTCACTAACTTTTGCTTGATTAGATCATGTACTCGACTCTTTCTTAAAATATATTCATGCCACAGCTCTTTAATAATAACTGGATCAGAGTGTGCATGTTTACTCCAATACCTGTAAAAACGATTCGCTATCTTACTTATTTGAAAATCGTTCCAAAAGGAAACAGGGGAATTATGAGGCCTGTAATTTACTCCTATACCAAGAACTTGTTCTTATTTATTCTTAAGTCACACCGTGAGAGTTCAAGGTTAGAGAACTTCCAGGTCAGAAGGGTGAGAAGTAAAAAAAGGTATTAAGAGACAAAAAGTGCCATGCACCCACCTTGACCGCTAGAAAGATCACGGAGAATAATATTATTGCAGTCATGGATAACAAAATCACCGTCGCTGTTGTTGCTAGTTAAAAAAGTTTGGGATAGAGCTGTTATGTCAGATTCATACATGTGATGAATCTGAGCGAATGAAGTTGAGTTTGTCCTGAGACAAACTGTGACACATATAGAAACTGCGCTAAAATAAGCGTCGGGTCCAACATTTTGGTACACATCGCCACCAAACAAATTAAACAAAGGTACAATTGCTGGAAAACACTTGATATTTTTGGTATGAAACATTACGAAAGCAACATAGAAAACAGAAAACAGTGTATTAACAATGCGTCGCAGTTTAACAGGATGTAAGTAAACGGAGCTGCTATATACAAACATGTGTATACATGGACAAAATGGGGATAGCGGCTGTCCCAAATAGTAGGTGTAATGGGTGTACTCAGGCAAGTCGGTATAAGTACAAGGCATATACAATCAAATGAACAAGAACGGAGTATGCACGCAACATAACATATGTACACACACACACACACACACACACACACACACACACACATATATATATATATATATATATATATATATATATATATATATATATATATATATATTAATAATAATAATTAAATAGATAAATGAACAATGTTACACAAGTTCTTGCTTACAGTGGTAAGTCTTAGTGAGCTTACATGACGTAGTTTATGCACCAATCAACCAATGAAAATAACAAAATTCTGGGAGATACCCCAGTATGAATGAATGACTTTATTGACTGCACTGTTTCGCATTGTACACAGTACTTTGTCAGTCAAAATAACCAAACAAAACACAACTCGATTAGTACAATGCAGTCCAGAACAAAGCAATACAATCCAGTATAGACGTGTATATAACAAGATACATGTGTTTGATAAGGACGACCCACTTGAATTGAAGAATGAGATAACATGAAATGATGGCAAATAAATAATTTAACATAAATTCTTGTTTATCATGACTAGACCTGGTGAAAATATGTATGAATTTCTGGACGGAAAAAACAGCAGAATTCAAGTTCTGTGGAAAACATGCTCCATTTTCTGGGCCCCGAAGTGATCCATTTCAAACAGATCTCAAAATTTCATGATCACTGTCCCTTACTTTAACATTTAAGAAATGACCTCATGAATGGTTACGTGATTTTCAGTGGTCATTGAGTGACACGGTATTTCAGCTGCAACTGCGTGCACTCTTGCACTTGATGTGTCCATGATAAACTGCAGAGGAAGCAGTACACGCATGGTCCCAGAGTTTACTTTCATCACAGCTAGACAAGCGGAAGCTATGGCTAGAATGCTTCTTTCCAACGTAAAGCACAGCACAGTGGGCTCTAACGAAAGCTTTTTCATATGCTGTAAGCAATGATCTTAAGTGATTCAAACGGGTAGTTTAAACAGCACATTGGAGACCAGTGTGCCCTCTTTGTTTAGACAATCCAAGCTGTTTGAAGAAGTAAAAATGACGAAAACACACAAAAATTTAAGAGGAGTTTTTTTTAATTCAAGAAGAAAATATACATATTTTTAACTACATTACCACGTGGTAACAATTACAAAACAAGTATAGGAGTGCCAAGAAGTGTCCATTTGGGATTTTACAGTGATTGGCCGAAGTAAACATCATAGAAATTAGAATAACCATGCGTGATACAGATAAAAAATTATACAGATCAAGTCCATAGGTTTTAAAAAATCAAAGAAGCTTTTAGACAAAGAAAAATGAGGAAAACACGAGATTTTATTTAAAAATATTAATAAAAACTGCGGTGATACGTGGTAAACAATTTAATTTTGAAGTGACTGGCCAAAGTAAACGATCCTTAAATTCAGGAAATTAATCCAGCGCCACAAAATAATAAATTTGATTAGACCAAGTCAAGAACAATCCCCTCAGAGTTTAGGGTGAAACAAAAGATTTGGGAGAAATCTAAAATTACAACAAAAAACAACAACAACAACAACAACAACAACAACAACAACAACAACAACAGCAAACTGCACAAAATTTCACTTAAAAGTTCTAAAAATTGCAGTTCAATGGGTGGCAATCTGATTCTCTAGCCAGTAACGACACATTTTCAGGTATGATCCCCACCCCACCCCAGCCCCCCCCCCCCGATAAATTAGAAAAAATTGTTAACATATGTATTACTAAATTTGAAAACCCTCGACACAGTCCTGCCTAAGATGTATCCACATTAAATTGGACGATGATCTGGCCACATTGGCTTTGAAGTAAAGACGCCAGAGATATCATAGTTGAAAGACAGGTGATATGGGAAGAAGTGATGGTGATCGACTAACGATAACATCAGTAGACTTGTCTTATCAGAAGAGTGAATATTCCTTCAAAAAGCTTATGTAACCCTGTGTCACAGACCAATCATATCCGTTTTCGTCTGCAAACACACGCAAAAATAAACTCAACGTTGAAAATAGAAATTCGCAGTGCTGATGCTCAAAACATTCTCCAAGTTCACTCCAGCTTCCAGATGTATTCCTGTACCAGCGATGCTGCAATTTGGTTGAAATTGTCACTGTACAACTGATGCACAAGTGACGCACAAGACGTCCCGATTACGGAAATGTCTATGGCAATATGAACTGTGCTTTCAGCTTTCTTTCGTTGTTCAGTCACAGTTGCCGGATACCGAGTGAAGGACAGATGTAATAAAAACTTTCGTAATTGAACCATAATACGTCGATAGAGATAAAACAACAACAATAACAACAACAACAACAACAACAACAACAACAACAACAACAACAACAACAGCAACAACAACAACAACTATGTTTAACAGGCTGAATGGGACTTTTATCCATTATTAATTTTGTCCAGAGCTAAGCTCTCAGACACCATAAAAACTAGAATCTCTGAATAGTGTCTGACCCTATCGGCGAAGTTGAAATAATGCAAATTAGGAGCAACAATAACAGACTCGTACCTATTTGTGAAAATCAGGCCATGCATGATGTGTTAGCAGCTGTCAGTTGCGTTTATGTGTACATCACTAGGATTTGTTGTTTGCACTCATGTCAGGCATAACACTTTTATGCTACGACATGGCGGCCATTTTTTTTTTATCGGTCCATGCTGTAGGTCTAGTGTGAAGAGTGATCCATAAATAAATCAAAGTTGCAATAAGTGTACTACAATTACCAAGAGTTTCTCACTACATGTCTAAATCGTGTTTGTTTGCTGACATTTTACTTTCTGTTTTATTAAGATTTCTTTCTTTCTGTCTGACATTTCCTTTTTACCTTTCGATTTTTTTCATGCCAAGAGCCTTATTTTGCTGCAGTTTTTCTTAAATTTCATATTTTCTCTCATGTAGCTTTTCCAATTTAAATTTAAATGTAAAAGGCAACAACACTCGTTTGTAAGCACGCAGACGGATTTGCTTGGAAGCAAATCTTCTTTCCTGTAATCGCTGCCGATTGTCAATGATGGTCCCATGTACCTGGTGCCATATGTTATCTACTTATTCGATACAGTTTTGGAAAATTACTTCTTGTTGTAAGATATTCCAGGTGTTTCTTTCCTCATCAATTACTAGGGACACGGCGATTGATGACGGCGCTTCATTCCTCTAATCAGATGTTCATTTTATACTTAAATATACATTGTGACATATGAATTTGAAAATGTGACTTTACATTCTTCACTGATCATCAGATTATTTCATGGATTATAGATATAAAATCAGAGTCACATTTCCCTAGCCTGTTAAAACAAACTGTTTCCTAGCATAATTCTGATGATGCTACAAAAAGTCTGCCGAATGGGGTGCACCCTGTCTGCCTTGAGTCAAAATTGTGAAGCAATCATGGTATGTTGAACAAGATGGATGTTCTTTGGTAATTGGCTTAAGCCCCTTGACCCTCAGAGGCATACTACATTCATTGATTATCTTAGACCTATCGAATAGGTGTAAATCGATTATTGATTACAGAGAGTAACTTGTGTTCTTGTTTCTCTAGACTGTCTTGAAACGCCATCAGAGCTATCAATTGTGCAAGTGAGTCTGTCAAGCGGCCAAGCATTTTCCACGAAACAGTCCTTTCTTCTCTGACAAAAAATCAACCCGTCTCAACTGCCAATCACTGTGCCGCACATCGCGTGCTTTGTGAAGAACATGACCCCCACAAATGTATAACAAGGCCTGACAAGTCTAGACCATAGCTTGTCAAGGGGGAAAAAGAAACTTGCCGATCCAGCACGTTAGTGCAAGTGAATTGCATCACATTGCTCAACAGTTAAATTTTTTTAAGGTAAATTTACCCCAGGTTTTTACAGGACTAGGACGTAGAAAAAGTAGCAGGCGATTGGCTTATCTTAATCTGTGCTGTCATTTGGCTTTATTGATGATGGCACCTGAGTCAATTCAGGCATTATAAATCCCACTATATACGCAATGGCCGTTGACATTAATATTGAAGTTGACTTTGAAGTTGACGTTGACGTTGACGTTGACGTTGACGTTGACATTGCCATCCCACGAGAAACCTCAGTCAAGGTCCATGTTGGTTTGATTTGATCCAATTTGATTTAATTTGCGACGATATGGATAGCGTATAGCATTTTTATGTTTTCACGTCTTGACTTCTATGGACCTTCGAATGACTCAAGTGAACAGGGAAAATCAAATCAGAACACTTCTGTTCAGCAAGTCTAAAGAAGTAAAATGTTTGTTAAAAATCAAACAACAAGAACAATACTAACTCCAAATGAGCATCACTAGTCACCTCGGCCTGTCAGACAGGTGACAATGGTCACCTCGGCCTGTTAGACAGGTGACAATGGTCACCCTGGCCTGTCAGACAGGTGACACTGGTCTGCAGTAAATATTGCCTAAACATTACACACACACACATCAGCAAATAATAGCATCATTGAATAAAAACATTTACAATTGTGTTTTATATATATATATATATATATATATATATATATATATATATATATATATATATATATATATATATATATATATATATATATATTTATTTATTTATTTATTTATTTATTTATTTATTTATTTATTTATTTATTTATTTCACCAACACATCCGCAATTTGCACTCTTGGAAAAGGATCCGTTTCTTTAACATATATGCATTTGCCTTTCCTTTAAACTTTCATTTAATATTTGAAGTGCATGTTTAGTAAATTGCATTCCCGTACCAAACAGCTCTGAAACAGATACAACAAATGTCTCTCAAACAGACAGATTGATGGTTGGAATTTCATGTTACGCCATTTGTAACCCAGACGTATTTGTGAGAAGTATTGACCCCCACCCCCACTCCACCACCCCCACCCCACCCCACCCACCCCCAAAAAACCCAAACCAAAGTACATGTATAGTGGTATCGTAGGCTGTTGCCTTTCTGAAACATCCTATCACCTATAAAATGTACCACCTCTTGGTGTTCAAAACTCTTGTCTGCAGTACAACTTTTCAGTATTCGGCTTCCGTAAAGTTATGAATCGGAGGCTACCCTGACTTTACCTGTCAGCCCGCTAAATGGCTGTTGGTACAGTCCTGATTCGGAGTTCCATTTCCATCTACACTTTTCTCTGTGCGAATAATGACTCTCGGAAAATGTTTTGAATGCATATAAAATTCAGCGCTTTAACGGCGGGTGACTTGCGTGGATACCCAACAAAGAATCAATCTGGAGTCGACTGGAAATTAGAATGGAATTAGCATTGGATGACTACATTTCTTACTTGTCATAGGTGGCTTTTTGCTCGCCTTCTTTGTCATGAATACGGCGCAACTTATACGTACCGACTACTAACATATAAACCCCTCTTTGTCCCCGCTTGTTTTGTTAGCCTCTGAAAACCACAACTGGCATCAAGAGATTTTAGCACCAATTTGATTTCGAAACCGAAAAAAAAACAACAAACAAACAAAAAAAAACAACAACAAAAAACCAAAACAAGAAAAACAAAAACAAAAAACAAAAACAAAACAAAACAAAACAAAACAAAAAAACAACAACAACAACAACAACAACAACACAAAACACCCCTAGATTTTTGTCGCTGGATATTTTATGTGTTTTTCTTTGGCCCTGGGTTTGAACTTGATATTATGAGTACCAGGCGATCTGCATTATTAGTAGGCAACAAACTAAATGTAAATTATAGTTCGTTACAAATTTTAAAGCTTGCTTGTAAAAATTAAAACGAAAAGGAAAAGTCCTTGTTGAAAAAAAGCTCTATCAAGTCTGATACAGAGTCAAGCCTTCGCGTGGTTTTGTAAATTTTCTATGCCGATGTTTTTCTCCATGCCTTTGTATATAGCAGCGTGAAATGCATTCCATGCGACCTATTTTCACACATACTGAACACAAATTATATGGCGTATGATACAGGTGTTTTTAATAGTGTCTTTTATTAACACTGAGAGATCAATGGAACCTGTTGTGATTCTATTTTCACCCAACAGATGGCGAAAATCGCTTTACTGGATCAGAGACCTCTTGTTGAGGCCATTTTGCTCCACCAGTGCTGGGGCAAAATCGAGTCAAACAGGAAATGTATACAATTTGCAAATAAAAATGGGCCTTGATGAAGCCAGGAAGAAAAATAAAAACCACAAAATGTTTCTAAACATGCATAAATGTTCTACTTTTAATCCAGTGCATATACAAAGCATGGCACTTCGGGGAATGTTTCCATGTTAAGATGTTACATCGAAATATGGGGGGAAATAGACCCTCTCAAAGTGTAATTCCCGTCTGAATTAACAGGTAAAAAGCTTGCACTTTTCACTAAATTTGTCATACCGCGTGTTTTATTGTACAAAGCATAGCCGACTGTACAGATGAACAATTTGTTTATTTCGGCTCGGTCGGATTATTTTCACTCCATATGTTACCCAGCCCCTTAATTATTATTATTATTATTATTATTATTATTATTATTATTATTATTATTATTATTATTATTATTATTATTATTATTATTATTATTATTATTATTATTATTATTATTATTATTATTATTATTATTATTATTATTATTGCAAGATCTTGGTCAGGATATCGGTTCTCAGCACTTATAAAGCTCCGTAAAATCGAAGGGCCTGCAACCTTGACAACACGACTACCTGGTTGAAATAAGAGAATAAACCAAAGATCTATACATACATACATACGTTTGTATATGCGTACGTACGTCCATGTGCATGTGTGTGTGTATTATGGTCATTTTAAGGTACAGGCGATGAAAAGTTTACAAAGATAGAGGAAGCAGGCTTATAGCCACGTCTTTAAAAACCCATACTGAACAAAGGAGACTGCACTATTTGAATTTTATGGCATACAAGTATGTATTTTATACAGCTGTATAAAAAAAACAACAACAACAACAACAACAACAACAACAACAACAACAACAACAACAACAACAACTAAGTAATGTTCTTTCCTCGGGGTGGCGCTAAGTGTTCGGAACAACTGCCGAGTTATCATTACAGGAGCAACGGTGCCACATCTTCCATCATGTTCTGAACACGAAAAACGCACAATCCAATCTCTCTGCGCTCCACGGCCAACTCAGTCAGTGTCTACATCTAAACACATACTTTTATAATGTATATGGTGTGGTCAAATCCAAGTAAAGTAAATTCATTCATATACCTTAACTAATCAATGTTATCATGTTTGATTACATATATACATATATATATATTAGTCAATTGGACATTAAAGATCATGTAAACGTAAACAAAAAATTTTATATGTATCCATAATTTGTTTTACCTTTAAGTCGAAACTATGCCAATGCATATTCTTCAGAATGACCTAAGAGTCCATTCAACTGCAATTTTCTGATATTGCAATACAAAAATATTTGAGAAACGTTAAATATAAAGCAACATTATTATTATTATCATCATCATCATCATCATCATCATCATCATCATCATCATCATCATCATTATTATTATTATTATTATTATTATTATTATTATTAGGGAGTCCTGCTTTATGATGCACTAATCAACACAAATTGCACATGTGTGCCTGTGTTCAAGAAATGGTGCGTGCTATATATATTAAATGACCCTAAAGAATCTCGTTCAGATTAAAGAATATATAATTACTCCAATGAAACAAGATATAATGGTGCTTTAACCCATAATCCAGCAGTTTCCTGGAACCGCAGAATTAGGATTTCAAATTTAACCCGTCCAACTGCCCAGAATGTGTGATCCCCCACTTGATCAGACACAATACAAGCTAATAATGGCTCGTACACAGCAAGTTTCCAGTCTCTGACAGCTGGCTAAATATTGCGACACACACACATACACACACACACACACACACACACACACACACATATGCACGTGTGTGTGTGTGTGTGTGTTTGAGTGTGTTTGCGTGTGTACATTTTGTGGCTCCTCACATTTCAATACAGTCTCTGGTCATGTATTATCTGCTTGCAGTTCATTTGGAAAATTTATATGCATGCTGATGGAGTGCGCACAATGTACATTTTATTCGATTTGCTTGCAAAATTTCTGCCCGCAATACTTTACCAATAAACAGTTTAAACTTGCTAATATGCAACTGTGATACAGCTGTCAATAGTAGAAATCTGCCTTAATGTTGGTCCAATTTTTCAGAAGGAAATACAATACACTGTCTGTTACAACTGGTGAATTACTTGATGGATAATAACCTGCAAATAGTTTTTATTTCAACGAGTTTGGATCACAAAAACGGAGGTTGTACAGCTGAATATGGAAATATGATTCAAATGTTTTGTCCTTTAACACACAAATAACCACACTTACAACCATGTGTTTGTCATCCTTGTTGAACGCCAAAATATAGAAGGTAAGGGCACTTGATTTCATTTAATTAGGCAACAATAAAAACACATAAAATCACCATCCTGGGAAAACATAACTTTAAAAACTTTGCTTATAGGGCCAAAGTTTAACTACGCATATTACAAACTTTATTTGGAAAGACCAAGAAGTTTTAATTATATTGTCACTTGGTGTAATGGCAGCCATTCTGTTTTGATGGAAGCCATTTTGTTTTTGCTGCTGCCACATACCAGCTGGCACATCCCAAAAATCTTACACGCGGTCACAATGTGTGTCCTTTGAGGGAACTATACATTGCCATTACTTAACATGCATATTTCATGAGCTAAATTGAAAAAAAATAAGGTACATACTGAAAAAAGTGGCCTTTTGTGTTTGGCAATTTTACTGAAGTCTCCCAGACTTAAGACACATAGGCCTGCCTAATGGATGAAGTCACCAAAGTTGGAGTTTAACATATATATGTAGATTATGCTCTGAATTTGTGTGGCCAAAAATGAAAGAATTTGCACGGTTTGAACGCTTAAGTTCAAAAGTAAAAGTCCTGAAATGGTGTAGCGTAAACATAAATATAAGCAACAAGTCGACAACACCGTCATTGACAGACTGATCGTGTAGAACATAAGACTCGTGCTTTTTTTGGCCATCCAGGATTTTTTTTTCCATCGAGGATACTCTGAGATTGACTTCCCGGCCGATTAAAGTGCAAAATGCAGTTAGTAAATACTGAGTTAGAGGGAAATAATACAATTTACTCTATGAGGAACTAACTCTAAAAACATCATGAAGAAAAGATAACGTATCCTTGTAAATATGATCGATATTCACATAGTACACATTACACAAGAACAGCTGAAATTAAAAAAGTTATTTTTACGACATCTCTGAAATCTTTCAGAGTACAGTGAGCTAATGATTTCTTCCATACATTGCACCACATAAGGCGTAGAGAATACTTGATCAGTTAAGCAGGAAACTTTTTATTATTTGAAAATAATCAAATTATCATAAGATTCCATAAGCAATGCAAAGCTAATTGAATGTAGATCCCTTCGAGGTTTTAGGATGGGCTGTGTCCATACAAATGATCTACTGAATGCACCAGTAATGAAAATCATATTTAAAATGGGTTATGCTTTTACTAGGATTCTAATGAATTTTTTGTTTAAATGTAAAAAACCAAAAATATTGATATATTTGAGGATTGTCATTCTTTGCTCGCATGTTTGTTTTTCCTCCATGATACATTGGAATGTAGAGGGCTCTGGGTACAGGAGTTGCCCTGTAATGTGTTGTTATGAGGCTCTCCTGAGAGGACAGAATCGGGGCCCTCGCCCATTACTACATCCCTTATGTGCATGGCTCCTTGTGCCACACTGTGGTAAACTGCTGCAGTAGGTGGACCAAACATGTGAGGGAATGACGTCACACTGCATCACTAAGCAGAAACACTTTTCAAGTCAACAGCCGTGGCATAGAGCTAAGACTCCCATGGCCTCGTGCTCAGGGTCAAGGTGTACCACATATATGTGGACCGTGTTTGTGGCCTACAGGGACGCAGACCTCCTCTACAGCTTTTAAAGGTAATATGCTCAGGAGAGAGTTAACCCTGTTTTCCCAACGTGTACTTTTTAGGCCCTAAGGGTGAGGAACCTCAAGAGAAAACCTAAAGTGTGCAGACAGAGGTTCTGGGCTTGAACATCACGCTGTAACAAACCACAGTACCACTCATTACTGATGTGGAGACAGAAACATTTGGTTATGTGCTGCTTGCCTTGGGGTGATCCACCAGGCAGGTACAGTGCTGGGCTTTATGTCTCAGAAAAGCCCGACCCCAGTGACTGCAGGTCCCTCAAATTCATATCATGATGCTAGGAGATGAAGAGGTGGAGCTACTGGCTGAAGAAAAAGCACCAAGAACACAGAAAAAGAAAGCACAAACCTAGGCATCATGCATTGGTATGCAGACAGTTTCCCACATCTGCTTCATTCAGGAGGCTTATCTACAGGAGAGGATGCCTTTTCACATCAGGGAATATCAAGCATTCTAGAGTGATCATCAAGGGAGCATGAAATAGGTTGACATGATGCAAGTCTATAACATGCTCACTGCCATTGAGACTGATACATTCATGGAAAAGCCACGATATATCCACACACAGATAACACCAAATAGTGGTGCCCTTTATCTGGCCAACCATCACTGACAAACAATTAGAAATTCTCCCGGGACACCATTCCAGTACAGATCACTGTGAAACCAATAACCAGGGCTTTATTGAGATTAAATAGTTACATGAGATATATCACCAGATTTCTCATCACTGAAGACTTCAATAGCCATCCCCAAAAGGATGGATACAAGAACAATCTGCACGAGAGAAGTTGTAGAGGTATGGCAAGGTAACAACATGATCCTTGGCCACCCTACAACCCTACAGACCAATCCTCTTCTACTCCCCTAGGTGGCACACCACTACAACACCAGACCTACACAGAAGACCTCCAACAATCTTCTAATCAGAGTTGTTGCTCCACAATTTAGGAGGGACCAACCATCAACCTTTCTTACTATCCATCTGTTAACCCTTGGATCAACTCAGACAAAACCCAAGGTGAAACTGTTGGAAAGCAGGCTTGTGTACCTTTACTTCAAGATATATACCAAAGAGCTTACAAATGATGTGACTAATGTAAGAGTAAAGAAGAAAAGCCTCAACAACATGGTGTGAGACTCCAATGCCTACATCCTCAAGGTAGCCATAGAAACCAATCCTCAAAGGACTCAGACATACTTTATTCCATAGTGGATCTAAGAGCTCTAGAATACACATAACAACCTCATTCCACCAAGGAAAAGACTGAAGCCAAACCTAGCCCAAAAAACAATGAATTGCAGCACGACAAGACCAAGTTCCTGATAACGACATTAGAATGTACAAGGAGAGACAGGAGAGAGAATACAGCCAGAATCAACATGGAGAAAGACTCAACCAAGCTATGAATACTACTCAAGGCAATGGATGATGAGGGAGCCAGGAACCAGAAGATCACTCAGGAAGAGGGAAGAGACACTGACAGAAAAGAATGTTTCATATGCTTTTGCCCAGACTTATGCAGAACAGTGCAGAGCAGCATATATGCACCAATATGCCCGGAACACTAACGAATAAAGAGGAAATAGCATATAAAAGACAGAACAATGTACCAAAGTATCCTTGATGTTATGGAAAAATATTACAATGGCAGATGGGGAAACCAACCAGACGATTAAAGGAAAAGAAGTTTCCTTGTTTAGATAACATCACAAAGAAGATACTACAACAGCTCTGAAGAAGCAACTTTAGCCACAGCTGGAGACAAGTAGTACTTCAGTGCTGGGAAAGTAAGTTAGACAGTCCCAATCCTATAAAAAGGTCAGGACAGGACAGGAAAGGACAAGTCCAGTGCCATAAGCTATCACCCAATTAGCCTGACAAGCTGCCTTTGTAACAAACAGTCTATTCAACCAGCATCTGCAGTGGTATCTGATACTGAAGGCATCATAAACTCCCACCCCCACCCCCACCCCCACCCCCACCCCCACAGCCCAACAAGCTTGATTTAGATGCTACATGAACGTTTAGGATCAGACAATGCACTTGCCCCTTGGATCAGAGATGCCTTCCAGAGGCAGAAAGCAACCCTTGTTGCATTTATTGATCCGTGCAGGGCCTATGACAAAGTATGGCAAGATGGCGTTTTCAAGCTGTCGTGCAGTGGATCAAAGGGAACATATGCTGCTTGATCAAGTCACAGATGCATAATTGAGTGATAGTGGATGGGTACTATGGCCAGAAAGTGTTGCATCAAGAAAGAGAACCACGGGGAGAGTTCTGTCGCCAACACAGTTCATGTTTGTAATCAACAATATCATCCCAGAGCTCCCCAAGAGTGTCCATGCTGCAACATATGCTGACAGTCTTGATGCTCTAATGCATCCATCTCACAATGCATTACAGCAAGTTCAACTGGCACTCACTAACTTGCATGATTTGCTGGCTCAAAGTATCATGTTGCATTTAGATTTGTAACTACTGATGATAACTGCTTCAGACACAACTGAGTCGGCAGATTATAGTTAAGATGGTAAGTCTTGTTTTAAAAGTACATTAACGACCGTTTGCCCTGGTAACTCAGAGAACAGACACCTGGAACCTAGCAAAATATTATAAATATCATCGAACAACTGGGGCTATGATGTTTGACCGAACAACCATGGCTATCCAGCTATGCCGTTTCCCCTGCCCAAGTTAACCCTCCAGACAAGTTGAATTAGAATGCTGTGTTTTGAGTTGACTTTACTGCAAAATAACGGCACACGACGGCCACTTTCTCGATAAAATCTTTCAACCAGGGCTATGCTGTTTTACCGAACAACCATGGCTATGTAGCTATGCTGTTTCCCCGGTCCAAGTTAACCCTCCAGACAAGTTGAAATAAACTTCTGTGTTTGAGTTGACTTCATTGCAAAACAATGGCACACGACGGCCACTCTCTCTCTCTCTCTCTCTCTCTCTCTCTCTCTCTCTCTCTCTCTCTCTCTCTCTCTGTGTGTCTCTCTCTCTCTCTCTCTCATCATTCAGCCAGGGTCGATCAATTTTTTAATTAGGGAACGGCGGCTTGAAACTATTTTTTTTTTTCATGTTTCATAAAATTTATTTAAGCTCGGGCCTTTTCAGTAGGGTGGGGTCGGGTTACAGGAATCACACATATATTTTTGTTAGGCAATAGGTAACTTGGACATTTGTTCAAACATGTTTGAAATTGATTTTCTTTCCCCTTTTACACAAAACCTCCTTTGACGTCAGTTTAATTTCTTACCTGGGCACAGCCGGAGGCACTTGTACATAATATGATGTATGATATAAAAGTAAAGGTAGGCTGTATCTGATCATGAGCAAATGAGACTCGACATATTCTGTATCACCTGACTGTCCTGTCAGATACACAGCCCTACAGTGATAGGCGTAACAGACTTTATCCTATTTGACAAATAATGGTTAACAGTATTCCATTCCTTATTTGAGACATTCTTTTCGACATATAAAAAATAAATTTATTATTGACTATGGATATAAAGAAAGGCCATTTAGTCAGCATTTGTGTAGTGTATAGACGCCCTTCCCTCCCACCATTTACCACGTCACACACATTTTCACACATGACAGGAAGAGAAAACAGACAAGTAAAGGTAAATGCTATAAAATCAATTTACGCTTTAAATATGTAGTGTTTTTTTCAAATTGCATAAAAAGACACTGAAAAATGGCAAACCATGCGTCACAAACAGCAAATTTGGTGTTCTCATCACCTTTGTGCGATTTATACATACATAGTGCCACTGTACTGCATTCTTATTGACTCTATGAGTAATTCAACAAGTCAAAATTTCCTAATTCACAAAACGACGGGAAGTAAAAAGTGGCAACACTTGAGGAATAATCACTAATGCCCAAATCTAAACCATTTTGTATTTTGGCTTCAATGATAGTCAAACAGAATGGTAATTCCTATTGCAAAAGTGTCCGTTTCTTTGCGTTTAATTAAGTCATTTTCGCGTGGACTGTTTTTGAAACCAGAAAATCAACTTCGTACATGTCATTCTTTTGTCTGGCAGTAATTCATCAGATCTATACATAGTATACTAAACTGACAGAATGTTTGACAATGTTTGCAAAGTCGTCTTTTAAAGAGTTTAGTGCCACAGCAAAGAATACTTCATAACTTCATAATGTGTCACTTCTCTGGGTTTTCCCCTTTTGTGAACGAATTACACCACAGAGGCTCTATATATGTTTACTTAATGACATACCACCGATGTTACCTATTTCAAGCACCGGTAACTTTAATAAAAAAATACTATACATATATAACCATGTGGGTTTTTTTGGGGGGGGGTGAGTGGGTGGTTATTACCCTGATGGACCCGATAACATGGGATAGTACGCCAATTCAGCGATATTTATTGTTGTCATATTCCGAGGATGAAGCATTTAGAATTATATGTTTCAATAAGAAGACATAGTAGATTATATCTTGGAGCTGTATGTCTACTATTCATGCAGATACGTGTATGCTGGTCGTGCTGTGAATGTGTGGGTGATTTTTAGAAGATGTATCGACATTCTCAGGTGAAGGTCTGTTGTGTGATACAAAATTATGGTAAAACTGATTTGTGTTAGTAAACAGAATGCATAAGTAAACACATAGAGTTATCAACTGATATTCGACTCGAAGTTGTATGTTCCATGCTTTATGTAACCTAAAAGATATGTTGCTTCCACAAGACGTTCATTTTATGTGTACTGTGTATTTTTCTGTTAAAAAGGCCCCCTATGAAACATAAGCTGTGGGCATGAAAATTTTGACTCCGATTATTTTTAAGCAACTATACATTAGTACGTTAAATTTATGTAAAGTTGGAGTTTGAGGTGATTCCCCGACCGTGGCGCACGTCTTCCATTACATTTTTTTTTTTACAAGAAAGGTTGCACAGTTTTACAGCCGAATAAATCTATATGATTGGGACCATGGGGAAACCGCGCGTTCATCTTTATTGATCCTTCTCGAATGGTTTAGGCTCGGGTCAGTGGGGGAAAGTTGAATACCAAGAATAAAAATCACAAGTCGACTGCATACTCTCTGTGGGAGTGTATGTTTCGGATTTTCATGAATCATTTGAATTGAGAAAATATTCATAGTTAATATTATGAATATGTTCTCAATATTTTCTCATGATATTATTTAAATTTTTCAATGTGTTTTATGCAAACTGTGTACGTACAGAATTCTATGTGACGCACCACGTGTTCTGTCCTGCTCGTTGGTGCCACTGATGTAAAGGGGTAGATTCTTAAATAATTGAATATGTAATTCATAGCTGCAAGCTATTGTTTTGTGCTCATTTGAAAAATAGTTTAGCTTTACAATGAGTGAGGTGATATGATTCCCTGTCGTGTTACGTTATGTTTGGGTCACTTGCCCGTGTGGTGTACTCATGTTGACTTTTTTAGGGCTTAACTGCTTCAGGGGCTTGATGTGATATCCAGCTACGCGGTCTCTCTCAAATATCCACAAAACCAATCCATGCCAACAGTCGGCTGGATCCAATGGTCTTTTGAAACCAAGTTGAACCAATTTAAGTCCAATTTATGATGGTGTCAAATGTGACAAGAAACAACTACTGGATAAATGTTCACTTTTCGCTGTAAAGCCCATCTCTCTTTTGATATGACTGCTACATTCCCACTTCAACTCTTCACTCCGTGCAACAGGTGCACAATCCAAGTGACGTCACGTCTGATATACATGTATTACAAAACTTCAACTGAGTGCCTCGAGCGGATCTTGCTACTGACCCTAAATATAAATACCCACATCCAGAATACAAAAATACAGCAATATCTAGATATAATAAATTACAACACGAATAGGAAAGGATGCTGTCAAGAAGAACCTATTCGTATAGAATAAATCATTAAATACCTAATCATAACCCTCTTGTGTATATATCAATATACATTGCTTTAATACAAAGAAGTAAGTCCACTATTTTACATTGGATGTAAAAAAGTAGCAGTTTTACATGCCTGTTTACGTATGAAATGCAGTATGCTCAAAGCAGATTTAATGGTCTCGCTGACGCCCCCAGGTGTTTTTGTGGTGCTGCAAATGAGGACGTTTTTCATTACTTTTTCGAATGTGGAAATTTTAAAATGGAACAAGACACACTGCAACACAGCGTAATTCCATTTGCTCCATTTATAGTGCAAACTTTATTATTTGGCACTGAAAAATGTACCTTTCAAGAAAACGAAAACATCTTATACGCTGTATAATCGTATATCAAATCTACAGGCAGGCCTGGAGCTGTTACATGATTTTTGCAAATAGTTGTAGTAATGGGTGGTAAAGTACTTCCTGTTCATGATGGCATACCCCATTATCTTTCCCTGTCTGTGACGTCTTGTCCTGTCAACAGTACTTGTTATGAAGGGGATACATCCCAAGTTCAAGGGACTCCAGATAAATCACGAGAACAAGGGATGTATCCTTTTCATACCATGCCTTCTTTGTTTTCATGAGTATAAATGCATTTTAAAATGTATTCACCAAAGCAAATCAGTCCTGTGTTGAAATTTAGCCATAGAAATTTAAAGCAGGGATATATGTGTAAGCAGGTGACATATATATCCCTTGAGAAAACAAAGGAGGCATGGTATAAGTGGCATTGCCGTTCTATCTGTCTGCGTGCAATGGTGTTCATTCTGATAGAGGCGTTTTATTGTTGTACTTTGTCTCCACTTCTGTTTCTCTTGCGAAAGGGATTCATATAGGGCTGCACCCTCTTTCGCAATCATTTTTTTAATATGTGTAAACCAATACAAAGACGTTCGATGAACCTGACTGCCTTAAAATGAATTCCAAATTTTACAGCAAGCCTTCTCAAAGAGTAGAGAACAACCTATTTGTTTACGATAGAAATTTATTTCGCAAAAAAAAATTGCCTCGCGTAAGGTGACGCAACAAAGAAAAGACGATTTGCATCACAGCAAATCTGCCTGTGTGGTTTCAAAAGTTGTGCATAGCAAATGCTACAGCTTTTGTCCTTTGGTACTTCACATTCCATTAAGTTTATGGCCAGATGAAAATTTCAAAGTCCAAATGACCTTGACCTTTGACCTTGAGAGGTCACATGTAAATTACAAAAATGACTGTCTTACAATATCCTTTTTTTAAAGCCAGCATGAACCAAATCAAATAAAATTTAATCAAGTTATGGCTAGATGAAAATTTCAAAAGGTTAAATTGCCCTGAAGTTTGACCTTTAGAGGTCACATGTAAATTACAAAAAAAAAATGTGTAGTGTCACAATGCCTACAATTTAAGCCCCAAATGATCAAAATCGGATTAAATTGACCAAGTTATGGGTGGAGAAAATTTTCAAAATTAGATGTCACATGTAAATTACAAAAATATGCATTGTTGCAATACCTACAATTTGGTTCCAGCATGGTTAATATTGGATGAAAATAGACATAGTTATGGCTGGATGAAAATGTCAAGGGTCAAATGACACTGACCTTTGAAGGTCACATCTACATTACAAAAGCGTGCAGTGTTACACACATATTAATTGAAGTTGGATTGGTTACCTGTACCTATAAAAGTTTTGGAGATATTCAAGATTTAAATTACCAAATGGCCCCAAGTTGAATCATTTTCAAAATCATTGAACTTCTTTACAAAAACTCAAGACTTCAAATATGGAAGTATAAGCTTGCCAAGTATTGAGTTTCTGCACATAATAGTTTTCAAATAAAATGCCGGACAAATTTGCCTAGAAAGAAAGAAAGAAAGAAAGAAAGAAAGAAAGAAAGAAAGAAAGAAAGAAAGAATTCCAAGAAAAACAATATGTCTGTGCAACACAGACATAAATATACTTTCGTGTGCTCCTAACTTTTCTGCTTGTCTGTCCCTCAAAGGGGGGGGGGGGTCACCAACTTTCGGCCTTGGTGCTTGGAAGTAACAACGCCGATGAAAGTTGTAAACAACAAAATGATTCCCTGAAAGGATGTCACAGAAGAATGTTCTCAGGCGTTCGACATAAACTCTGATAAGACACTACATATTGCTGCAAATTGTTTCCGTTGTATTTGCATGTTTTTTGTTTTTGTTTTTGTTTTATTTTATTTTATTTTTTTTTTTTTTTTTGCTCTCCTTTCTCTTCATGCATTATACTCTTGTTGTCATATTAACAATTTCACAATTTCACAATTTTATTGACCTTTTTTTGCCCTAAAGGGCACATGGTTACATATAGATCCGTAGTCATAAAAATACACAGAAGACAATATATACACCACATAATACATTAAGAAAGTGACTTAGCTAAAATTGCTGTCCATGTACAATTGTCTGAGGCTCATGCTCTTATATACAAGGTTCGTAATTATGTAGGCTGACGTGCTTCCATCAGGTGACATGATTATGTCGAGTTTTTTGCTTTCCTGTAACGAGTCAAAGTCTGGGTATAGTTTTTTAATGCTGTTAAAAGCGTCATTTCTTAGGGTATTAAATAAATCACAATGTAACAGAAAATGTGACCAGTTTTCAACAACTTGTTGTGAAGAGAATAGGCAAAGACGCTGGTAACATGGTTCGTTCTGGTATCTCCCCAGTTCTATACAGAGTTTATGATTACTTAACCTTAAACGTGTAAACACGCGACGTAGTTTGAAACTTTTGACACTCGTCAAGTATTTCTCTGGCTCATATAGATGTTTAAACAAACGGTAGAACCTTAATTTATTTCCATTTCCCTGTTTCACATTATCGTCCAAAATTTGCGAGAAGAAAACCAGTTGGTACTGGTCCTTCAATCGCGACTCGAGAACCGATAATATCCTATCCGGGTTGCACCGAATGCCTTGTTTCAACCATACATTGTACATACCGTTATTGCGAAGGATAAGTTTCACTGTGGTCGCCCAGCTGGTTTTACCTGCCTGATCTAAATCATAGGATGTTAAATACGATCTCTTTATTATATTGCAATCTGGGAGTTCCATGATTCTCAACCAGTATTTGATACGTTTTTTAATTTCTAATTCCAATGGATATCTTCCTAGTTCCGCAAGGCATGCTTTGTTAGAAGCAGTCCGTCCTAACCCAAGAACATATTTACAGTAATCAGTAAGTGCCTTGTTTGAATAGCTATGGTTTACAATATTCTGATGCTAATGTCGCTGCAGAACAGTAATCAGTATATATCAGCTTGGTATGTAGATTTTATAAAGGATATATATATATATATATATATATATATATATATATATATATATATATATATATATATATATATATATATATATATATATATATATATATACAATGAAATTTGCATGCAAAGTGTACTCTGTCTCCGGCGTGCAGCACCCAATACTCCGCAGCAAATATTGCCGGCAAAGAGTCTGTCCAATTACAGGCAAGGCAACTACAGACATCAGTTCAATGAAAAATCATGCGAATGTTTACATCTGCCTCATTCTGGGTGCAGCAAATTAAACTATGTGGCCAGAAGGTCTGGATGCATTGAATCGTAACACAGTTCGATCACCTATGCATGCACTCCATTTAAGTGACGTAGATTATTCAGAAAAGTTCCAATTCAATAGTCGAATCCCGGAGTCGAATTACTGCTCCAAACAGGATTTATCCGCAGACATTATCCTTTATAGTTTGCAATCTGTGCTCCATGGCCTGAGACTGCATGAGGAAGCATGCGATATCATACATGTGCACCACTATACCTGCCGTTGTCGCTTTACACAGTTGTAGTGTCATTCTCTTAACAGGTGAGTGTTGAGTATGGCCAGTATTTCTCCATGTCTTTGCAGATCGACCTTGGACCGTCGTGCGTTAAATAGTAGAGTGTTTACAACATTGCGGTGGCGAACACATACAAGTGATCAAAACGCTAATGTCGCTACAGAACAGTAATCAGTATATATCAGCTTGATATGTAGATTTTATAAAGGATATATATATATATATATATATATATATATATATATATGTGTGTGTGTGTGTGTGTGTGTGTGTGTGTGTGTGTGTGTGTGTGTGTGTGTGTGTGTGTGTGTGTGTGTGTGTGTGTGTGTGTGTGTAAAATCTTAAATATTACCTGGACACAACAAATGAAATTTTCAGTTATTTTATTGATCTATTTTTTACAAACAAACCCCATGAGCAGACCAAAGTCCGTATTACCTCCACGACACAAATTGAGTGCAGCGGAGGAAACAAAGAGATTGGTCTGTATTGCAGGAAAGTACCCGACTCATGAGGCGAGGTTTCAATTTGGGAATGGTTTTAAGAGCTAAAATGCGATGTATTTGGAAACAAGATTGACATTGCAACAAAGAAAAGTCACTGTAAATTGTAATAGATCGAGAGGAGTGGTTTATTTATATGGATGCCTAAAAGAAGTGGTTTTATTGACGTGCACAGTAACATGATTAAAATCACATAACAAAACACGCAAGTTTATGTAAACATGCTGGAAACATTAGGTTTAAATTGATTTATGTAACAAGATAAAACAAGTTACTCACATATTTTGCATTCGGAATATATGGGATCAAAAAGTTAAGTTAGTTTGTATTTTAAGCTTATATATTTAGGCTGTTTTTGAGCTATATACAAAGGTTGCATTAATATTGACCTTGTCAATCTTTACGCTTGATTAGTGCCCATGATATTTGCAGTGTATTGACAGTGAAGTATGAGTTTGTCGTGAGTAAGAGGCCATGAACATCCCTGATTGCAAGACAAATAATCTGTACAATTGTACTATTTCTGAGTCATTAGAAATTGAATGAGTTTGTTCCCCCAAACAGAAAGCGTCCCTTGCATGACATACCCTTGTTGTTTTAAATGCTTCTCCAGCGATCCAGTCGGCTTTAATTAGGATTAAACCGAGGAACTGAACTGTGCAAAAAGTATTTAATGTTTGTGCTTTATTTTTATATCCGTATCTCTAGGCCAACTGGAATACGGAAAGGCTCTATTGAGAATTCGTTAAATCGGTCCGTTGTACGCATATGTATAGTATAAACATATTTATTTTCTCTGGATTGCCTAATAGTACACAAAGACTAATCTGGAGGCTCTCCAGTACATAAAAGGACACACAGGAATAAATACAATACACACTGGACGAGAACAGAAGACTAAATTCACGGCTTGTACAAGAATAATACAATTGATGCCAGATAGTGGAGACTTATAATTAGATCATATACTAAATTAGTAGATGAAACGTCTAGATTCTGATAAGAATGTCTGAACAGCCTCAAAGATGAATACATTATCAGTGTCTGGCAAGTCCTCACTTCCTTTCAAGAGAATATTTAGTAAAATGTCACTAGAGCACTGAACTATTAAAGTCGGATTTACACCTGGAGCGAGTAAGTGACACACAGTGTTCAGTAGACGGACCCTTTGCACAGTGAACTTGGGGCAGAACAAAAGGTAATGTTTCGTATCTTCAGTGGTATGAAAGCATGCACACGTTGAGGCTGGAAGGATATTGACATGATGTAGATGGGCATTTAAAACAGAGAAGTTAAGACGTAGCTGCGTGTGGCATATGTTCAGAAAACGACTTCCATGTTTAAAGTATGTGGGCTTTTTGTGACGTGTTCACGAGTTCTTAACTTAAAGATTGTTGTTGTTGTTGTTGTTGTTGTTGTTGTTGTTGTCGTCGTCGTCGGGGGTTTTTTTTCTTTCTTTCTTCTTTTCTTTTTTTTTGTGGGAGCGGAAGTACTGATATAACTTTCAGTCAATGCTTGTTTCCAGGTGTCCACACAAAGCTTTGACACAGACTTTACAGTAATCCGATACGTTATCCAGTGTAATGAGGAGGACCGTCTACTTCCTTGTACTCAGTGCTACATTCTTTATGATTCAGTAGAACAAATTTACATTGATTCCTAGCATACCTGTAGCAACCAATCAAACATAAGCAATTGTCATATTCGTAGCAAGCTTTGATATTTACCAATTTATTTCAACATAACACAGTTGGTAAGTCCGTTTAATAAGCACATATAACCGGGCCGTTTCGCATAAGCCACACATCTACAAAGCCATAATAAACTCGATAAAGACATGAAATTTGAATAACGCCAGTAGGTCAAATTTAATTTCTTTGTCTTCGTCAGTTCAGTCATGAGAGGAAATGGAATATAATGTAAAGGGTACGTTAATGATTTAATACTGTTATTATTGTTTTGTTTCTTTCTTTCTTTGTTTTTGACAGTACAACTATCTTTTGAAAATTGCATTTTTCTATTCTCATATACATTCGAAATATTGGGTCGGTATAATCCAGTCGACAATACTCTGACGGATGTTTTTGAGAATCATGTCAAATAAATATTTTTTCAGCATAATTTATTCTAATTAAACCGCGGTTGATCACTAATATCATCAATATCATATAAATAGCGTTAAGACAAACGATTCATTCTATTGCAATAATGTTTCTGTTTCGAAGCATTGTGGAAATTAAATAAGCCTCGTCATTCAGCCCAATGACGTTTAAAATCTTACAAATCACATAATCTCTGAAACTGCATCGACCGACTAAAATTTGTGCATTTATTCATATGTCTCTATTTTCTATTGTTTTTTATTATTTTTTCTGTTTGTTTGTTTTTTCCTTTTTTTTTGGGGGGGGGGGCTAGTCTATGGCGTTGTTGGATTTTTGACAGCATTTACCACCCAAGCTGTATCCAATTACGAAGTTAAAAACACATTTGCATAAAAATGACTTATTTGTCAACAACGGGTGAAATTTTTTGCCTTTGTTAATTCACATTGAAAGCACTGTTCAACTCGTATGGCAAAATTGACACAGGCACAAAAACACAATTTTGGGATTTAGGCTCATCTTAGTCTAAGCTGGGATTGTATTCACTGTTAAGCAAGCATTCACACAGTGGCCCATTGTAAAACATCGACAATGCATCACTCTTTCCATTTTATCAGTGGTGTATTGTACTTTGTTCAGAAAAAAAGCAAGAAAAATAGAATCACGTGTATCCCATTGCGTTCCAGACAGACCAAGCAGGATTTAAATGCTGCCGATGAACCAAAACACACATACACCCCGCACAGACGTATATATATATATATATATATATATATATATATATATATATATATATGTATATATATATATGTATGTATGTGTGTGTATGTATGTATGTATGTGTATATATATGTATGTATATATATATATATATATATATACATATATATATATATATATATATATATATATATATATATATATATATATATATAATTCCATTTTGATAAAACTACCCCTTTACAGCGGAGGCATCGGCAGGCCAGGGTAAAACCTGTCATGCGTCCAACTGGAATACATGCAGAATAAACATATGCAAATAAGATATAATACAGGAAGTATATACATATAAAACTATTTCATAAAACCACATATATCATGTCAAAAATGTCATGTCCCGTCCACCAAGGACTTACGCACCGGCCAGTTTTGTTTTGTTTTTCAGGAAACGCTTATATGCATGATCACACATCTTTACGACATGAATACCCTGTTCAGTGTCAGCCGTCAGGAAAATACTTGAGCACAACGGTTTCTCTTATGTGTGGAAAAACAAAGGCAAAGATATCATACCTGATGTGTTTCTGAAAAAATTGAGAATACGCCTGCAAGATCAACACACCCAACTGTTTCACTCATCTCTGTACAACGACAATGTAATAAATGGATCAGGTGCCATACTTAGAACATATAGAAATTTCAAGGTAAATTATGTAAAAGAAAAATATTTAAGTTGCATCAGATCTTTTAAGTATAGGAAAGCCCTTTCGAAACTACGGCTAAGTAGCCATGCATTGCGCATTGAAGTTGGTAGATATAAACACGAATTAGTTGAAGACAGAATATGTGAATTTTGTGATTCTGGCCAAATTGAGTCAGAAGAACATTTTTTACTTCACTGTTTGTTGTACAGAGATGAGAGAAACGACCTTATATCAGCTTTATCCGTCTCAGCTCTGGAATTCTCCCTAAGTCTATTTTTTTCCCCTGACTGCGAGGTGGCGGTGCCAGTCGGCAAGTGTGTATACAATATGTTCAAGAAAAGAAAGAAAAAATCATTAGATAGGTAGTAGGATTTTAGTTGTGTGTACATAATTTTAACAATTTTTGTTTCTTCAATTGCATTTTATTTGTATATATTTTATTGTACATAATTTTGTATGCTGTAAACCCACATTGGGTACAAATAAAGCAATAAAGTATAAAGTGTCAGCGTCTCCGAGGAGTAGATAAAGTTTTGTAGAAGGAAAAGAGCTAATAAAGTGATCCCAAATATGCAAATTATTAGAATAAATTCATTTTGTTTCAAAGTTTGTGCCAAATCTTAATCGGAATCTCATTAAATGCCGGGAAGGTGAGTAGAAAGTGTGAAACATTTTGATGTCATTTTTACACAAAACACAAGTGCCTGAAGGTGCAATATTGCATGTATCTACATTTTCTTGAATACACAGGCATCCTGTACGTGTCATAAAATTTAGGCGGGCTGACTCGAAATCATTTATAGGAAGCATGTAATCTTCATAAAAGGATGATCTTTTTAATAAACCGTACAGAAATAGGGATTTCTTGTTATAGCCGTGTACACAGTTATCCAAGGATTACCTATGAAACTTTCGTAACCACCTATCACTTTGGTTGTGTACCTTATTATCCAGGCCAACTCCTGTGAGAATTCTATCAGTTCCTTCCATATATGGACAAGAAGCATGCCCGCCATTAACAAAACATCTTTGTAACTCCATTAAAACTCTTACATAGTCATAAAACTGGCAACGTATATGTAAGTCTGTGAAAGTAATTAATTCTAGCTTTGTCTAGTCATAAATCAAGTGACAGCCAACCGAAATCCTCTAAAATGGTCATCGTTATCATTGCGGGCGTACCTATAAATGCGCATCATAAAGCGAGCTGCACTGTATTAGACTTAATAATATTTGTACTTTCTATGGTATCGCAAAGCAAAACCGCAGACTCGGGCGAAAGGGCCGGTGTAATTACACTTTTCCCACAAACTGTCGCCAAATGATACTCGATGGATATTATCGTGACCTGCTAGGATGCAACACCTTAACCATTGGAAGAATGGCCTTGCTGCTTGACATGAACACCATCCGCTAACAAGTGTAAGGGTCTACTGCAGCAAATACCTGTAGACACTTATAAACGTCACACTCTAATAAATACACTTAGTTTCCAACGTTTGTTAATATCAAGACGTTTACCAATAGCCATTAGTTTTGATTTGTTTGCAATGAATTCCATGTCCCGTTTACTTACAAAACAATGGGCTACAATCAACACAGTTTGAAGCTGTTTTTCGCTTTCAGCAAGTAAAACCACATCATCTGCATACAAAAGTGAAGGTATACGTTCCTCTTTGAACAAGATATGTATGTATGTATATATATATATATATATATATATATATATATATTTGTGTGTGTGTGTGTGTGAGTGTGTGTGTGTTTGTATACATATGTAGGTATATATATATATATATATATATATATATATATATATATATATATATATATATATATATATATATGTATGTATATATATGTATATACATATATATAATAGTAATAATAATAATTTATTAGGAAAACTTCCCCTTTACAGCGGGGGCACCAACGGAACCGGGGAAATTCCATGATGCGTCCAAGATATACACAAATTATCAGGCATCCTTATTATCAATCAAATAATCTTCGTATGTTGAAGTAAGTATAGTAACTATAATAGTACAAGTAATAATTTATGTCCTCCTCACCAAAACTAGAGATAAACCTTTCATTGGGACAAAACCCTAGAAAGCGCAAGGACATGTACATTATACACGTTTCATATACGATGCAGAACATATGGCCTCCAGCGTCATTATTAAGAAAAGAAATCAGGTATATATATATACATTGGAGCAGGTCTATTTACAAGAGGTACATGTAGAACAATGATACAATCTGTTATTCCGAGAAGTCATTAAGTGACTGTCTCCTGTAATGCCAAGCCTCAACCAAAAATGTTTTACATGTTTGGTCAAATAATTCACCAATGTCCTGTCCAAGATTATATGCGTGCTCGCCACGGAACCAACATACTTTATTCTTCAGCGAGGAGGCGGAAAAACGCTGCCATGCCTGTTTACAATTCTCATTCAGAGAGTTTACTTCCAAATTTCTATATGCCTGTAACCTGATATAATTTAGTGCTGGGCACACAAATAGAAAATGTGATAAATCTTCTCTACTATCTTTACATAAAGGGCATCTTCCGTCTGATAAACCCCATCTTTCCAGATCTTCCCCGACACCCAGACACCCAGTGCGGGCCAAAAATTTTAATCGTGCACCGGCAAAGTTATTTACATTAAAAAGATAACTTTCACCGAAAGAGGACCGTTTAAACATTTGATACCATCTTAAAGACCTTTTCAAGTCTATTTCCTGGGAAAAGTCTAATTCATATGCTTCTAGCGATAATTTTAGAAAGCATCCCAGCCATTCTGGATTCCTTGATTCCAGAGCATGGTCTATGGCTACGTTATTAAAGACCTTCTTAATTTCGTCAACATATGGCCAAATCTTTGCAGGTTTGTCATCATTTCTTTGCCAAAGAGTGTCAATATATATATATATATATATATATATATATATATATATATATATATATATATATATATATATATATATATATATATATATATATAATAGATGGATGTTGTTCCTAGTAGGTGTTAAAGTAATTACCTTACGTGACTCAGACTCAGAGACATTATATTTGGCCAAAAAGAAATAAGACTGGTAAATGTGGTACATGTCATAATATTCGACAGAAAGCTAGTCTGGAAAAGTGTTTTGACGGTACCTGCTCAGTTGGACAGACCGACCTTCGTGTTTGCGAATCTCCGCGGTATTATCAGAGATAATGGCTAATGCGGAGCTTGGCCTGCATAGAAGGCAACTTAGCTGAGGATCTATTACAAAATATTTTGGATTCTACGGAGTTTGTAGGCCTTAAGAAGTATTAACCTGGTTGGGCGGCTTTGGTGAATGTACCAGGGCACTGTATTAACTCGGTCAACACATCCTTATTTCACCCCAGCAAATACTTAGGCCTATCACACATAATTCTGCAATTCAATAATATCCTAAATTAATAACGTCTGTCTAAATATCTATTGACCTCATTGTGTCGCCTTGGTCCATCAGCATATAGTTACATCGATCTATACACAATTGACCGTAACTGCCATGTGCTCGAGCGGATTAAACTTTATTTTTATAATTTCTGCTTGATCGTGCGAATGCTTCAAAGATTTGGATTTAAACTGAAAGTTCAAATGTTTTCTGAATTAAAATTGTAGTGTTCTCGGGCAATTTCCGATCGATTTTGGATAATTTCGTTCATTTTGAGATTTTGGGACACTAAGGTAGACACATAGGTTGTTTATTATATAGCCAACATTGGTAGTTCTAGGCCCAATACAATCTGAAAAAAAATTGATAAAATACTTTTAATGTTAACATGGTAGTCGATGATGCGTGTTAACCTTTGGATAACTGACAACAGGTATATCTTCTAAAATGTCAGTTTCACGTGGATATTTCTATGAAACGAATCCCGTTTTTGACAGAATAAAAACTTATTTGCTTGAAAATTCCGTGGAGCAAAAACGTATCAGAATGAGGAATTTTATAAGAAATGGTCAGCTCTTTTAAAAGTCAAAAGTGAAGAATCCCACAAACTTTATCAATTTCACACAAAAAAATTCCAAGTTTGCAGGTGCATGCGTTGAGATTATAATAGCACAAATTTGATCATTTTATCTTGAATATTTTTCGAGAAATATCCAAAATTTTGCAAAAAGTACATTTTAGCCGAGAACGGTTGTGTTTATACAACTTTGAATTTTGAATTCCATCTTTAGAGCGGTCATATTCTGCAAATCGTGTTGTCAATGGAGTATGTAAGTTTATTATGTCAGAAATGCATGTTTCTGTAATATTTAGCAGAAAAAGTGAATTCACTTTCCAAGTTCGACATTACCTTTCACATAGTATATGTGTGCCACATTGTCTTCTAAATTTTTTACGCTAGATTTGGAAAAAAATAAATGTAGTGTTTTAATTTTAGGGGTAATCTTCAAAATCAGAAGTGTATTATAATTTCACTGATAGCGATTTTGAACAGAATGGCATTATGAACGCTTAAACCATCCATAAGTGTTCACAAACTATCCCAACTGACTTTTGTTTTAATTTTAAACGTTTGTGCGTGTAGTATTTATTCTGCTATATATTTGTCAGTGTTGTAGTTATTCTATTAAGAATGGTAAAATTTTGTGAACAGTACAGTTCAAAATCGAACTTCCCGGTCACGAAAATTAAGGACAATGTCGGCGCTTGGGCGTGTTGTTTAACAAACTTGGCAAAAGCACTGCAACGGACGTGTGAAGGGCTCCACGCAGATTGTAACTGCTGTTCACATTCTCAAGGAGATCTTTTTGGTGATAATGTCTAATTACATCAACCTAAGTGAATCCTGCTAAAATAAAGAAATAAAATGAATAGAATATTTCATCTAAATTCAAAGATTACAAAAACCATACAACTATCAAGCGTCCAGATGTATCTCATGTACGTGAACGTTAAGGAGATTGCGAGATTGGCGTGATCTGCAAGACAAAAGCCGAACACGCACATGTACACAGCGAATGCTGCTGACTCGTTTATAATTAGCTTTACTCCCCGGTTGGTATGTCGTCATTTGAAACGCATTAAATATTTTTATTTGATTTCATGATGTTGACATAAATAATTGTAAAAGCTTTTCTTATATACTATTAGGACTATTAGCACATTTGAAGTCAAAAGTGGTGACTTGAATGTCAACATGTATAGAGGTTCGTAATCATTCTGAACTGATGAATAAAAATACAAGTTTGTTTCACGTTAGAATAAAGAATCCCCTGTTAAGCGACTCAATTTTATATTCCATACATGGCTCTTTCCCAAGACTGCTTGACGTTTAATACGCGGACTGTCGAGTAACTACACTAGATTGTTCACGTGATGAAACTGAAGCAAAGCAAGGAAAACATATTTTACGGTCAGTGAAGCACCTTACAAGTTTACATCCCGTACAGTTTTACACTTGTATATGATGCATATCCTCATTAACTCCAACACGATGAAAATTTAACTCATTTCATACCAGTTCCTGATTTTTACGTATATTTAACTAGATTTAAGACGACAATTGCACATTTAAATTCTTCATGAAAAGAGCTTTCGTTCAAGTATCAACATGCTTATAGTCGTAAGTCAGTGGTTCTGGCACTGCCTGGCAAGTCATGCTGTAGCTGCCGCAAGGGCAGCTGCAGCATGACTTGCCAGGCATTGCCAGAACCACTGACCAAGGCCTGTGACCATAGTATGGAATGAGTTAAAGTTGGTGAAGTTTAATCTGGTTTTGCCTGGCACAATAGTCACCCATTAGACCACTCAGCGTCATTGTAGGTAAAGTACATATTTCAGTCCTTCCACTAAGAAGATTTGCAGGCTGAAACATAGGCCTGCATCTTGAGTCGTCATAAAAAGTATATTAACTTGTAAATATAAAGACTTGCTTTGCTGCTATTGACATTTGACAGCCTGGCTAGCGCGAGTAACATGCATAGGTTGTTGTTTAATGGTAGTGTTGTAAGTTTTAATGGTATTGTTTACTCCACACCACATAATTTTAATGTTACTCCCAACGAGGTATAAGCTTACCCTGGCATTCTGTGAGGCTATAAACTAGTTTAACAGCAATTTGGAACTGTTATGGTAATTGCAGAAATGAGACTAATGATCTCAGGAGCTCCCCCAGAATCGATAACTTGTTTTTCAACCACGTCATCGATCTAAGTTATTACAGATGATTAAAAAACAACAAAGTGTGTGTTGAGCAGCAAGCTGAAAACAAACCTGACAACCAGATTGTACTTTGACAGATCTCCGTGCCATATCCACGAAACAGTAACCAATGTCCTTTTGAGAGACGGCCGGGAAACCAACAGCCGGTTGAGCATGGAACAAGCACGAGCTTGAACTAGAAAAGAAGATTTGCTTCAAAGCAAATCTGTCTGTGTGTCTTCAAAAGTTGTAAACATTTAATGCTACAACTTCTGTCCTTCGGTACTCCACATTTCATTAAGCATATGGCTGGATGAAAATTTCAAAGTCCGATTAACCTGGACCTTTGACCTTTAGAGATCACATGAAATTGGGTGAAAATTGACCAATATATGGCTAGATGAAAATTCAAAGCCCGAAATGACCTTGATTTTGACCTACAGAGGTCACATGTATATTACAAAAATGTACAGTGTAACAATACCTACAATGTAAGTCCAACAAGAACCAAATCAAATGAAAATTGACCAAGTTGTCGCCAGATGAAACTTTCAAATGGCCAAATGACATTGACGTTTGACCATTAGAGGTTACATATTCATTACAAAAATGTGCAGTGTGGCAATACCTACAATTTGATTTCAACATGATTAGAGTTGGATGGAAATTGGCCGAGTTATGGCTGGATGAAAATTTCAAAGGTCCAAATGACCTTGATGTTTGACCTTTAGAGGTCAGATGTAAACAACAACAACAACAACAACAACAACAACAACAACAACAACAAAATGTGCAGTGTTACTATAGCTACAATTTGAGCCCAAACATGATCAAAATTGGACAAGAAAAAAAGAAAGAATTCTTAGAAAAACAATATGTCTGTGTTGGTACACAGACATAATAAAATCATCTTAGTTATTGCAGTGAAAAACTTCCACGCGGCCCAGTTATGGTAAGGTAGCCCCGTCGTTCCACAATACCTTTCGTACATTGACATATGTGGTTAACACTGATGGGTTCCTGTCAAAGCCCCAGTTGCAAATGACTGCCACACATGGCATGTCGACAAAGGTTGGATACACTGCCCTATGACTATGTACGTGCATTATATGCTAATGTGTTCATGAATAAAACCCGGGGAAATAACGAGAAATTTAAGATGCATTGGTGCGCAAAATACCAGCATAGGTGCCACAAATAAAAATTGTATTTGACAAATTTGATGTTTTTTGTCAATATGTCAAAGATTTTAGATTTCTTTTAACCAGTATGCTTAGAAATGTCAATATTTTAAATTTTCAGTGAGCCTACTACTGACAACCGCTGGTACGAAATCAGTACTGTTTGGCGAGGGACATTCATGCAAAGCCTGCAAACTTGCTGTGTTCCATTCATTCATATTTCCGTTGATTGCATGACTTACAATATCACCATTTGCATTCTGCTTATCCAAGAGAACAAGCTCCTGCACACCAACTCATTTTAGGTCTGCTGGGAAATGCTTACGTTTAATGAATAATGAACCGTCAAGTGGAAGTGTGACAATATAGATCATAGTCACAGTATTCTCCATCGACTGCTTTTGTATTTATGATTATTTAATCGACTCATAAACCTGGCGCCCCAGCCATATTGCTCTCTATGTACTTTTTATTTCAATGCGATCTGCACGGACGTCAATTGACATACTGACAGCATACTGTGTCTATATATATATTTTACTGGCTAGCGTGAACATTGCCTATCATTACAGCAAGTATAAAAGGCTACAGTGATTTATTTTATATTTCAGACCAGCTGCGATACTGCGAGGGCCCGACGACTGGAATAGACTCTTGGCTGCGGCACATGGATTTTTTTTCCGATAAAGATGAAGACGAGTCACGCCTGAAACATTGAAATATGGAACACCAAACGGAGAAGAAAGAATGGAACTCTACACTTCAGAAAATCCGCCGCCAAATTTTTGGCGACCGATTAGAGAACAAAGACAAGAAAAAAGAAGTAGAAGACTGGAGAGTTACCCACAGAGACACGGATGCTAGTTCTGAAAGTGCTGAGAGCTTGGATGAGTCTTTCTTGAGAAATGCTTGCACAGTCTGTGGAGCAAATGGAGACAAGTTATTCAAAGTTCAATTTGATGTCAGTGGATTTAAACCAGAAGATATCAATATTGAGACTCGAGGACATACGCTGGTGATTCACGCAAAGAATATTGATATAATTGAAGACACTGAAGTCTTCAATGATTTTAACAGGAAAATGAAACTGCCTAAAAATGTGAATATCAATGAAGTTAAATGTAAAATGTCTTCAAGGGGACTCTTAGTTGTCGAAGCACCTTACATGGAGAGTCCAACAACTATCTTTGAGACTCCAATATCAGAATATGACAAACCAGTCATCACTTTGACAAAGAAAGGCACCAGGGTGATGGAGCTGTACTTGGACATAGGGAATACTTTCAAACCAAACGAAATAAATGTGCAACTGGACGGTTATACACTGATTATAGAAGCAAGTCACAAGGAGAGGGGTGATAAGAAGTCGTCATCCACCTCCTTGTCGAGAAGATATGATTTGCCTGAAAAAATAGACAAACAGACCCTCAATGCAGGGATGACTAAAGATGGTCGACTGAGAATCACGGCGGTGGCTACTGGACGGAGACGCTCCGCAGCCAAAAGAAACGTGACGTTTTCAAGCTCTTGTTCTGAAAGGTCCTTTATGAAAGCCTGATCAAGTCACAAAGGATGCTTAACACGGGTTGGCATAGACACCATCGTGTTGGGAAGATATGAGGTGATTATGCAAGTTGAGTATCAGTTATTGAAACAGATGAAGCTGTGCATCAGACCACACACCATTGTCGTGCAAAATGCCACAATTGTAGTGTCTCTGAACTCACCGGCATTTTCAAACAGAGATGAATGTTTGGATTATGAATAATGTGGACTTTGCATTTCCATGGAAAAATATATACTTGGCTTTTTAATATTTACAACAGTAAAAACCGAAGTCTCGGGATCCAAAGCGAAAACATATGGGCTGTCTTCATGAGTCCTCAATCACCTCGGTAGATAGGGATATCTAGGCCATGCAGAACCATATTTCCTCAATGGGATAAGTGACGTTGGTCCAAAAAGCTCAAACAATGTCTTATACTGGTACATCATGTTAAGACTCAACTTCCAGGCAAAAGAAAAAAATACTCACTACAATTGGGTTTGATCACGGAGGGACGGTTCAGCATTTTCAAGAGAGTACACAGAGTACTCGTTTTTATTGTCCCTTACCTCCGCTGCAAACAACACATCGATCGGTATTTAAAAATGACGACTTCCCAGTTCATTTGACCATAAAAAAAAAAAAAAGCAAAGGCATGAAAAGCCTGGCTTACTCTAATCTCCTTTTCCGGGTGAGAATGTATCACCAACGTTTATTGGTTTAGCATAATTGTTTTCAGCTTCCAGTGGGAAATCCGTAGATTGTTTGCTATTACTTTATCATCGTTTTGTTACATTATTCAAAGTGTACAGTATAATGGACCCCCTGTCCCCCAGCGTACTGTCTGTCAAAACAATGAACCAGCCCTTAGATGAACAATCATGCTTTCGTTTAACATTTTGTATGAAAAAGAAAAAAACGAAAAAAACACACACAAAAAACAATGTACTGCTGTTAACATCAAATATTCATTTAGACTTTGCGATTTATATTGGCAACTTTGCTGACAGTAACTGTATAAAGTAATTATAGTAAGATTACCGTGTTTTCTCTTTCGTAATAATTTAACAACAACCGACTGTCAAACTGTGGTTACTCGGTGACATATTGCTGTCACTTCCGAACTAATTACAGCAACCACTGGCTGCACAGTTGCCAATTATCCTGTCATAAATTCTACAATCAGTTTTAAAATGTAGATCGTGTTCAAAACTAGTTATTCAGCAATTCCACATGCCAATGTTCAACGCATGGGGACATATCACAGCAGACATTGCAGCGACATGAGACAGCCAATAATATGTTTGTACGACACGTATTTTGTTTATTTAAATGGTGCTATATCCGTTATATAAAGCTTGCGAGTACCAGTAAAATACTAATCGCTCCCACATTGTGTACAATGTGTTCAGCAAGCTTATGTTCTTATAAAACATGTTAACAGACGTTGTTGTATGATATCCAAATTCGTGTTTCTTTCATTTTCGACTGCACCTGCTCAATTTTTGTCTGACAATGACAACAATGGAGGTAATTTTAAGAAGACCGCAACGAATTTAATTTGAAAAAAATGTACAATGGGTTCAATCTGAAATGAGCAAGGTGAGCTTAGTCTGAAATGGAACACCTCAGAGATTATACGAAAAGTGTGAATGATATTGCGCTGAAACTACTCATAATGGGGTTTTTCTGAAGCGGAACAAAGGCGAATAAATTCTTTGCAAAAATACAGATCGTGAACACTGACGAATGTTGCGCTTGTCATTAACATGTGTATTACTCTCCATGTAAAACTTATTTGAGATTACATATATAGCCCCGTCGTACGTAAAAGCGGGCAAATTTTCTATAGCGTACAAGCAAAAGGAAATATTACCCTGTCATAGTCAACGGAATGTTGCTGTGGTCTTGGTAACAATAGATCAGAAAATGTGAAAGAAGCGTCACAATACCAGCGACAACAAGACATAACAGCCTCATAATTATATAGAATAACCGGTTCTGGTAAAAATCATGCATTTGAAATACAATTTTTGTCACTTAGATTCACGTTCATAGGTCTGTGTATTGTGCACAAATGATGTTTTGTGGAGGTATTCAAGGTCATTATTTATCATCAAAAATGTACTATAAAGCTTTTACAGAAATGTGAATCGAAGAAGATTATGTGTGAACATTGCACACAAAAATTATATTCGTTGCATTGATCTGACCAGACAAATCTGTCCCCGCATAGGTTATGGATGTGAATAGCCCGTTCTCTCCGTACATTACACATACTCACTGGACTTCTGTTTGGGATAGTATCAGATTGTACACAAATGTTGTTTGCACGGCGGTACATTCGTGTGAAAGAATGGAGAATAAAAATATTTTCATATTTTAACACTCATTTAATAGCCCCAAGGCCCATATTTCTGATTGCCGATTTATAGGATACGAAGGGTAAGCAGCTCTTCTGCCAGAAAAAGAAAAGAAAAAAACCCCGAGAAGTTGCATTCCTGAATAGAAGATTTATGTTATACAGTCAACAAAAGTGTTTTTGTCATGTTTTATCGCACCAAATTTTCAAATCCAATATCAATGAAAATAATTTTGCACACACTCAAACTCACACAAAGAGTCAATGACCTCGCCGAATCCTGCACAGGCAACATGCGGTAAAATGCGGCTATTAACATGAGCGGGCTCATGATGTAATTAACATGGGCCAATGTTACCAACCCTTCATTTGCACCAGACAGCAGATAAACCTTACATATAAAAATGTAATGCAATAAACGGAGAATTAAATTATAGTACAAGTTGCATGTGGTACGGACAAAGTACCTTACGCCCGGGAGAATGTATCGTTTTCAAAGTTTAGAACTAATAATGCTTTATAATTTGTTTATGCCTACTGAATGATGTTTGTACATTTGATATGTAAAACCCTGTGTATCTAGACACCAATATGCCTTTCTTTTATCGTATAGACCCGTTACTACTAACGCATTAGAAAGGATTATCATTTTTACAGTATTATTGTGATATCGCTTGATTTTCAGAACCATTTTTAAGACAATTTTATGATCTTACTTAAGCATCAATTTATTTGACAAAAATACAGTGTACGAGGCGATGTTGCATATAAATATGTATATATGTACACTTGTGACAAGTAACGGAAAACGTTTATGATCTACATAAACATTTCATCAGAGAATCATAAGACATTTTTGTCACATAAACCATTAAAGAGTTTGTTTTACATTTAAGTTTGTTTATGATGGCAAGCAACATGAAATCACTTTGTATCATTTGTTTATGAATTTTTGTCAGCGGGAGCAGAGCAGATGTTACACTGTATCAACCATGTTAAAATTGAGGTGTTTGCTCTTTGTGTGGTTCATGGTATATTCATTTTTGATAGGCCTAATCATGCAAGTTAGGCAGTGACTTATGTTTTGTAAAAGTAGTTTAATCATATTTATGTAATGTGGGCTACGCTTATAAGTAGGCCTATCAACAAAGAAACATTATATTTGCTTAATTCCTGCTACATCAGCTCGGGACGTTTGTATTTGAAATACAAACATGGTTCTGTCAGTTATCAGAATGAATTGTCCGAAGATTAAAGGCAACGAAACAAGTCTTGCGCTGGTTGCCCGCTGATGACCCGATTTTATATAAAAGCCAATAAATTTCAAATTTTATGAATATGATTTGTTCCTTATATAAAATAATTTGTTATAAGGATTTAGAACTGTACAGTTTTGTTCCGTAAGTGGTATGGAATAAGACTTTGTTTGCTCTCGGGATATCGGACTTTATAGTGTTCAAACGGTATTTGGGCTTACAGATTTGGGTTTGTTAAGTTTCTCTATATTAGATATGAAAATAATGTGATCATTTAAGAAACAATGCAAGGATGCAACAGTTCCCATAAAGAAAAGAAAACAGTGCTGGTGGTTTACAAACTTACGGTTTTCTTTGTCAATGCTACTTTATAGTTTCGACATATTTCCACAGCATGAGTCAAATATGTGTCATAGGTATGGATGTCTTTCAAAACAAAACACCAAAAATTAGCCTCCGATTATGATTTCTTAAAAATTTGTGTTACCATCATAACTTAGGGTTTGTATATCAAAATGTTTTGGCCCATATCTAATCTTTTCCTAAATGCTATCATAATATTGATGTGGTGTTTTTAATGTTTTACAATAGAGTAAATAGCATTTGAAAAGAGAGAAAAAATTCGCACCGTATAGCAAGACTCGTTTTAGGTGTAAAACATAAGAAAAGCCAGAAAAGATTATTTCCTTGACCCCCAAATCTGTCTGTGTGCCTTCAAAATATGAATATTTTGAAGTGCTCTCACAAACATTCCCCTTTGTATCTGTTTTACAAATACAATTTTGATGGAGTGACACAAGAGACAAACCAAGCACCAGATGAACTGGTATTGGGGGTTGCAGTGGCAGAGTTTCTGTTTCTGAACATGCTTGTGAATGGAAATAAATAGGGCATCAACAAGGACTTCCATCAACCCTGCAGTTAAAGCTCGGGCAAATGTGTCAAAAATTCGATAAACAAGTTTTATTGATCATATTACATATAATAGACATCACAAGTCTAGTAAACATATTAGAATCAGGGCAACTCCACTGTCATTAAGATCAAGAAAGCTTAACGAATCAATCTGTAGACACCTGCCAGGCTGAAGCAGTACTTGCACTAAAGTGACCCACCCCAGACTGTTTTGCAACACCATCTTCATGGCTGTACACTGTACAAAGAAACTGTACAAACCTGCTGATCTGCTTTTACATGCTGCAGTTGCACCCCCTCCCCATCCAGTTTTGAAGATTTTCAAGATTTAAAATTCAAATCTCTCCTTATTAGCATTACTTAAATTACAACAGCTTCTGTTCTGTATTCAATAAATGCGCGATGGTCGATAACGTCAAATTTGGAAACGCGCCTCTCTATCTATCAAGATCAGTATTGAAGATTTAAATTTTGAATTCGTCCTAATTAGCACAAATTGAAATTGCAGCAACTTTCAATCTGTATTCAGTAGATGCATAATGGTCAATCAGATAAGTATAAAACTTGGAATCACATCTTTGTCTGCCAAAGTCTTGAAGATGTTCAGGATCTAAATTTCTAATTGCTCCTAAATAGCATAAATTTAGCAGCAACTTTCATTTTGTATTCACTAGAGGCAAAATGGTCAATAACAGGTATAAAACTCGGAATCACATCTCTATCTATCAGAGTCTTGCAGATATTCAAGATTTAGAATTTGAAATGCCCCTAATTAGCATAAATTGAAATGCAGCAATTTCATAAGACGCTAAAATGGTCAGTAACATAGGAGTAACACATGGAATAACATCTCTAGCCATAATAGTTTTGAGGATATTCAAGATGTAAAATTTCAAATGCTCCTAATGTGCATACTTTTAAATGCATTCAACCGCTTTTGTTGTGGATCTATACTCATACCAAGTTTTGAGTTTCTCAGTGTAATGGTGTCCGAGAAAATTGTAGGACAAGAAAGAAAGAAAGAAAGAAAAGAAAGAAAGAAAGAAAGAAAGAAAATGTTTGTGTTGGCACACAGACATAAATATTTTATGAGTACCAGGCGTGGACCAATGAGCCAGCCATATTCTGTGTACTTAGCAGGGTATTCGAGTCACGCATTTTAACACGGCTCAATGTTTTTATGAACAGCCATGATGAGTTTGCCGTAGTGCTTTGTACAAAAGCCACTTCAAAAAGTTATGGATGGAAGTATGACAGGTTATGCGCCTTTATGACCCGTAACTGTAGGTCAGCATTTTACGACACATTGGTCGCCTGGCTGTTTGAACTTGTATCACATGGGCCTACCTGACCATTTTTTGTCGCACGAAAACATTCGTCGTCTCTGTCAACAATTCACTCACTTGTGCACGTCCCAGCTGATGTAAACAATTGTCAATTCGGGCTTTGAGTACGAATGTACACCTGGATATAGGAAGAAAATGTACTTCGTACCTTTGCAAGGCCATAATCCTGAATCCCGTTACGTTGATCTAGGAACAAGCGCTTTGACACAATGTGGATCTTGTACCGCATATATATATATATAATATATATACATACATATACATATATATACACACACATATATATATATACATATACATACATATATATTGTTTTGCAACATATACTCTGAGTACGAAAATGTATGTATGTATAGATATGTATATATATTAAAGATTTCAACTACCATTCCCCAAAACAATTATACATTGTTCTGGTCATGTCAGTGTTCTTATGGGATTAATAGTTGGAATACAGCTGGGAAAACACTCAGTCGCTTATATTGAAAGGTTCAAAAGTTCAAGAGCAGTAGCTTGAATCATGGATCAGCTTACCGTACTATGGCGGACAATTCTACCAAAACATTTTAATGACAAACAGCAGAAAATATATATTAAGGGATTTTTTTGTGGTGACAGAACATATTTTCTAAACAAATATGGTATTTTCAGATTCCATACAAAAGCTGACATGATCCTGTTTGTTATTTCCTCTCAACGCACATGCACGTGATAATGCTTCCACTTTACAAATGCAATACCGTATTAATGTCAGTTCTCGCTGGAGATTAAACGCCTTTCCAGCACAGAACCCGGGGGTCCTTTGCACAAAACCACGTAGTGTCTCAATAACACATAATGTACCCAGGTGTCACAAATGAGGTGCAATGGGTATGTATCCATCAATTCAATTAATTTAGAATTTATACTCATTTATTGTGTATTAAATGTTAGTAATCCAGAATATCAGCTAGCTCAGCACTTGTTTCGTTGTTTTGGCAAAACACAATAAACTTAAACTTTTTCCGGTAAAATGATTCTTGAAACCTTTTTGCAGCTGTGATTTCCACTGAGGCTTTTCCGTTAGCTATTGTTTTTGTTTGTTCTTGTTATTTTATTTTATTTGATTATTTTTTGCTTTGTTTGTTTTGTGTGTGTGTTTTGTTTTTTTTGTTTTTTGTTTTTTTTTGTTTTGTTTTTCTTTTGTTTTGGTGTTTTCCCCGCAAGAAAATGACTGAAATCCTGTTTGAAATATCGTTATGTAGGCAGTATTGGTTCGTTACACGCCATTGCTCTACTGTCAGCTATATGTTTATTTGGACATTCAACCTGGAAACAAGGCAAATATCCAAGGAACTACTAGAATGATATATAACAACAAAGAAAACATATGGCTGAATAGTGAGAATACAATAACCTACAGATCAACTGTTAAAGAGTCAGAAATTCATGTGAGATTTTCTTTCAGGTGTTATGATGGGTTGAATAAGCACATTTGTCTATTCCCTTTTTTTTTGATCGACAACAATCTTAACGAGAAGTTACTATTTCGTTGGACAGTGTCATTCCATGTCTTAGCCTGTGCCTCTTCTCAGCTGGCTGGCTGTAGCGCAAACAGGATGTGTGGGTCGTGACAGAATTAGTGGCAACTGCCTATGCTATTTGAGTAATTTTTACAAATGTAGTCGAATTCTATGTGAAACTCTTCTGCAGTCTAAACTCTGTGTGGGAGATCGAACTCGGCAGCCAAATTACTGTGTTTGGCGGAGATGAGAAGCATATACTCCCTGTCTCTGATGGAATCTCTCAATTTCAGTCAAAACCATTTTAATTTAACAAATACAAACTTTCACAGTATCGAGGCGGAGTCGTGTTTTCAGTATAGTTTAGTTTAAACATTTTTATTTCAACTGGATCGCCCTATAGTACATCTAGATGTCACTAATCGGGGGGTTCTCCAGAACATGGAGTGACACACAAAACGTAGGCCTATATTATAAAACACACAGGACAAAACAAGGACAAAGTTACCCAGTTAACAGATAAGCTGTACACGTTTCAGATTTATACCCTGCATACAAAAATCAAAATAATTCAAGTCACCAAAATGCAAAACAGAGCAAAGTAGTTCACTACAGGTTGAATGTACACATATATCTTCCTGTTCACAATAATACGGATTAGGGGGAGGAAATTTTATAAAGGACACTTAAGAAATAAGTGTATGTAAAGCAGCGACTAACTCAATTGAAATAACTGCTTATGCATAACGGAACTAAAATATGAAGCGTCTTGTGTCTGCATTGTATCAGTGGAAAGCATCACAAATTTGTATGTTGAAGGGAATGGACAATTCGTCGCTACCAAAGAGAAGAATATGAGCTAGCCTGTCACTCGCTGTGTGTATAATCAGTTTCGGGTGGACGCCGGGAGCATTGACACGGATGCTGGAGTTGAGAAGTTTAATTATATGGTTTTTTTTATTTTAAACATATTTATTTCAACTGGATCGCCCTATAGTACATCGAGATGTCACTAATCGAGGGGTTCTCCAGAACATGAAGTGACACACAAAATGACTATTACAAAACACATAGGACAAAACAAGAATAAGGTTACCCAATTAACAGAGAAGCTGTACACATGCTTCAGATTTGTACCCTGCATGCAAAAATCACAGTAGTAGTAGTCATCAAAATGCTAAACAAAGCAAAATAGTTTACTGCAGGTAGAATGTACACATAAACGTCCCTGTTCACAATTATACGGACTAGCGGTAGAAAATTTCATGAAGGACATTTGGGATGTAAGAATTATGTAAATCAGCGACTAACTCAATTGAAAATTACTGCTTACGCATAACAGAACTAAGATATGAAGCGTCTTGTATCTACGATGTATCTGTAGAAAGCATCACGAATTTGTATGTTGAAGGGAATGGACAACTGGTCGCTACCAAAGAGAAGAATATGAGCTAGTCTGTCACTCGCTGTGTGTATAATCAGATTCGGGTGGACGCCGGGAGCAATAATAGGGATGATGGAGTTGAGAAGTCTAATTCTATAAGTTGAATACATTGGACAAAAGAACAGGTAATGTTGCAGATCTTCAGTGGGGTAGGAACAAGAACATGTAGGTTGTGGGATGATGTTGACTTGAAAGAGATCAAAGTTAAGTCTCGAGAATCCAAGACAAAGCTGGGTATGACAAATGTTGGCAAATCTGTGTCCTTGGGTATAGTAAACAGGAACGTGATCCACTGCTAGTAGTGTTGCTTTCAGCTTTGAGTTCAATATTTGGAGGGAAATTGAGTCTTATATCGGAAGGAAGATTGTTCCTCAGCTTAATAGTGTCAGGAAGGAAGGATTTGTCTAAGCGATTAGTTTTGCAATTAATGGGACGTATGGAGCTAGTGTGGCGGAGGTTTCGAGCATTAATAGATGGGGGAATTAGTTGAGAGAGATAGGGGGGGGGGGTTGTTAGGTTGTGATACATTTTGTAAAGAAGAAGTAACTTAAAGTACCTCCTTCTGCTGGCGAGTGTTGTCCAACCAAGTTCATGTAGGAGATCGGCAGGTGATGTGTGTCTTAATGCACCTGTGCATATTTTAGCAGTTTCAAACTGTATGGATTCAATAAGATCAGGAAGGCCGTGACCACAGTTGTCAAAGAGCACACAGCTATATTCAAGAATGGGTCGAATCATAGTTAAATAGAGTTTAATCAGGGATTTGCAGGAAAGTTTATATTTGAATCTACGCAAAACGGCAATTCGCTAGCTCGCTTTGGTGGCAATACGAGTAATGTGAGCATGCCGGGATAAGTTGCTACTAAGAGTAATACCAAGATGAGTGTGTGAGTCTGCCTCCGGTATTTCAAAGTCTCCAAGACGAACGGGTGGATGGTGTGGTTTAACAAGTCTGGTTAAAAATATGGCAGAAAGAGACTTTAAAGCGTTACAGATAACACGCCACAATTTTCCCCAGCTGTGTATAATGGAGAGATTAATGTTCAGATGATTAGAAGATTCGATGGGGTTATTAACAACTTCAAGCAGACTGGTGTTGTCAGCAAAAAGTCTGACATAACATGTAATATTGTCAACTAAGTCATCAATATAGACCAGAAAGAGAAGTGGGCCCAAAATGGAACCCTGGGGCACACCAGCTTCAATAGGTAGCCATGATGAAGATTGGCCATGAATAATCACTCGTTGGAATCGTTTGAGAGATAACCATCGATCCAGGCTGTATAGTACATGGTTAGCTTTCCTCGACACAATTAAAGCATTTGACACTATCAATAAAACCGATTGTTTCACTCACTCTGGAAAGATGGTATTCAAGGTAAGGTAAGGCTCGGTTACAACCTGTATGAAAAAGTTGAAAATAAGGTAATTTTTGGTCCATATGAGAGTGGTTCGAGGTTATCAATGGTGTAAAACAAGGATTCATAATGTCACCAGCGCTCTTCTCAATAGTAATGACAGATCTAGGAAGAACGTTGTTTGATAAAAACCTTGGTATTTCCTTCCGTAACAAACTGATACCAGCTCTTTTCTATACAGATGATATTGTACTGCTGGCAGATAGTGAAGCTAAATTACAGAAAATGCTTAATGTTGCATCTTGTTTTACTGGAAAGTGGGGGATAAAGTTTAATGGCGATAAATCCAAAATTATGGTCGTTGGCAAAAGGATTGATAAAGAAAAAAAAATAGAAACTAGGTAATTTGAACATTTGTGAATACAAAACCTTTAAGTACCTGGGGATTATTTTTACTAGAAGTCTGGCAGACAGTGCTCAAATCAAATAATACCTGAAGCCCAAGGCACAACGTCTCAATAATTATATGAGTAGTATTTTGGCAGGCCATGAGAGTATTAATAGAGTTTCATTAGGAGATACCATATGGAAGTACTTAATGATACCACCTCTAGCTCACGGGTCTGCGGTTTGGCTATGTAACACACAAGAAAGCAATACCGTTATAAGGTCCATTCAGTATTCGGCTGCCAGGTCAATTATGCGTATAAGTGCGACACCAGCTTTTGAAGGGTGAACTTGGTTGGTTGTCGTTAGCACACAATTTAGATATTTCCAGGGTCAAATATTTCCATCGTTTAAAGTTTGGCATCGATGAATCAAGGTTATGTAAAAAGGTGTTTAAAGAAATGGAAACATCAGATCAGAATGGTTTGGGCAATCAATGTACGGTCGAGATGGAGACTGGCTCCTTTCATTCAAGAAATTAGGCATTGATAATCATGTGCACAGATTTTTCAGTGTAGTCGATAACAAAGTATCTTTGTCAAACTATAGAATCTTGAAGAGATGTTCATTCGGAGAAAAGTGTTCATTTACCATGAAAGATTTCGAAAGTGCATGTTTAAAATTTAAAGCAAGAACCGGATGTCTTGAGATTCAAGAGGATCTTTTAAGATGGAAAAAAAAGTCACAGTTAGTAACTGTCCACTCGGTCACAATGGTCGTGAAACTCTGCAACAATTTATGTTTTTGTGCCCAAAACTTACTTTCAATTCGGCAAGAAATTTGGAAATGGTTAGAAAACAAATTATCAAGGGGTAACAAAAGGTACATCTGGGAAATTTTTGATGCGTCTTCCCTAAACTCTGAATTGTCTCTCCTCCTTGGTGATCTTGCTTTCGATCACGGAGATAAAAAGGGGTGGCTTTTTGTTGCAACAAGCAAAAAATACATAGGCTTGGAAGGTGAGAAGAGCGTTTGTGGAGGGTACCCTATAAATATATGTAGATACATAGTATGTTTTTATCTAGTCTGATTTGAAAAATATTGTATATAGACAGATTCAAACCAGCAAAGTGGTGTCCTTGTTACGCCTGCGCGGCTTCGCCCCCCCCCCCCCTCACTCTGCTGGGGTTCCCCCAAATATAAACCCACATCTCCATAAGCATGCAATCATGGTGAATTGACAGTTTTGCAATTTGATTTGCATATACATACAGTGGTAATGCCTCTTTTTCAATGATTATACCACTGGAAGCTTTATGTTGTACATTGTCTTTATGTGATATGTATAATGTAATTGTGCTCAGGCTTTTTAGAGTTTTGTTCCAATGAGTGGTTTATCTCTAGTTTTGGTGCGGGGGACACAAATCACGCATTATCAATTATAGATATTTAATTTTTAACGTATACATATTATCTGTGTCAGTAAGGATGACGAATTACTTGCACATATATATTGGACGCATTATGGAATTTACCCCGTTCCATCGGTGCCCCCGCTGTAAAGGGGAAGTTTTCCTGATAATAAATAAATAGTGCTTAGATCACCGTTGCAATATAAATATTAAATACAAACGAAGTCCACTTGCTAATATTTCTTATAGGACAGGACAGGATAAGGCATACCAGAACAGGAAGAATTGTGCAAAATTATTCTCAGCACAATTGTATATGCATTCGGAGTAATTCCTCTGTTCGCCGGGATACTACCACGTCTCGGGCTTTGTCAACCCCCATCCCACCCCACGCCACCCCCATCCCCCATCCCCCAAATTGTTATTTAACTTGATTCAATGGTCCCTTTTGGACTACATGAGCTCGTTACAGGAGATGAGTCGTAGTTTGGCTTCGTTCACCCTTAGAGTAAGCATCGGATTACACTATGATTATACTGCCAGAGGAAGAAGACAGGCATTCCATTGGTTCAATGGCTTTGAGTATGTACATAAGATGTGTATTCAATAAATTCTTCAAATTAAGGAACACTTTCTATGGCTGATATGATGCCACAATGCCGGCTAAGTGTTTTCAATCAGTATATTATGTCAATTGTATATTCGGTGGAAATATTGGAACAGTTGCCTTCAATCGCTATATGTTTCTGATGTTTGCGGGGCGCTATAACATCAGAAATAAACTAGGAAAGATGATTTGCTGCATAGCAAATCAGTGTGTGTGTGTGTGTGTGTGTGTGTGTGTGTGTGTGTGTGTGTCTTCAAAGCATATTGGCATGGCAATATACAGCTATTCCATAACACAGGAGTAGAAGTTGAATGGCATCTCTTTCTATTGTCGCTTTGAAGTTATTCAAGATTTAAAATTTCTAATGGTGCTATTTAGCATTATTTAGATTGCTACAACTTTTATTTTTAATTCATTCGGTGCGCAATGTTCAACAACCCCGTAGTAGAAGTTGGAATGACATCTCTTTCTACTATAGTGTGGAAGATATTCAAGATTGAAATTTCGAATACTGCTAATTAGCATAATTTAAATCGCTACAACTTTTGTTTAAGATTCATTACATGCGCAATGGTCAATAACCCCCTTGTAGAAGTTAAAATGACATCTCTATCTATAATAGTTTTGAAGATATTTCAGTTTTAAAATTTCAAATGCTGCTAATTAGCATAATTTAAATTGCTGCAACTTTTGTTTTAAATTCATTAGATGCCCAATGGTCAATAACCCCCTGGTAGAAGTTGGAACGACATCTCTATCATTATACTTTTGAAGATATTTACGATTTAAAATTTCAAAATGCCCCTAATTTGCATAATTTTAAACATCTTCATTCCTCTGTATAAAAAAGGTCCGACTCCTTATATGGAGGTAAAATTATGCCAAGTTTGGATTTTCTATGTATAATAGTGTCCGAGAAAAGTGTCGGACAAATTTGCTGGTAAAGAAGAAAGAAATAAAGAGAGAAAGAAAGAAAGAAATTCAGGAAAAACAGAAAAGTGTGTGTTGACGCACACACTTTAATTATACATAGCAACTGGAGGCTGCTTTCCGCGCTAACCCCAGAAACCTATAGCGACTCGATACTGCTTCCAGCCCTAACACCAGAAATACACAGCGACTCGGCTGCTCACAGGAGACAACATTATGTTGAACATAACAGATGCGATTCGTCAAAGCCTCAAAGGCTGCCCACGTGTATTGAACAGAGCAGTGTACCAATAACTTTGACCTCTCATGCCACACATTCGGCCCGTCATTCCTAGCTGGGTCTTTGGTTATTTCCAGCGACCAGGAAAATGAATTAGTATCTACTTAAACTTCAGAAACGCAAAATTAGCAGGTCTAGATATATGCAAAACTCGGGAAAAGTAGCAAATTCGGTGTACCTGCATCAGAGCTCTGCCACAAACAGGTCACTAAGATGTCCACTTAATTTGCTCCACAAAAAATTGACTGGTCCTCTAACCCCTCCTTTTTTCGATCAAACTTTTTTTTCGATGGAAAAAATGATCAAATGAAGCAGTTGTCATTACGTCTAGTCGTAATCAAGCTTGGAAGATATTGCTGATTAACAGTACCGCTCAAATGTTAGATAGATAGATGGATTGATGCGCAGGCAGGCAGGCAGGCAGGCAGTCAGGTAGGTAGGTTGGTAGATAGGTAGGTAGGTAGACAGACAGACAGACAGGTAGATAGGTTGTTGAGCACTGCTTAAGCAGTGCAGTTGGGACATTGACTAAATGTGACATGAGCTGTACGTATTTTCTTTGTTTCTTTCCTGTGCAGGACCTGAAGTTAAAAGTGTCCTTATTTGTCAGAAAACCACATTTTTTCAAAGTTTGTGACAAATTATATATTAAATCCTCATAGAGGTCTAAATTTTACTACTGACTGTAAATTTAATTGCCTTGGATAAAAGTTCTGTGCAAGAACGTTAGTGTTAAAACGCAGTTTCCCCCACAAGAAATCCATATTATATGTTACAGGATATCCTTTGTAATTCCTCTGGCGGGTGATATGACTTTGACATCCTATCAATAATGTAAAACTGATTGTCAGCTGGAAGCAATAAAATACAAAATGAAGATTACAGTGAACATTCAGAGAGCAGCTTCCAGACAAAGCCGCTCTTTTGATATCTAGGTTTTTGTTGGACAATGGGGCACAATGGCCCCTGTGTGGCATACAAAGTACCCTTTGATTCTGAACGTACCAAAATAAAAAAAGTGCGACTGGAAACATCAAGTCTGCACAAAGCTACGCCACAGAAAACAGAGAACCTGCGAATACAAGGAAGCACACAGACAAATATGAGTACTGAAGCGTGATAGCTATGCTCAAAATGCAATACTAACCGGTTCAATAAAATATATAGGATAACTGTTTTTACGATGAAGGAATATTACACATTGTAAAACTTGTAGAATTTATATTAAACCATTGACAGATCGGCTGTCAGTAAGCAGGTAAGATCACATTATTTTGTTCGCAAGGTACAGAAATTTGCCAGTAGGTTACTTTTTTATGTTCACAAGTTCATATATTTGGGCCCGTAACATGCTGCCATTTGCCACAAAATTATTTTGATTTGGGTGATATCACTTTAGATTAGAAGAAGGCTAAGGTACTGCATTTTTTGCATAAATATTAAAATGCTGTGTTCTTAATTACTGGATTATTAACAGTGCCCTGTCAAAAACTAATTTCTGTCCCTTTTTAACTTTCCCACGGTCAGTTCCAGTAAATGTACCGACTGTTTTGCCATTTTGCATTTCTGATTTTAATTTCCACTGCTGGCCAAAATTAACAGAAAAGAACGGAGTAGAACAGCCTAGAATCAAATTAAGCCCATTTTTTAATTCAGTGTACATTTGTTATATGTTGTTTTCATGCTTTTTGAAGCTGTTGATTCATCTTTGCACTCAAGTAAACTTACAATAACAGTTTTCCCATTTTCTTTGGTTTTAGTGCAGTTGCGATAAAAGCTTCCGGTCTTTCATTGACTTTAAAATTGCTACACATTCCAAAAGACATTTTTGAAATATTTATCATTGTTTATCGATATGAATAGGCAAGAGTTGCAGACAAACACACCAAGCCAGACTAAACCTGATCTCTGCTCAGCATGAGTTTCCACATGGCTGTCTGACGGCATTGACAGCACTGGTGGGTTCATGTGCCCGTGATGAGTCATATGGTGACTATGGAACCAGGGTCAATCGTATTCAAAAAATACAAGACACATAAAATAAACACGGGACAGGTTTTTGTAATGTTACAGGTAAATATAAATTGTGCGCCGTTTCTTTACACGATCCAAATGAAAAGAAAACGATAAACACATCAGGCATTTCACAGAAAGATTAAGCAATGGGGAATTAATTCAGCATTTCAAAAGCCTGAGCGCTGATGTATATTGATCATCTGAGAACGGTGTTATAACTAGAAAAGATGATTTGCTGCATAGCAAATCAGTGTGTGTGTTTTCAAAGCTTATTGATCTGGCAATGTACAACTAGTCCATAACATAGGAGTGAAATTTTGAATCGCATCTCTATCTATTATAACTTTGAAGTTATTAAAAATTTAAAATTTCTAATAGTGCTACTTAGCATGTTTAAAATTCCTGCAACTTTTGTTTTTAATTCATTCGTTGCGCAATGGTCAACAACCCCCTAGTAGAAGTTGGTATGACGTCGGCATCTATTATAGTTTTGAACATATTCAAGATTGAATACTTCAAATACTGCTAATCAGCATAATTTAAGATGCTACAACTTTTGTTTTAGATTCATTACATGCGCAAGAGTCAATATCCCCCTAGTAGAAGTTGAAATGATATCTCCATCTATAATAATTTTGAAGATATTCAATATTTAAAGTTTCAAATGCTGATAATTAGCATAATTTAAATTGCTACAACTTTTGTTTAAGATTCATTAGATGCACAATGGTCAATAACCCCCAGGTAGAAGTTGAAATGACCTCTCTTGTTGCAATTGTTTTTAATATGTATTCTTAAAGTTTCAAATGCTGCTAATTAGCATAATGCAAATTGCTACAACTTTTGTTTTAAATTCGTTAGATGCACAATGGTCAATAACCCCATTGTAGAAGTTGGAATGACATCTCTATCTATTATACTTTTGAAGATATTCAAGATTTAAAACTTCAAATACCCCTAATTTGCATAATTTTAAACATCTTCATTTCTCTGCATAAAAAGGCCAAACATGGAGGTACAATCATGCCAAGTTTGGAGTTTCTATGTATAATAGTGTCAGAGAAAAGTGTCGGATAAATTCACTGGTAAAGAAAGAAAGAAAGAAAGAAAGAAAGAAAGAAAGAAAGAAAGAAAGAAAGAAAGAAAGAAAGAAAGAAAGAAAGAAAGAAAGAAAGAAAGAAAGAAAGAAAGAAAGAAAGAAAGAAAGAAAGAAAGAAAGAAAGAAAACGTCTGTGTTGGCACACAGACAAAACCAAACAACGAGCCTCTTTAGAATGCAGGTCATGTCCTGACATGGGATGCTTTTTATCATTGTGCTCAGGGGTCCAGGAAGTGACACGGAAGCTAGTAAGTCTTTTAACGCCGAGCCGTAAGCCTTAATATATACTTGAAAGCCCACATGGTGGGACTGGCATACATTCTACACAAGCTTGATTTTGAAATAAGCTATAATGTATACCGGGCCCTCCATTATCAAATAACGGGTTTTATTTGCAATATGTTTGTATTGCGGCTTTTCGTGATCGGTACATCCAATGAAATGAAAATGAAACTTGTAAAATTTGAATTTCTTCAAATTAGAGACACTTCCAAAACTTTATATGTTGACTATCTTCAAATACATTCCCGATAAAGGTATCAAAAACAACTTCAATTCATTGAATACATTCTTTCTTTCTTTTTTTCCTCTTCCTTTCTTTACAGGCAAATTTGTCCGACATTTCATTTAAATTCAACGGTTTTGAAAATTATGCAAATTAGGGCCATTTGAAAATTTGAATCTTGAATATTTCCAAAACTATTATGAAACCAATCCAACTTTAATTGATATTTTTATGTCTGCGATGGAACACAGGCATTTCTCTCTCTCTCTCTCTCTCTCTCTCTCTCTCTCGTCTCTCTCTCTCTCTCTCTCTCTCTCTCTCTCTCTCTCTCTCTCTCTCTCTCTCTCTCTCTCTCTCTCTCTCTCTCTCTCTCTCTCTCTCTCTCTCTCCTCTCTCTCTCTCTCTCTCTCTCTCTCTCTCTCTCTCTCTCTCTCTCTCTCTCTCTCTCTCTCTCTCTCTCTCTCTCTCTCTCTCTCTCTCTCTCTCTCTCTCTCTCTCTCTCTCTCTCTCTCTCTCTCTCTCTCCAATAGCAATTTTCCGATATTTCATTTGGACACTTTTGTACGTAGAAACTCCAAACTTGGTGTGATTATACCTTTAATAAATAGAATCTTGCCTTTTAACAAAGAGTACAAACTTTGAAAATTATGCAAATTAGGGTCATTTGAAAATTTGAATTTAAAAAAGTAATTAATGTCACTTAATGAACATGATACACTTTAAAGATTAGGAAAGTATAGCTGTCCCTTCTTGTGTACAACTTTTATGGAATTTACCTGAAGTGCATTCCCACAAAGTTTGCAGAAAAATTTGTGACAGTCCTGTGCTCAGCTAACTGTACATGCAAAGACTGAACTGGTCCTGTGAACTTCAGAACGATATCAAGGTCACCTTTGTTTAAGACCATCATCACTGTTGCTAACATGGACATATCCCCTTACTGATTTTGATAATTTGTTAAAAACCAAGAATCACCATGTAGTGAACAAATTTAGGGGCAATCAAGTTCATGTATAATCCCAATAAGTCTGAACATGATCCTACTGACAGTTTGGGAGAAAAATGAAGAAAGAATTAAAATAGACAAAAAGTGGGGAAAATAATTACAGCACCACCTGTTGAATAAATTAAGGTCTAGAGATCCTCAAAAGTGTTCCTATGCAATTTCAAATCAATTGGCTTGGTGGTTCTGAAGAAGAGAATATAAGATTTAGTAAAAAAATTAACAAGAAAATTCATTTTAAAAAAATCTTAAAAGCATTGGAGCACAACCATATGTACAAATTTGTCGAAACCCACCTACGGTATATCCACGCCAAATTTGAAGTGAATGTGGTTGACGGTTTTGGAAAAAAAGATGAAAATGTATATGTTTATTGCAATCCCCATTGAATTGCATGGGATTCGATGAAAATACATACATTAATTATATAACATTAAATCCCGACCGCCATTCCCCAGAATTCTGTGTCTGGGTCAAGCGCCCAAGAAATCAAGTTGAGTTCACTCAATTGATTCCAAAGCCTGACGGGCCTGTGGTCCTGTCTCTCTGTTCCCATGGATCAGGTGGTGACTCCAAGTGCGCATGCTCCCCATATCATCCTTCCTCTTTTAGGCGCCATTACTGGTTTGCTTGTTTGAGTTGGGAGATCCATGAACTTTTGTTCACCACCACTGTTCTTGTGCTTCACACAAGTTCCTTTCTGCCCAAAATCTTTTCTTATCGATCTCAAACTCTTCAGAGAACTAGAAAGCTGATTTCTGATTTACGGATAGCTCTGAAATAATTGGGAATAGAGCTTGTCATTTGGCTTCAAACCTAGGTTTTCGTGATGGCATGTTCAGATCGCAGAGAGAGGAAGGACAGTGCCAGCCAGGCAATTTTTGCTTGGTAGCCTCTGTGAATTTTGTTTTCTAAGCCTTCATGGACTCCTCAGAGTTCAGGAGCGCTTCTTTTTGACCTACAGATGCCTGTGAGAAAAGTCGAAGTAGAGCTGAGTGGCTTGAAACTGATCTTTATCAAGATGGCATTTTGGCAGGTTAAATCGCAAACAGAGGGAAGACAGTCCCCAAGATGTGGGTGTGGAACAAAGACCACTTCTCTTACTCCTTGTTGGATAAATGGCAGATGATGGACTCAGGTAGCCACTTCATGGCAGCCTGGGATAATGATCATTGCTTCGGTTGTCCCTATTAACTTGACAACATATGTTCTCCTGAATACACGTAGACTTTGTGTTAGGTAGGGAGACGACACTTGTCTTCTACCCCTGCAACACCACTGGAAATGTAAAATTAGAACCAACCTGGCTTGTGCACATACCCAAGTGGTCACTACTGCTGAACCCCCAACCCCCTCGGGGGAATTGGGAGGGGTGTCTGTATAGTCCCAAGACGGGTAGAAAGAGATCACCTCATGCGGATCTCTAGCACTCAGCACCACCTAGGTGACAACCACGTCTCCTTGCCCACTGATCCAGGTCTTTTCAGTATTGCAGACATCTGCCCGGACCCAGTAGATGCTATGGATCTGATTCATTAACTGGTTTCCTTCCCTTAGCCCACCACATTGGATTTTTATCTGAACAGGATGCTAAGTGCAGTTGGATCTTCTGAGATCTCAATACAAGTGCTTGGAGTCCAAATAGTGTACCTCGGTGAGTGGAAACCTTCTCCGGCCAGGCATCCTGGAAATTTTGGCCAGTCCGCATGCTTGGATCGTAAGTCCAAGCAATCCAGAAGCCACCAAAGCCAGAACGATCATCCCAAGCACCCAGTTCCAAGAACTCAGATCATAAATCCAGGAAAGCTGGAGAGCGAAGTGAGGCACCAAAGTCTGTGTTGGTGCCTTCTGCCATTTGTGGCCCTTCAGTCCCTGTGGTAATGGCCCCTCCATGATCCAAGTAACACCTTCATTGCTTCCCGCAGTACCGGCTTTGCCTCCTGCACCTCCCGCAGCTCCACCTGGAGTGAGTTGCTGGCGGTTCTGCCCTTCAAACCGTGTCCCTTGCCTCTCTGTCTTGAGAGGCAGGCAGAACTCAAATTCCACAAAGATTAGCACTTGCAGTCGGAGATTTTGTCTTCTCCCTCTCATGCCACCACTGCTGCTGTGTACCAGCAGATTATGATGGCATATCAGCTTGCTGCTTCTGCCTTGAGCCAGCTCTCTCTTGGCCCCTAAGCTTGGGAGTTCCCCGAACTCCTTCTGAACCCCTCCTGCCAGCAAATTTCTCAGTTGGCAGCAGCTGTGGCCCCTGAGCTGAGCCTCCCAGAGACCCAGTAGGCACCTTCCAGCCAGCAGACTTCTCAGTCAGCAGCCCCCGTGTCCCCTGCTACTGGCCAGAAGCCCCCACCCCCTTTCAGTCCCATGTGGGCTGAGTAGATGGAGGCAGCGTTTGAGGCTATGAAGAATTACATGGAAGTCGTTGATACCCCTATACTTGGTGTGGTGACAGACCCTGCTATCACAATTGGCCGCCCAATCCCATTAAATGATGTGTTGTTGATGAGGCTTTGGGCCTCACTGCTCCCCTTGGGAGTCCTGAGTCTTCTGACTCCGACACTGAGGAGGAGGAGGAGCTTCTGTTTTTGGATATATCTGTTAACAGATCCCAGCCAAAGTTGACACGTTGGCCCTCAGGCCACAGTTGCTCTGAAGGTCCAGACTCAATGGCAACTGTGGGGCCCGTAGAACAGCCTCCCCCACCCATGGATACCACTCTGGCTCTGCCACAGGGTTCTGAACACCTCAAGGCCTTCATTCAGAGCCTGGTGAGTGACCAAGCTGTGGTACCCCAATCCCCTCCCCCCCCCCCAGAGGTGTTGAGCTGTCACATTGTCTTGCTGGGGATTGACACATCATAAGACTCTTATCCTTTTCTCACCAATTGTAGCTGAGTTTTATGACCAGCTCATAGCCAAGACTTGCAGCACAAGGGTTCTTGTAGAGTCACCAATGTCTAGCTACCTGAGGCAAGAGCAACTCCTCCTAAAGCCAGACATACAGGGGCAATGGTATTCTGTGCCAAAATAGATCTACCCTTCCTGTCCACTGCCAGTTGATTTGAATTGGGAGGAGTTTGATGCTGGGCAGCTGAAATCTTTCATTACATCTGCCGAGGCCTTCAAGCAACTGGATGAAGGATGCCAGGGGATCTGTCCTTATGGTGCCACTTTCCAATGTCTCATTGGCTGCCTTGAGGTCTCTCCTGGATGACTTCAAGGGCTCTGTGCATATCATAGAGGCTGTGTGGGATTGGCTAGAACAGGCATCACTTCTTGCGACTTCATAGTTGCTAGCGGTTTATTGCCAGATGCAAACCACCTGCATGTTGCAGGCTAACCTTTTTTGTGGAAAGATGCCTACCTCCAGGGTCATAGGCTGCCTGACCCAATGTAATGCAGAGCCCAAAAGAGGCTGCTCTTCTCAGGAACTTTGTTTGGAGGAGAGATGGTGGAAGTCGCTTGCCAGGGTGGGACCTTCTGGCCAGTTCCTTCCATCAGACCCACACCAAGGCATTAACTGACTGTTTGGTCACTTTCTACCTTGACCACCTCAGCCCTGAAGCTTGGTTCTCAGACAGTGCCAACTCTTCCTTTGGCCCATGCACCTTTGGGGACACAATGTCCTAGGAAGAGTGGGCAGCAATCTGACAAGGAGAAGCACTTCAGCAAAGCCAAGAAGTTGGCCAAACCTCAGGGCTCCTGACTCTTACAAGCTGAACTGTCTTGTCTCAGGATTCCCCTCTGCCACACCTTCAGACTCCACCTAGCACCCAGTCAGTGGCTGCCTCTCTGCCTTTCACAAGCAATGGGAGTCTATTACAGATGATTCCTTCTCCTAAATATCCCGATACAGGCTGCTCACTGCCTTTCAGGGAAGACAGGCCTTCTTTAAGCTGTGAACCTAAGCAGTTCACAACACATGCAGTGGAACCTAAAGCATCAGTGTTCCTAGAGGTGATCCACAAGCTTTGGAACAAGCATGACATAGTGCCGGTAAAGAGACATGATTCTCCTGGCTTCTACAACCTAGACTTTCTTGTCCCCAAGCAGGACCCACGAGGATGCCCAGTGATAGACTTGTCTATGTAGAATACCTTCCTGGTAGTGCCATCTTCCAGATGGAGACCTCCCAGTCAGTGGCAGTGGCCCTATGGCCCATGGAGTGGACGATGTCCCTGGATCTCAAGGACCTGTTCTTCCATGTGCCAATTGCGGAGACTTCACGAAAGTATCTGTGGTTTGCATTCTCGGGCCAAGTTTACCTGTTCAGGGTGCTTTTGTTTGGCCTTGCCACGGCACTGCAGGTGTTCACACAGTTTGTGCAGACAGTGATGCTTACCTCCACCAGTCTGCCATTCGCATTAGGTGTACCTGGATGATTGGCTTATCTGTCCCCCTCGGTAGACAGGTGGGAGAGACTCAAGTCCTGCTCAGAGCCTTTCTGACTCGTGCAGTTCTCTCATTGCAATAATGGCAAGCCCTGTTGGGTTCCCTATTCTCAACAGACTACCAGGTCCCACTCGGTTGCCTTCACTGTAACACCTTGCAGTATGCTCTGCAGGGCAGATGATAGTTGAGGGACCAGGGCTATCATCCCCGGTGCTGGTCCTCCCAAAGGACCTTCAATGGTGGACCGTTGGGGAGAACATCATGTTAGGTTCTCTTCAGGCCCAGCTTACGATCTACACAGACCCTTTGTGGTCCAACTGGGGAGCTCACGTGGAGAACGGGCAGCATTAGGCCAATGGCCAGGGTTCTTTGCATCTCACCACATCAACTGGTTGGAAATAGAGGTGATACACTTGGTGCTCCTCCACTTTCGGGACACGGTAGAGCAGAGGCATCAAGATGTCCTGGATGACCAACTTTCGAGAAGAGGTCAGCCAATACGACTGGAGTGGTCATTCCAACCACAGGTCATTCAGGCCATGTGGACCGGATGGGGAACTCCAAATGTGTATCTGTTCACGACACGCAAGAATGCATAACTTCTGGTTGATGTCTTGCAAGTCCATGCCCAGGCCCTAGCAGTGGATGCTCTGGCCATGGACTGGAGCAACCTCTGGGTGTATGCCTTTCCACCTCAGCAGATCTTTCCAAGGGTACTGCACAAGGTTTGGTTGCACAACTGCAATTTGATCCTGGTCTCCTTGTGTTGGCCAAGGACAGATTGGTCGATATACCTCTTGGAATTCAGCAATGAGCTCTGCTACTTTTACCAGCATGGCTGAAACTTATGGTTCAGACACAGACAAGCGTGTCCCACAGGAACCCTCAGGTGCTCAACCTCCGTGTATTGCGGACATTGCCAACTTCCAGCTTTCTCAGTGGAAAGTCCTTGGCAAGAACTCAAGAACAGTGTGGGAAATTTTTATCAACCATCTCCTCAACCATCGTGAACGTCCTTGACATTCGCATTGGGTGCAATCCTTATCTGTTGGCACTCATTGTGTCTGTCTACACTGACAGGCCAGCAGCAAAGTGGGTCCTATCATGGTGGGACCATCCACTGGTCTTAGTCATGTTGAAGAAGTGGTCCTTTGAGTGCCTTGAGGACCCCTGATGGATTGACCTCAAATACCAGATATGGCTACTTGTTTTTTATTAACACTCCTTTTGGGGGGGTCAAAAAAGCGAGATCCACCTTCTAGTTCTTGACCTAATCCAATGGTCACTTGACCACTCCCAGGTGACACTGAGGCCTCACTTGGGCTTCCTTGCAAATAACCATGTGGCTCAAGATCCAGCTATGGCCTTTAAGGGTTTTACCCTCCATGCTATGGATACTGCTCTTTCCCCAGAGGAAAGAGCCCCACGTCTCCTGAGAGCCTTTTGATGGTACCTTTCGTGCACAGATGGTTTCAGGCATCAGTAACCTCATAAGGAGCAAGTTTGCAGAAACACTATTTCTTAGTGGATCAAGCAGATGATCTTTAAGGCCTAGGAGACTGTTCTGCAGAGGCCTAGTGCCTTACAGTTTGTCTCAGCCAGAGCTCACAAGGTGTGAGCCTTTAATGCCTCCTGGCAAGCATCCACTACTTTCGCCAAGCATTACTTGCATGACATGATAGTGCTAAGGAGAGCATGTACACCTTTGTGGGTGTCACAGGCTCCTTTGCTTAGGTTCCCATACATGTCCATTAAGCTTTCCAGATCCTATTAGAGCAGCATCCATGTTCCATCTTATGGCTCTCTTGTGGTTTAGATCTGATGCAGTCTACAGGTTGGCACACTTCTTAGTGGACCTATTGCTATTTGTAGTAGTTCCTGTTGTCCTGGCTTAAAGCCAATTGACCCAGGTGTTTGCTGCCATATCATGGAACATTATACCAGTTCCCAGTGCCTGCCAGTTTCATGACTAAGCCCTGTCAGATCTGCAGGTCCAAAGGAGCAGAAACAGAGAGCATCTACCCACAAGGCTGACTTCCATCATGTTGGCAGGTGAATTCCCGAGGGGCTCAGTGTAGTTCCATGCTGGTCAGTAGGGAAGGTTTCTAGCTTTGGCTGGATTCTGCTGTTGGCGGCCTCTGAAGTTTTACCTTCAGATATCAGCTCCTCACATGGACTGATGGTTCTCCCCCAGGCTGCCCGTCACAGTAGTCATATGTGATCATTATGCCAGTAATGTTACACCCTCCACCTTTGTGTCTGTAAATCAGCAATGGTGGTCAACAGGTAATGTTACATAGCTAATCCATGAAATTTTTAGTAATTTCAGTATTAGTAAGTATACTCACCTCTCGACCACCAGAGAAGCCCACCCAACCACCCCGCTTCCTTTGTTAAAGCTGACGTCAACTGATCACTCATCAAAAAAAGAAGGATGATACAAGTGACTAAACTAAACTCGATGGAATCAAGTGACTAAACTAAACTCGATTTTTGGGGCATTTGACCCTGACACAGAGGTCTTGGCAATGGTGGTTGCGAGATAAGTATATTTACTAATACCAGAATAAATAAAAATTTCGTGTATTAATCGACAGGTACCAGAATTGAAAAAATAATTAACAAGAGGGCTGTGTGAACAGCCCATGCTCAGCTGATCTTGACATTCATCACACTTGCAGATCTATCAACTTGGGAAAGGATAAAGGTCACCCATGTTCTGAGTAAGCATGACCTTTATAGAAGAACACTAACATGTGCAACATCAAGGGTTAAGTAGTTCTCAAGTTATAATGAAGAGTAAAATTCATGTATGGTGCACTGTGACCCAAGAAATGAGGTCAAGGTCATTTGTGTACTGTCTGAGCATGACCTTCATACAGAAACATTACCATGTGCAGCATCACAGTACTAATTCAAAACAGATCTCAAGTTATCAAGTAAACAGTAAATTTCGTGTATGTTGTCCTGTGAATTAGCATTACAATGCCCATTGACTTCCATAGTATTCAATAGGAAAGCTGCATTGACCGATAAGTACCCAAATTGAAAATCCTTAAAAATCAGGAATCCAAACCAGTGCCACCTAGTAAACAACTTTGTTTGACCCTTCCACAAGAACATATCCATCACATTTCAGCTTAATCTGAGTGACGGTTCTGAAAACAAGTGAAAAATAGCAAAACCATATAAAAAATTTGATTTTGTGTGATATGTGATCAAAATATTATGTGTGCTGTGTGATGACAAAAAACAATTTTGTGTGATGTGTGATTATCATGTGACCAGTTTAAGTCATGCAAGGTGTGGTGGCCAGCATTATTTCCATTGGGGTCCTTGAGCTATACAAATAAATATATAAATAATGGAATTGACAGTACATATCAATTTGATTTGGAACATTTATTTTGTGTGATGTGCAATTGCTGCCTTTAAATTTTGTGCAATGTGTACCCCCCCCCCCCCCATGCAGATTTAACTTGATACATGAAGAATTTGATATCTAAAATAAAAGTATAAGATGAAAAGTCAACAACACAGATTTTTTAATAATTTATTTTCAATATAGAATCTCACCAAATCTCTTTTCCTCTGTCCTGTGGGACAGGTGGAAAAAACACTATCTTATTTTCATGTATAAATTTTGTTAACATTTTTATATTCATTTATTGACTTTTCTGTCCATTACACCTGTAAAATATTGTGTAGCATTAAACTAGATCTAAAAGTGCAAGACTTTGTGTGATATTTAACATACTTGAACAGTTGGCAAATTCATTACATTTAGTGAAAAATTTTGCAAAACATGTCAAAAATAAAAGTGCTTCTGCCAGCCATCTTACCTCAGAACCAAATGGAAGGTACCCAGATGTCAGTTGCCTTGTCCATCTCTGCCTACATCAGATTGTACATGGCACAGCTTTTGCTCACTGGACACTAGCCTGGTTCCATGTCCACTCAAGATTTCCCCCGGAAATTAACAAAAATATTTATTTTTTAAAAAATCCAAAAAACATGGCCTATGGCCATTTGAACAAACTTGGTAGAGACCCACCAGAAGCATTTCCCCACCAAGTTTGAAGTGGATCTGGCTGACAGTGTTTTGGAGGAAAAAAGTCGAAATGTTAAGTAATCATTGCAATCCCAATGGACTTCGACAGTAATCAATAGGAATGTGTGCACTGACCGACAAGTACCCCAATTGAAAAATTAGTTAGAAAATCAGAGATTAACAGCAACACTTCCAAGTAAATAGTCTTATGTGACGCTTCCACAAGGAACATTTCCACCAAGTTTCAGCACAATGTAAAAGGTGGTTTAGGAGAAGCATTTGAAAATAACAAAAAAAGCACAAAAATTCATTAAAAAATGTTAAAAATTGCAGCACCATCCGTTGGACAAATTAACGTCTCTGGGCCCCCCAGAAGTGTTCCTATGCAATTTCAAAGCACTTGGTCAAATGGTTTCAGAGAAGATTTTTTAAGATTTTGCCAAAAATAAAAAAAATTATAAAAAATCCAAAAATTACTGAACCATGACCATTTAAACATATTTGGTAGAGACCTGCCCAAGACACATCCCTATAAAATTTAAAGTAGATCTGGCCAGTGATTTTTGAGACGTAAAAAATGTAAATTGTTGATGGATTACCATTTTAATCCCCATGGCTTACATAGTAATGAATGGGAATGTATGCATTGACAGATAGGTACCCAAATTGACAAATTTGTTAAAAATCAGGGATCCATAGCAACGCCACCCGGTGAACAGTCTTGTGTGACCCTGCAACAAGGAACATTTCCACTAAGTTTCAGCACAATCTGAGAGATGGTTTTGGAGAAGTCAAAATTAGCAAAAACACACAAAAATTCATTAAAAAAAAAAAAAGAAAAATATTGCAGCGCCATCTGTGGAACAACTTAAGGTCTGGGGGTCCACAGAGGTGTCCCTATGCAATTTCAAATCAATTGGCCAAGTGGTTTGGGAGAAGAAGATTTTTGAAGATTTCCGCCCAAAAATGAACAAAAAAATTCATAAAAAATCCCCAAATCCTTGGACCATGACCATTTGAATAAACTTGGTAGAGACCCACCCAAGGCAGATCTCCATCACGTTTGAAGTGAATCTGGCTGATGGTTTTGGAGAAGAAGTTGAAAATGGGAATTACCATTGCAACCCCCTTTGACTTGCATAGTTATCAATAGGAATGCATGCATTGACCGGCAAGTACCCAAATTGAAAAATTTGTTAAAAATCAGGGATTCACAGCCACGCTGCATGATGAACAACCTTGTGTGACCCTTCCACAAGGAAAATTTTCACCAAGTTTCAGCACAATCTCTCTGAGAGATGGTTTTGGAGAAAAAGTCAAATATAGCAAAAACGCACAAAAATTCATAAAAAAATAGAAAAAAATCGCAGTGCCACCTGTTGAACAACTTAAGGTCTGGGGACCCCTAGAAGTGTCCCTATGCAATTTCGAAGCAATTGGCCAAGCGGTTTCGGAGAAGAATTTTGAAGATTTCCCCCAAAAATGAACCAAAAAAATCATTAAAAATCCAAAAATCATTGGACCATGATCATTTGAACAAACTTGGTACAGACCCACCCAAGGCACATCTCCACCAAGTTTGAAGTGGATCTGGCCAACATCTTTTTGAGAAGAAGTTGAAAATGTGAATTGTGGACGGACACACGATGACGACGGACAGATGTACCATGGATGACGGACGACAGACCCTCACAAAAGCTCAACTGACTGACAAGTCAGATGAGTTAAAAACCAGGGATCCAGAGTAGTATAACGTGGTGAATCCTTTTGTTTAACCCTCCTACAAGCTACATTTCCAAAGAGTTTCAGAACTGAATGACAGTTTTGGAGGAGTTGAAAGTTGCAAAAACACACAAAAATTTGTAAATGAACAGAAAAAATTGCAGCACCACCTACTGAACAAATTAAGATCTGGGGGATGTCCCTGTGCAATTTTGAAGCAATTGGCCAAGTGGTTTTCTAGATTTTTAAAGATGAGGTCAAAAATTGAACCCCCAAAAATCCACAAATTACTGGAGCATGATCATTTGAAAAATAATGGTAGAGACCCACTTCAGGTACACCCCCACCAAGTTTGAAGTGGATCTGACTGACACTTTTTGAGAAGTTGTAAAATGTAATAGTGAATGGACAATGGATGGATGAAGTATCACCACCCATCTTATAAGCTCAGCTGAGTGACAAGTCACTGAGCATTAGTTTCACAGTATAAGTCCAATTTACAAATTTACAAACACAAATTCATTCTAAACAATTGCAAAAACATCTGTTAATGTGCAGGAGGCCACAGAAGTGTCCCCTTGATTTTAACACAATTAGTCAAGGGCCTTTAACACTTTATTAATAATGAAAAAAAAATGGCTGAACAGCCCATTCTTACTAGACTTTGTTGCATTGCACCAGAAGTAAGTCCCAGCCTGAATAGGGTGGAGTTAAGCTTTGAAAAGAATCAAACTTGCAGCTGACATGCCAAAAACACACAAAATGTATTAAAAAAATTGAAGCACCACCAGTTGAATTATTCAAGTCCATTACTCCCTAGGAGTATCCTTGTGTGGTTCCAAAGTAATTGGCCAGGTTGTTCTGTGACTTCTTTCTTGAGAGAGAGAGAGAGAGAGAGAGAGAGAGAGAGAGAGAGAGAGAGAGAGAGAGAGAGAGAGAGAGAGAGAGAGAGAGAGAGAGAGAGAGAGAGAGAGAGAGAGAGAGAGAGAGAGAGAGAGAGAGAGAGAGAGAGAGAGAGAGAGAGAGAGAGAGAGAGAGAGAGAGAGAGAGAGAGAGAGAGAGAGAGAGAGAGAGAGAGAGAGAGAGAGAGAGAGAGAGAGAGAGTTGTAGGTGGGAAGGTCATTTTTGGTTGGAAAAACAGCTAATTCTACACAATCGGAAAAATGGAAACAAATATACGTACAATATTGAAGTAATATTTAATAAACGAACTCCTGCAAGGAACACTGTCAACATTTGACTGCTGAATATTTTGACAAGTTGTAGCTTTGTGGCATGACCTTGACATTGCACTTTAATTACATGGAAGACAAGACACATGGAAGTAACCTCTTTTACACCTACACTTATACATGTACTTATATACATAACATCCCTGTACTCACAGACACACACTAAATTTTGCCTTGAAATAATGGTGACTACTTGAGCATATATTATACACATACACAGATGTGTTCTCATGGTAACTCTACACCATATTCATACTGACAGATTGAAAAGTATACCTTTGAAAGAAGACATAACATTTTGCCCTCTATGTCTGACCTCAAGACCTGTACACTGATTATAACAGAGACGCACATATAAATTGATCCCCCATTTGATTGACTCATTGACCAGCCCTACACTGTAGCCTACAGCAAGTCTTTTCAGCAGGCCCTCTCACAAGAAAAGAGTTCGTTACCACAATGCTCTGCAGATTCTGTCAAGGCAAGGCAAGGCCTTCCACGACAAACAGCCACCCTGTACCCCGTACCATTTGCGACGATACCCGTGAACAACTGAGATGACACCCAGTGGCATAATTAACAATTAACTCTCATCCCCCTAGGCCTTTCCCACAGTCAGCCAAGCATAGCACTTTCTCACCTCCTGCTGACTGGGGAAGTTGGTTTCGGGTGCCATGGGTGCCATGTAGCCTTTCAATCCCCTTTTCATCAGAAGTACAGTATTTGACAATTCCTAGTCAGCTAATGTCTACATATCTGAGCCTTTGACTGCCTAGTTCTATCTGATTTTATTTCAGTTTCTAGATCCAATTCTTTTTATGCCCAAATGCTGGCTACCACTTGTAAAGATGTATTTCTGTCTTATTTTGTACATTTTTGGATCTTCACATAAGTAATTTTCCTTAAATTGTAATTTGTTATTTGCACAAAAATTATGGTTCAAAAATAAAATTAAAAATCTGAAACAAATTTGACCACAGGAGGCATATCGGTTCTAATTTGCAATTTGGTTTACTAGGACTTACAAATGTTAGCCATTCTTAATTTTTTGCACTTGCTGTCAGATAAACTAATCTTGCTCCACAAAATGATGTTATCAGTTTTATACCTGGTGGACAGGCCAAGTCATAATGAGCAGACTCTGTGTACAGATCATGTTATAACTGTATACACCCTGCACAGGACATGTTAAAATGAACACACTGTAAATATTCCAGCCTAAGCTGTAGAATTACACGCACCAGGATATACTCTGCAACTAAGTACCCGAAGTAATTTTACCTCTCAAAAGCAAAGAAACATGAATAACTTGGGAATGAGGCAACGGATCAGTCTCCATGGTCATGAGTTCACCATGACAACTGTCATAATCATATGGATTAACCACTGCAAACCAAGAATTAACCCTTTCACCATTAAACCATCTAAAAACTGGCTGGTGGTCAAATGATTTTAACTAATCTCTGCAGTAATGAAAAAAAATTGAATGAGATATATTGATGAGACCTATCAAGATAACATGTCCCAGGTAAACAGCTTTCCTTGGCATGTGTTGGGTGCCCAATTCATGCCAAGGAAAGCTGTTGACCCAATCTTAATTCAAGAAGGAATGAGTTAAACATTTATATGAACATTCTGGAGACATGGCAATTTATCATGCTTAAAACTTCTGCAACTCAAATAGCCATTATCCATTTTATATATTCCATAAACTAGCAACACATTGCATGTGTGTGCTACTAGAAGTGTACATTCACTGTCATGTTATGTCTCCAGTAAAACATGAGGACTTGGGTTTTATCCTACTTTTTTAAACTTGCAAATTACATGAAACTGTTGTAACTGGTATGACATGAAAAGTCCACCAAAATCAATCTCACTGAAAATGAACACACTACATCACATAGTTATGTCTACGCAGTAACTAAATTGAGATTCTGTTTACTTTTCTATTTACATAATCAGTTCTGTAATCCTTTTTCTTCTGTAGATTCAATTCTTATATTGAAAAATCTGTATTCAGGCTGCATTTCTTCAGTATAACTTGAACATCCACGGGAATTCAGCACCAATCTAAAACACCATATTTAATTTGTCCTTTTGCTCAGTAGCAACCACAACCACATAATCTTTTGACCTCTTAAGATCTTATGTTAAGCAAAACGTTTAAAACTGATAAAATCTGTACCCCGCTGTGTGATGTCAATCTGTTCAACTGGAGGTAATATCAGTGCAATATTTCAGGGACAGATGGCAGCACTATTCATTGCACATTTGCACAACTGGGCTTGCTGAAGCCTGCAACATTCTGCTTACATTATATATGAGTTCAGTTCTTTATCCCCATAAACTTATCCTTGAAACACAAATTATTTTATTGCTCTGAAAAAAAATTAAAAAAGATCGATGAAATGAATTATCCTGTCACCCCCACGTACCCACCCCCACAAAAAGATAGAGAAACAGTGAGTCTTCTAAATTACCAGCATTGAGTGTGTCTGTACAAGATTTTTTTTTTCCTTTTTGGTTGTGCCTCTGGATATCAATTTTTTTTCTTTGTGTTATTGACCAATCTCAAGGAACAAAGTTATTTCAATCATAAATTCAGACCAGGGCATCTTTATTAAATTGTCTAATTCTAATCAAGTTCAAGCATTGAAGAAAGTAGTAGTAATAATGTGCGCACAATTTTTATGAATGATTGACCGTTTGGATAATCCGAAACCTGCCTCAGTGCAGTATAGATTACAGGTACAAATGTGTACATTAATAAAAAGCCTCTGTACTCATAACCCTACCACTCACAATCAGATGGCGTCAATTACAGATTTTGGCGACAGGCAAATATGGTAATCTTACAGTCATCTGTTTGTAATTTAACCAATAACGCTCAACAGTTTTCAAAATATGCAAATGAAAAAGGTGTATTAGGGATCTACAGTACGTGTACAAGGAATCAAAAGTTATAAGTACAACTTACGAGTGTTTTTTTTCCTTTTTTTAAAAATTCTTTTGGAAAAGGACTTTCACAGAGAAACATCACATACACCAAATAAAATCATTTGATGCTGCCATTAAAAACACATCTATGACATATCCAAAGTAAACAAAATGGGAGAGTCATCAGGACATGTTTATCAGTTGCCTTCAAACAGAAAGTTGACACAATTCATAATTATACATGAACATAATAAAAATAAAAGCTATCAAGAAAACAATCATCCACAAGTTCAGTTTAAACTAAAATAAAAAAAGGAGCTTTGTTACTTGACATATTTTCAGATATCCTTGTTATTGTAAACTTGCATGATAGAAGTAACTATGGTAGTCCCTCGTTTGAGATACCACCATTAGGCTCGGTCCAAAAGTGATCTGACACAGAAAGTATCTATCAATGGAGGTAAAATAACATGGAAAAAAATCACAACAGGGACCTGATTAATATGGTCTTAAAAGACAGGTGGTCTCTTAAGGAGAGACTACTGCACTGGCATACAGGATGTTAGACACCCCCACACAGATACCTTTCAAGCTTAGTTACCTGTCCAGCTGCAGCACTGCTCTCCTTCTCCACCCTCTACAGCGGAACCTGCCAGTGAAGCTTCTCTCACTACAGGCCTACTCACTCAAGACGGTCATCTTGTCAGGCAGCAAGTGTAGCATTGCCATTCACTTGTCTCCTTCCAACAAGACCAATCCTCTAATGCGGCCACTTTTGCAGTGCAGCAGGATAGCCTTGTTAGAGGGACCATTGTACTGCATCCCACATGAGAGCCTTGTTAGAGGGACCATTGTACTGCATCCCACATGACAGCCTTGTTAGAAGGACCACTGTACTGCAGCCCACATGCCAGCCTTGTTAGAGGGACCACTGTACTGCATCCCACATGACAGCCTTGTTAGAGGGACCATTGTACTGCATCCCACATGACTGCCTTGTTAGAGGGACCATTGTACTGCATCCCACATGACTGCCTTGTTAGAGGGACCATTGTACTGCATCCCACATGCTACATATAGACACGCTTTAGTTTAACTCTTTCAGTGCCAAATTTTGCACTGAGTCAAAAGCTTTTCTTGGCGCGCATTAGGTGCAATGCGCCCAATGCATGCCAAGAAAAGTTGTTGACCTGGAACATTCTCTCTAGAACTATAGGCATGTTGGTACTTAAATGAAAAGTCTTTTCAAGCAAAAATACGAATCTGGGATCCTCATGATCATTCAGACTAGTTTAAGTACATCGACTTAAGTCGTGATTGGCACTGAAAGAGTTAATGGGACATAACCATGACTGTTGTGCAGGCCCCATATGTCATAGCCACCCCTCACACCAACAAAACATCACCATGTCATAGCCACCCCTCACACCAACAAAACATCACCATGTCATAGCCACCCCTCACACCAACAAAACATCAACCATTTGTCTGATATGGCATGATAACTTGTGTTTCCCTGCCTGCTACCCAATAAAATACAAACATGCTTAAATATACAGTATCTGAAATGTACACAATTCAACATCATCATTTTCAACACACTGACCCATCACAAGGTCTATATTTTACAATAACATAATTATGATCATAACCTCTATGAATTTTCTGCTCATAAAACCAGCTTTCAAAGCTCTAATTGTGTGCTGTTCCCCCAATCCCACCAGTAACATCACAGCACCATCATAACCACAGCCATCACATCACATCCCTAGGCATAAAAAGTTTTTGATCCAATATGGCCAAGTGTGCATATGTGGGAAGGGAGCTACATCTGTTCACAGTATTGTATTTGTTCATTGTAATCATGTTACAAAACGTGTGCCTGTCACCATGCAGTACCATGCTGTCATACCTGCTTGAGCTTCAGGTAGGTACAGAGTACAGCATTCACATCATGATGTGCACTAAACTGAACAAGTGTCACTTTATGTAGTGTGTGGATGTATCTGTTTTTTTGTCTGCAAATATAAAGTTGAGGAGGTTACTCTCTGAACTTTGTTTAGCAGCCCATGGACACCACTGGTAGAATGACCACTCTTCACTTTATGAAATTGATCAACATTTTACAACCAAAAAAATTGAACAATTTTGAAAGAAACCGGACTTAATGTTCAATCAAGTAAAAACCCTCCAACTCAGCCCAAATGTAAAGGGAAAATGAAAATACTTCAAATCTAAATTAAAAAAAAAAAAATACAAGAGGCCCTAATACCGGCTTGTGAGCCTGTCAGCCAATTTTTTTTTTTTTCATGGAATAAAATATGTTTAAACCATTTTTTTTTTTTTTTTAAAAAAAGGTTCATCAAAGTGCTCACTTAAATTATACAGTGTTGCACCAAAGTAGCTGGTATACTTGTGAAATGTAATTCAGTATGCTGAACCACTGTAAAACCCATCTGTGGTTTAATTTCAAGTGCAAGCAACAAATCTATCGATGGGTAGGTACAAACTGGCTATACATTGGCCTACCAGTACACCAATGGAACAAGTACATATATGGTAATCACCTACTGTCATACCAGTAGTGAGATACATACATCCAGTCAGTTCATAACTTAACAGGCTGAAGACAACCAATACTGACAGTTCTTTAACTATTTAAATTTACATTGTCATGGAAGAACATAGTTACGACTGAGTCATGTCATGTACACTGTTCACATTATGGAAGGTGATGTGAACACTGAATCATGTCATGTACATTGTTCACAGTACGGAAAGTGATGTGAACACGGAGTCATGTCATGTACACTGTTAACAGTATGGAAAGTGATGTGAACATGGAGTTATGTCATGTACACTGTTCACATTATGGACACTGATTGCTGTCACTTTAACTGTTCACTGACAGAAATTAAAATTAACACTATGTGGTGTTATGTTCACATCTGACTTTATAAAAGAAATGTGACCTTGCAGAGTGAATAAGAACATAGTTAAGGTCATGTAAATTGTTTACATGTTATGGAAGGATACAATTACAACACAATTTGAAATGGTACAAATTGTTTACATGATGGTGTGGAAAGTTAGTTACCACGACCTAAAGTTATGTAAGTAGTTTACATGGTGTAAACAGACAGTTAACACTACCAAAAATCATGTAAATTGTTTACATGGTGTGCAAAGATACAGTTAATACTACCTGAAGTCACTTGAATTGTTCATCAAGATAAAAAACACAACTCTCTAAAGTGCATGTACATAAAGTGTAGCATTCAGTGATGGACCAATGACATCATCACCAGGTCAAGTAACGGCCATACCTGCAATGAACTGGGATTTTAACTCAGGCCACTCCTGCTGTCAACCACAATGTACACTGACATTCAAACATGCAGGCTTTTTTCCCCCCCTTTTTCAAATTGTGCATAACCATTAACAGTCACCAATAACACAAGTGATGTTTTACAAATATTACTTTTGGCTGGCACAGAATGGCATCATCATAAACTCAGCTTCGGCACTTGAATGTCTATGCATCTTTGAAAAGGCAACGTTGGGAGTCAAGGAACAATTTATAACAGCATTCTTTTGTGAGGTGGAAAGAAATTAGTGTCATTTTGTCCAAAGAGCATACAATTTTATCAATATAAGATAGCACTGAGCCATTAATTTCATGTCAAAAAGAAACAGTGAACACATTTCTCAATGCACCAAGTGAGATTCTGCTCTTGTAATTTTAATGGGTGAACACCCCAAACATGAGCTGACTAGAACACAGATAATAAATGGCTGGACACCAATTGTGGAGTTTTAAAAATCCTGAGAATATGAGCGGTATGGTTTCAGACAACAACTTTGACTATTCTTTACATACTGATTTCCTATAATGGAAAAATGACACCCTAGTAGACCACATGACACACTAGTAGACCACGACACCCTAGTAGACCACATGCAAAACTGAGTTCCCGTTAGAATCATAAATCTCAAGATTTACTGCAAAATGTCCTCTTAGGCTATACATGTGGCTGACAATAAAGTTACAATGAAGTGGAGGCTCTGTCATGGCTTTGTCATACATGTACATGTACATGTACACTATCACAAGAATCATGCATGGCTGGATAACCCAGGGAACATGTCATATCATTTTATCAGCAACCAACCATGTACTATCATGCAAAACTATGCAATACCAGGAAGTATTTTCTTTGAGCCACAACTTGAAATTTAATGTCAACTTTCAAAAAAAAAAAAAAAAAATCCTGATTAAAATATCACATACATAATACTTGTGTATGTTTTTCAGCCTAAACAGAAAAATGCTAATTAGGAAAAATGATCGACTGTCTGAGCTCTGCTTGGTCTGCCCTCTGGCTCCATGATCATTGTTTCAGTGCTGAAACAGTGACTCAATTTCTAATTGCTCTACTTTGGTTACCATGGTAACCAACTACAGCGCAACAAGACACACATGCTGCAAATGGCCAAGGTGATAATGATCAATTTTCTGATTGGTTCATCAGTCCATGAGGAGGTTGACAGTGCAACCTTATCACCCTGGCTGTCATTACCATCTTGCTATTCTGGCACAGCCCAAATGTAGTCGATAAGATGGAGCTTGGTCTGTTTTGGAGACAAGATGCTGTAAATTGCTTTAATTTTGCTGTATTCTTATTTTCACTTATTTTGCTGACAGCGCAAAACCATGAAAATAAAACACAGTGAAAGAGTATTTTAGCATGGTCTGAATATGAATTATGTTCAAAGTAGTGAAATCAAAACTACAGTGAAATGGTAAAAATATAAAAACTGAAAATTTAAACACCTGAAAATAAAGCAGTTTACAGTACATATGTACTTGTTGTCTCATTAAAGTGACAACATGATGTTGACATGTACTACAAGACAAGCTTCTGTCTGCACCAAGTGGAACCAGCAGTGAAAGATGAGAGGTCAGTTGATATATACAGGACATACATGGACTGACAGAGACATGATAATGTAACTTGGAAGTGTACACATTGCATGCCATTGACTGCCTCAACATCATCAACATGACTCAGCAAGGCTACAATGTGATGGTAAACAATATGTGTACTTATGGTTCATAGGTTACACATTACACAGTCAGCTGTGTCCACTTAGTCATCCTAGGTCATAGAAGTACACTTGCACTTTTTTCATGGCACAATACCCAAGAAGGTCCTCTCTTGGTACAAGTCGATCCAATCTTTGACCACCTGATTTGTTACAGTCAGTCCATGCCTGGCACCATGAAGACATTTAAAAAAATAACTCTAGTGTAGCTGCTTTGTGTGAACAGACAAATATGTAGGATAATGCCTTATGTTTAAACGGAAGCCCACCATGATAGCCAGTCCATCTCATACAGTGTACAGGCTGTACTTACTTTGGCACTGTATGTGGTATGAGCATATTTGAAACAGCTTTTTGACTGCAAGTTCCCTAATATCCAGCACCACACATAGGAGGAGCCACTGATTGGCGGGGATAGTGACGAAGGGATACACTGGACACACTCAATCTGCACTACATCTATACTCACTGTTGTACACTGCCTTTACAATAAGTTGAAATGCCACATTTTATGCATATAAAGTAGAACATATAATTACATTCTGCCACACCCAATGAGAATAAGAAGCCTGCTTTGCAGAATAAGATTTTGTCATTTGAAAACTTTTTCCTACATGAAAATACATATTCATGATATCCAAGTTTACAGTGGCTATACAATATTAGTTATCCTGCCTCTGTTTCATTAAGTAAATTATATACAATAATATTGGGATATTACACCAATTTTAATTAAGTTCTGTCTAAAATCAACTATTGCTTAAAACATGGTGAAGCTTAACAGAGGATTGTATTGGACTGAGGACTTCTACCTGCTGTTACAATGCTCTGTCATGCTCAGCCTTGTTTTGATATACTTTATGATATAAAGCTTCATATGATAAAGCCACATTAAAACTCCCAAAATGTCCCTACGTGTCAACAGCTCCAACTTGCCCTTGTCAGACTGTAGTGCAACCAGGTTAACTGTCAAAGCAGCACATGTATTTAGGCAGGAACTGTATTGCAGGATACCAGACTAGTCACATGATGTTATTTGTCTTTATATCTGACTGGCCTGCGACTCCCACCTATATCATAATTATACATAAAACCGGGACTTGATATTCTAAAATGTTAAAAACTGAGCACCACAAAAACTGTGTATTGAATGTATCTTGACTGGAGGACTTGTGTACAGAGGTAGTGACTTGGCTAGCTGGCTTTTTTCTCATTCAGCCCTGCATGTTCTTCATAGATCTGTTCTGTAAATGGCCTGCAAATACAAATACAAAAATTTAAAACCTAGAAATACCAATAAAATCTCAATGGGGAAACTTTGTACCTACCAGCATGAAAAGAAAGAGGGTGCTGTGTACAGAGGTCAACATGACCTCATGTGTCCATCAGACCACTGCTTCCTTTGGCAACTTACACACATTTAAAAAGGCTCAAAAAAAGCAACATATTTCAATTGTCACATACTTTTTGTTCTGACAGTAGCACTTTCATTTGAAAAGTTAGAATCGATATCTTCATACAGGTGAATTACATAAGATTAAAAAAATGCCAGAAAAAAATCCTGCCACACAGCTTCCTCAAACGTCAAATTTGGATATTTCCCTGTTTACTACACAACATTTTCAAACTAAAAAAATAGTTCTTTTGACTGATCACTAAAAAATATGCTGGTTTTATACTTTTTCTTCTTCTTTTTTTAATTTTTTTTTTTTTACATTATTAACATTTCCTCCTAAAACCAGCTCCTGGTCAAATGTAATCTGCTTAAATGTTTTTCACTAATTTCAACCGTAACGAAAAACACTTTGAATAAAAACTGTTGGTTGGACGTATCAAGATCAACAGCTTTTCTTGGTATAGGTTGGGCACTTAGCACCCAACCAATGCCAAAGAAAGCTGTTGACTCAGTCTCAGCTCAAGGGCAAGGGGGCTACTTCAGCTGCTTTTTGTGTTCACTTTTGTTTTTCAAAAGTTTCAAGATACCAAATAGTGCCCCATAAGTTAGACACTCTCCCTGACCATCCAAAATAGATGCAGCATATTTGACAAGTACTGTAAATTGCTTTAATTTCGCTGTATTCTTATTTTTGCTTATATCGATGATGGCACAAAACTGTGAAAATAAAAACACAGTGAAATAGTATTTTAACATTCTTTGAATAGGAATTATGTCCAAAACAGTGAATTAAAACTACAGAGAAATGTCAAAAATTCCAAAAACAGTGAAAATTTATACACAAGAAAATAAAGCAATTTACAGTACAAAAGGAATGAAAGCCTGACTGGCTGACTGCTTACCCTTCCAGCATTATGGCCACTTTATACATGATGGCCACCAGGATACTCAGCACAAGTCCTGCTTGACTTGCATGTCTACAATGACACAAAACATACATGGAAATATATAGTCCTCACTGGGTTTCTCTCAACAGATGAGCTATTCATGCAAGATGTTTTCTGCAATCAAGCTAGATTTTGTTGATTCCAGTAGCACAGGTCACGATAAACAATTGTATGTGTATTTGGCTAAATGCACAACCCAATACACGAAATTCTTCTGGGCTAGAGGTGTGTATTCCTGTAAGATTCTATGTTAAAGTATCATTCAATATGTTGAAAAGTTTGGCAGTAAAAGTTATTAAATTTAGGAGGGTATATTTCAACTATATATAACCAATTAGCACAAGAAATTTGGTGTTTCTACGTAGAGCAGTTTTAAAGTTACATATCTGCAGATTACAATGGAAACTAATGGAAATACACAGATCTAGCCCACCTGCCTACAGAGCCCTCTACTGAGAACCCACATGAACCAGTTGATCTTGACCTTACCTATTCTGTGTCTCTTGCATCACCAGTACATATGTATTTATAAATTTAATAAAATGAGTTTCAAAAAGTACCCTGTCGAAATTATATTTCAATGAAGGTTCAGGTCTAACAAACACATCTGAGATAGAAATACAATATACATGAACACTGCTCAATAAGCAAAGACAAATGTTTCACACTGCAAGTGCATTAATTCCAATTGTGAAAATGTTCACAGATTCTAATTGCCTGCATGTCATTCAAAATCTAAATTGTGTGCTGGGACCCCATTCCTGTCAAATCTATGGTAAAACACTGCTTCGGTGTGTTTTAATTTTCAGTTTTGTGTCATCAGCAAATTACACAAAATGAAACTACAGCAAACTAGTTATTTACAGTGCTATATATTGTATCAGCAATGTCATTTTCAAGCAATATCTGCACATTTTATTGAGCACAATATTGCTATCAAGGCACAGAAGCAAGTTTTATATGGCTGAAATACCTTAACAATTTACTGTACATCCTTCGATAACACTACAATATGCCTGTCATTTTATACTGTCAACTAAGCTGAAGCATGATCCACTGGGACACATTACAATGAGCCCCCCTCTTTGTGCACACAGACCATTCAGTCTCCAATCTCATCCTGCTGGGCACTGCATCCAAATGGTCACCTCAGTAGCTGGCAGTGTTAAGCAATTTAATGGTAATGTACATCACTTTCACATAGAACTTAAATCTTTGGTGTTTCTGCCTGCAGTAGTGTTCATTTTATTATGCCTGTGTGCCAACCCACACATATTGATTCTGTTTGAATTACATTTATTTATTTATCTATTTATTTATTTTATTTATTTATTTATTTATTTATTTATTTATTTATTTATTTATTTATTTATTTATTTATTTATTTATTTATTTATTTATTTATTTATTTATTTATTTATTTATTTATTTATTCATTCATTCATTCATTCATTCATTCATTCATTCATTCATTCATTCATTCATTCATTCATTCATTCATTCATTCATTCATTCATTCATTCATTCATTCATTCATTCATTCATTCATTCATTCATTCATTCATTCATTCATTCATTCATTCATTCATTCATTCATTCATTCATTCATTCATTCATTCATTCATTCATTCATTCATTCATTCATTCATTCATTCATTTATTCATTTATTCATTCCCACCACTTTGTGATGCAGTTTTCTCAGCTGTTATACAAGCTACAACATTGAAAATTTAAATACTTAAAGACCTATAGCTGAAATTGTGCCCCTCGTGTAGATTTATTGATATGTTTTAAATTATAAAAAAGTTATGGGTAAAACGTAAATTAAATTACTTCAGCACTACTATTGTAGTATTGAGCATGATCTTATCCTATTCAACTATTGGCTGGATAAACAATAGTAGTTGTAAAAGCCAATCACATTGCATCTTTTATAATAGACTGTTCCAGTAAGCATTGTTGGCATGGGGCAAGATTTCACATCTTTATCATAGTGTTGATAACTCATAGAATAATATTATTAGTAGTGTTACAATAAATTTTCAGTTCTGTCAATATTCTCAGCAAAAATATGTAACATCTCTTCTTAATGCCATTTTATATAAATTATTATTTAATAATCATTATTCACTATGTAAATAAATAGGCCTGTGTAGTTTTGTTTTTGTGCAAGGTATTGGTAAATTTGTGGTAACTTCTTTGTCCATAAATTATTTTTTGTTACAGCAAATAGAGCAAATATATTATGAAGTATATGTACAATTGATCAATATCATTAATTTTCTCGGATTCAGTGTGGTACCCTAAGTACTAATTCAAAAATGATGATAATGTTGAACCCTCCCTAAATCAATCTGGAACCAAGCACACACCTAACTTAAGGCATTGGGGTGCCCTCTGCTGGTAGACACCAACAAACACTGCTATATGCAACTTGGATGCTAAAGAAGCAAACAACTTACACCATGGCGACTCCCAGGAAGTTGAGAGTTGACCCCCAGTACATGGGATTGGACATGATGTTATATGGAAATGATGTGACAGGAGCAGGCAGAAGGATCCCAAAGTAGTCACCTGTAAACACAGCACAAAATAACATTCAAACATGCCAAGAATTCACCAAAAAGTGACATCATAGAGCATGTACATGTAAGCTCCACTTAATAAAATAAGCATTGGATGAGGTGGTTATTTCTTGAGAGAACAAATTTATATGAGGCAAACCTTTCAATGTCATTATTCTAAGATATTGTCTTAATTCATTCATTGCTTCTCATCCTTCTGTGGGGACAATCTCAACTTTTCTTATTAAGAATGATAAGAGGTACACCAGTGAGTAAAAGCTGCTCCACATCACATATAGTTTCTTATTAAGAATGGTAAGAGGTACACCAGTGAGAACAAGCTGCTCCACATCACATATAGTTTCTTATTAAGAATGGTAAGAGGTACACCAGTGAGTACAAGCTGCTCCACATCACATATAGTTTCTTATTAAGAATGGTAAGAGGTACACCAGTGAGAACAAGCTGCTCCACATCACATATAATTTCTTACTAAGAATGGTAAGCAGTACACCAGTGAGTACAAGCTGCTCCACATCACATATAGTTTCTTATTAAGAATGGTAAGAGGTACATCAGTGAGAACAAGCTGCTCCACATCACACACTAGCACCAGTCAAGTCTCCTACATTTTTACCTAACTTTCTGGCGTTTTCACCCATTTTTGACTATCGTTCCATGAAACCCTATGAATTTGTTCTGTATTCTTTGTTAAATATAAAATCTCTAACATGGAGACCCCCCCCCCAAAAAAAAAAATTCCATATTTCTTGCCAAGAGATGTCGACAGACAAGTCATCATGGTGCAGGATGCATACATAACTTGTACAGTAGACCTCACCTTTTGGAGTTGTCACATTAAACTCTGCCACAAACATCGCTAAATGTCATCAAGTGCATCCATCACATTAAGACCAGCTTTGATCATAGCTACACATAATGGTCACACCTACAAAGTCATACCTAGAAATGTTCCAGTGAAGCCTAGTGCCCTAAAGCTAGTGACAACCAGCAGCAGACCAATCAGCATGAAGCCGTAGCCAGACCACAGGATCCAGTTCTGCCGCATGTACCACCAGCGAGGCTGACCCTTCAGTGCCAGACCAAACCTGTGGGTCATAATGGATACATGCTTGTAAATCATGTCATGTTATACTCATGTCACATAAAGTGCTCTCTTTCTACTTTATGGTTGTCAGATTAAAAAAAAAATGGAATACAGTGGAATCACTGATAAAGACCACTTCCATCAAGAGACCATTTCTATATTACGACTAACAATTTACAAACCCATTTTGTTTACCTTTAATTAAATTATATTCCCCATTAAGACTATGCCCCTATTAAGACCAATTTTTTAGCCCCTCAGGTCGCCTTGAAAGGGAAATTCCACTGTATTTAAATTTCTTTTTAAATGTATGGTTGTGTGAGCAATTTTCAACCTCATGATACTCTGAGTCCTGATTCCATTCATGATGTGATTATAAATTAAGGACAGGTAAGACACCAAAGTGATTTTTTTTATATAACTACCACCAATAAAAGTTTATAGACTGAAAATATCAATAGAAACACGCAAATATATATATTGTTGGAATACATATGACTCAAAGATTACAAATCTGGCTAAAATTTCAACCTGATTGTTTAAAAAAAAAAAAAACATTCCTCCTTGTGGGACACATGTCAAATGTCAGACCCCCATACAAATATAGAAGAAACTGTTTCAAGGTTCATTCATATTTCATTTTTTCCTGAAATAATGATAAGTCTAGTTCAAAAAATGTGTCAAGATTTTTCTATCTCATGGTAGTTTTCCAAGTACATGCTTTTAAAAATGAAGTAAGTCCAAAATATGGAAACCTCCATTTTGGTTTTTCATAACTGAAAACCAACACATATGGAAACATCCCTGATCAACAGATTAAACAATATCATGATGTGCACAAATTAACATCATATTTTATCCCCTGTGACCTTGATGACCAGATGTCAGGTGACCTGTTGACCTTTACCTAACAAATGGTGGAAATGAAATGAAGACACATCATGTTTTATGACAATCTCTTGCATATTCTTTGTGTTATTAAAGACTGGGAAGAGATAAAATGGATTTTTTTGCTTCAGAGTTTATATGATGAATGCAAAGTTTTAAACAGTGTATTTTTTCAAGAATGTATGATCCAAAGATTTCAAATCTGACTAAAAATTCAGTAAATCTTGAATGAACAGTTACATCTGTTTCATATATGTGAAATGACACATCCCTATAAAAATGTGGAAATAAATCTTTACAGGTTTGATAAATGACTTTTCATGATGCCCTTTTCCAAATACACTTTTATAATGAGATCTGCACTAGTACTTTTAAACCCAGGAGTCTTGTTAGGTGCTGAGTACCCAAAATATTTTTGTGGTGTATCTCCTGTCATGAAATTCCAAAATACTTTTCTTACTGATGCTGATGACTAAATACCTGTGGTTTTTTAAAAATTTCATTAAATTTAGTTTTTATATTTTTTTCCTTGAACACATTGAGACAACAAGTAATCCATAGTGACACAAACTATTAGCACTACACACATGTATATGCATATGGCACAAGGGTTTTTTCCCCTTACTGGGACACAAGTACTGCCAAGGGCTAGGGCATTACCATTGATGGAGTCCATCAAAAATTCAGTACAGTTTCTTTATGACCATCAAGACAAGTGGAATATGACTAAGCTGAAATACATGTTGTTATGGTCTTATCCTGAAACCAATCTGTGATGGACACATGCATGCACAGAGAGCTCACTGGCAATGCCCTGATTAATCAGATTATATTCATGCTATATCTTTAGACAAATAAGACAAATCCATTTATAATTGGAAGTCTCATTTTTTCTTCAGAATGGATGGTGCTGGTTACAGTTGCATGACAGGCCTGTTTTATTTTAATTGATGCCCAAGCAAAGAGTGATGGGCCATACAGTCAGCTGAGCAGGCAATGGCATCTCTCCTAGCTGGTACAGTCCTGTGTACTTATCCACTCAAAAAAAACATCAACTCAATCCTCCATCTGTACACTACTGGTACAGTGGTACCTCTTTTGAGAGACCACCCCTACAGCAGGTCAAAATAAGGTCTCTTAAAACAGATGGTCTTTCATTACAGGTACAACAACATGGAAAGGATAGCGCAGTGTTCTGAGAGAGCAGTCTTAAAAAGATATGCAGTCTCTCATTAGAGGGGTCTCTCAAGAGAGGTACCACTGTATCTCACAGGTGCTAGCAGTATATCATACCAGGAGCTTCATTATGATGGAAGTCTTGCCTGTGGTAATACCTGCCATGTCTAACATGGGTTTAGCCAATCGTTGAACCTGACCTGCTGAGTACAGCTGTCAGTGTTTACACACCCAACAGGTACACCTTTCATGTATGTGTATGTGACTCACTTTACCTGTGCCTGTTAACAGTTTGATCATATACTGACAAGTGAACACCCACAGATCACTTGTTATTTCAGCTGTATACAGTTACAAAGGCCTCGCTTCTGAGCACATCTCCACTCCTGGCATATAAACCAGGACAGTGGTGGCTAACAGAGTACAGTGAAGTACACTTTTAGAATTGAAAACAGGCCACTTTCACCCTGACTGCTCCATGTCACATTGTCAGTCTCTTTCATTTCAGTAATGAAATGTGCTCATCTTTACTTATTTCTCACTTTTCTGTTTCTGCTCGTCATATCTTGTGGCTGATACATACCTGGTCATGTCATAATTTATGTATAGATTTAGATATAGACAGTGACTGGACCAGCTGTGAAGCATAGAGAGACTGGAATTTTATTTTATTTTATTTTTTTTTTTTTTTACGTGCGTTCAAAACTACACAGAATATGTGGTACTGTTGTTTCTGTTTGTATAAATATGCATAAATCTGCCATACATCACAAAATCTGGACTTCCAAGGTAGGGCTGTCAAGCAGGCAAAGTCCTGTGACCCAAAGTTTGAACATATGGCATACTTACAGGGATGGAGTTGATAAGACTTAATGTTTTATTCTTCAAAACACAACAGAACTTAATTAGTAAACACAATGTATACTTTGAGCATAACTTGTGCACACTCACCTCCAGTCTCGGTACAGTCCCATCATGAAGATGGAGAGGGCTAACATGGTACAGCCAACATAGGCAGACCGGAAACACTTGGTCAGCAGCCGAGTCCTATGCTCCAGTCTGGCCATCTGTGGAAAACAGAAGCAGTCACTTTCATTGCTAATAAATGCTAATACACCAATTAAACTCTCAAACTAGAGCCAATTCATTGCAAAGCATTGACTAATGGCTGCACCTTTGCACATACATGGGTCCTGCAACAGTGGAAATGAGGTCAAGGTCACAAAAATGTAATCAAGTCAAGAAAAGGTGTCAAATTATAAACCGGGTAAGTAAATTTAAGTTTCAGACAGCCAAACACACAGTCAGTTCCCCCTTGGACTGGACCCATATATAAAGCTAGAGCATGCTGATTTTCCAACAGAAAATCAAATGTCTCCCTGTGCACCCTTACCAGTTGTTGCCCTTATAATTCTTACAAATTTCTCATACCAATAATGGCTGTAATCCACAAATAATGATGTGGCTTTGTGACCTTGGGAATGGAGTCAATGTCACTCATCTTTAAACTTTATTGATCCTTTAAAGTGGACTACAATCCTGGACAATATGAAAACCCCAACTCCAAAACTTTTGGACTTTTCTCATTGACGTCGATGTATTGAATAATTCAGTAATGTGGGTCTGTGACCTTGGGAATGGGGTCAAGGCCACCCATCTTCAAACTTGACCAGGCCTTATAGAGAACTATCATCCTGTGCAACAAGAAGCCCAAGCTCAAAAACTTCTTAAGTTATCATGTAGATACCAAATTCACTTCTGTGGCTCTGTGACCTTTGGAATAAGATCACAGTGACCCATCTTTAAACTTTATCAAGCCCTTAGAGGACTATAATCCTGTGCAGTTATGAAGGCTGCAATATGAAAGCCCAAGCTCCAAAACCTCTTCAGTTATTGTGTTTGTATTGATGTGTTGAAGAGCAAGAAGAAGAAACAGAAGCAAGAGAAGTGACTGCCTTCATCTGTCCTTATTAATAACTGGTGGGTAACATTATAGCAAAGTCTGTCATGGTATTTTAAATACAGTAGGTAAAGTAACAAACTGGCTGTCGCATAGGCATATCGTGAACCCTATTTGTAGGAGTGCATAATTATGATGCAAGGAAATCTTGGCAGACTAAAAAGGCTTTTGAGACTTTTGCATGAACAAAATTGAGTGAAAATGACAGAATGCACACTTTTAGATGGCCTTGTGACTTTAAACTTCAACATTTACACAGTGACAGATTTAGGCCATCACAATTTGTAGCCAATTGGGGGATTAAACAGTAATCACAGCATTATTCAACCTAACTCTTATATAATTCATGTTAAAATAAAATAGCCACTTGCAAACTTCTTTAGCCAAATGAATGAAACATAAGCATTAGGCTAGTTGGCTAATTGCACTAGTGGTCCCTGTTACAGATAATGAAGAAACCTTTTATTGTTATAGACCTGACAGGTTCCTGGGTTACAACTACATCATTACAAACAACATGAACACAAAACAATGAAGCCACACAGGAAACAATATATTTGTGAAGAGTTCATATTTCTGCTCGGATAATTTAGTACCATGTAATATAAAATGTTCTGCATTTTCAGTTTTTTCCTAAATCACATAGTTTGCATATTCTTTCCTCAATTGGTGTTTTAGGTCTTGCGTATCTCCCAGTTTCTATGGGAAGTGTGTAATGTGGAGATAAGGATAAAATGTTACTATCCATAAGCTACATTTATCTGCAGAATGCAATTTAATTAAAATTGGATGAAACATTTTCACATACGTAGGTCATGATATGAGAAATATATAATCTATAGCTTCAATAGTGAGGGAAAAATATATATAAGCAAACTGACCCTACCCACAAGCTATCAGCAGGACTCGATCCATTGTGTTACCATCTGATTAAAGCATTTCAAGTTGCCAGGAAAACATGTTTTCATATAACTGTTTTTTAAAGTAGATCATGACCCAATATTTGCATCATGGACATTCATATTATATCAGGTGCCTAACTTAACTAAGGATTTATAACAATGATACATGGACCAGGGCACCTTTGAGGATCTGTTGCACTTTGACCAAACACTTTCAAACACTCTGACAATTTGACACATTCTTGTCACTACATACATGTACATCACACTAACATTAAAACCCACTCTATTTACCTTGCCCATATGAGGTACCTGTGTACCAAATTTGACCAAAATCTGTCCTGATAGACGTGAAAATATGCCTGCCCTCTTGTGGTAGGCATAAGCACCACTGCTTATCCAAACACTTAGTCATACTTCGCTACATAATATTCTATTAGCAAAAAAAAAAAAATTGTTTTAACTCAGATGAATCTGATTCTGTAGAACTGCTTGGACAAGAGAAGAATCTTTTGTCAGTTTTGGCAAGAGCTTAGGCCACAGGGGAGTTACCACATACTATAAAATGCTTAGTTTCAAGTGACTTTGCAAAGTGAATATGCCTGATTAAACTAAGTTGACCCACCACAAAAGTGATGTTTTTCTGGTGTTCGTAGAGTGGTAAATACCCTCTTTGTCCCCCCTGCACTGACAGCACTCTGTCACTTGCTAATGAAAAAGGGTGTGTAAATACATAAAGTGCTACAGTCAAGTTTTTTACCCAGTGCTCAACCTAATGGTAAACACTCACGCTTTTTGAAATTGAATCATCCAAACCAGTTTTATTTGTTCCAGAATAAGGTTTTTGAATCTTATGGGAAAGCAATGGATGAAGTGAACCAACTCTTAGACTGCAAATATTTACTTTAACTCAACAGGTATTTTCGGTGATAGAAGTGAATGACCCAGTCATGTTTTGATCACCATATCATTATGTCTGGATGTAAGGGTGGCCCTCTGCTACATTCAGCCCATTTGAAACTGGTTATATGGTGTTGATTACAAGATTCCAAGATATCAGACAGGTGCCCACCAAAACTGTCAGTAATGAATTTCACTGGACTGCAAGTGAGCATAGACTTTCTGTGGTCTCCATCTGGACACATCCCTCAATGTTTGACTACTTTTTCACCATATATTGGTCCTCCTCTAATAAGGCCACCCCAAATGCAACCAAAAAGTGGCCATATCAGAGGGGTGGTCTCTCTTAGGAGGGACAATACAATGGAAATACATTGTACCACTTTTATGGCAGGAAAGTGGCCTCCATTAAGGGGGGCCTTATTAGAGGGGGACCACTGTACTTTGCTCAGAAATCTTCATGGTATTTGTATCCTTTATGAAATAGCTTTTGTTTTGAGACCACAATTTGGAGATTCTCACCTTTTGGAAACACATATTACTATGATACTACATGATAAAGCATGCATGTGTGATGTCACAGCAAATGTTAGACAGGAACATGAGCAGAATACCAAAATGTTACATGTTTTGAAGGTTCAATTTACAGAAGGACACATGTACCTGTTATGCACTGTAAGCCGGGGTATTTTGCAAATGTAATGTGTACTGGTACATGTACTGTGATATATGCAAAAATTCCAATTGACAGAAACATGATCACAAGAAGAAACTGCATTTTGACCGAAGTTATTCTTGAATACAACTAAACGTATAGGCCTTGATATTATGGTTGCTTGTAAGCGTACCACTTTTTTTCCATGATTCAGACAACTGATAGATTTAATCTCTACCGAATTTAAAATTTTTGGTTTTCTAGGCTAAAAATGCAGTTGCCCTGGACAGTCAATGTCAGGTCCTGACTTGTACATGTACAAAGTCCAGCAATTTCTAAGAAATGATATCTACTAACCACACATGACATATATGTATGTGTTGACTGACCAACACTTATTCCTGCTTACATGAAGACCAATATACTCAAATTAGTTGTCATCGTTTATTCAGTTCCTTATTCAAATTTATGTTGTATAACGCCAATCAATAAAGTCAACTTCTACACAATTCCGCTGGGGTAACTTCGGTAGTACGCTTACTTAGTTAAACATTATTGTTGAGGCCTTTCTGCAGGTATACTACACTAAAACATTTTTAATCTTCTGAATCAATTTTGCCACAGCAAACATCCCAGTTTGTATGGGCAGCCACATCATAACACCTCTGTGGACCGGGTCCAGTCTGGGTGACTGGTTGCTAGGATCCACTGACACAACCCCTATCCCCCACATCTGTGCGTTATTTAGGCCTTTGGTACTGTAAGTAATACCAAACCCTATAGTGAACTGTGGATGGGAAATGTTTTTGGCACAATACAAGAATGGATTGAAGCATTAATAGAAATACACTTGGCAACACAAAGTATATAGGTAAGTGTTGCTAATTATGTCTTTTTCAACCAATCTTTGTTGTATACAACGCGATAGTTCTCTGTGTCTGGTCAAAGAGTATAGAGACCTTCCTACCCCTGCCCCCACCCCCATCAAAATCAGGGGCAAACACCAATTTTCAAAATGTTCCAAGTCAAAAAAGTATTCAGACTTTTATGTAATGACAGACGATGATACTTTATCAAATGTGTACACCCACTAAAGATTCAAGTTTATAGCCATAAAAAGTATAAAGATGTAAGCAATTGGTTAAGGCGGGTTTCCTCTTTCAAAAGAGGAGATAAAAGTGACATACTTTATGAATCAGCTGCCTGGTTTTTCAAGGTTCAAAGTTATTAATGAATTCTTAGAACCCACTGACCACAAAGTATATGTTTTATGACCACAAGAACAGCCGAGTCTCAAACCAGCAACCTTCAGCACCGATCACCTAGCCAAAAATAGGAAACACACACGTGAACTGTACCAAATGCCCATTCCTAAGAAGAATGGTTCAATGGTGGCATGTATACATGAATGCCATTATCGACACAGCCCAGTTCATTGTATTTATTCCAGTACATGTATTTGATTGAACAGTGGTCAGCCTTTGATGGCCAAAATATTGATAAACTTTAAAAGCAAACATTTCAGGACATGTAGCCCTTGATAATTTTAATATTTTGATAGTAGCCACGGCTGAATGCTGAATACTTGGGAGGCTGGGGGGGGGGGGGTGGAGGTGGAACATACAGCTGCCTGTCACAGCTAAACCCAGTCCTGACTATCAGACATGTTGCTCTGACAAAAATTTTTGAGAGAAATAAAAAAGCAAGTGAGTGGCCTTGATTAATTATAATCCAATAACAACACAGACATAGTTGTGAATTTAACATGAAACTTTTATTAAAAACTGATCAGCTTATGAGCAGATCTTGTCTCATGACATCTATTCTACAACAACATGTAGCATACATGTATGCACCTCCAACCTTACAGTCCAGATGTTTTGCATTATTCAGTCACACTTTCAGTTATCCCAATAAATCCACCTCTGAGGCAGAATTTATCACATCTGCCACACAAATGAAACATGTCACCTCAACATAGCATGCAGATAGCAGTGGATCATGAGTGCAAGGTATTTCAGCAAAAGGATCCTTTTTTCTGCGCAGCTGTTCAAGTACCACATCATATGGCTTAATAAAATATGTATTGAAAGCAAAACAAATGATTCATGACAGTCCTGTGCTCAGTTTCCAACTGTTAAAGGCAAAAGTGCTGTTCAGTTGTTCTTCAGTCTGAGAGATTTCACCTCCGGCAGTTTGGCCGGCTGTTTACTATCTGAGATACCAAGGATAGTGTCATTCCTTTGAAGACAGTTAGATCTGAATGCTAACGAAAGTTTACAGTATTGCTGAACATAACCCCCCCCCCCTCCAACAGCATATTCAATGTGTGTATCTGGCTTCCAAACAAACTCATAGCATATACCTGTGGAAATGTTGACATACCTGGACAAGCCCATCCATTATAAACACCACATGCTGTGGAACAATCAGTTCAGTGGGCACAGCATGTTGCACTGTGGACTGTTAGAGACCAGCCCAAAATTCAACATTTTCATATGAGTACACAGATTATGCTTTGGGGGGGGGGGGGGGGGAGCTGAGGGCCAGTGCACATTTTTTTAAATACAATGTACATGAAAATGTTTTGGGTTTTTTTGCATACCAATAAATGTCTCAAATTTAAATATTTATGGTAATATTTGCATGAGAAGCAGAATGAACATTAGATGCACAGGTTATGTTTTAGGGTCTGCACATGTGGCCAAACAATAGCTTTGCATTTTAGTTTTAAAAAATCAACATTTTTAAAATGCTAATTTCAAGGGGGGGGGGGGGGGGGTCCTATGAGATGGTACTCTGTGTACTAATGTGAAAATATTGATAATTTTGGCTGGTCCCTTACCACTGACAAGCCACCATGCAAAAGAACCAATTGTTAGGCTACACTGTAGTTTCCCTGAGTAGGGGGGCACCAATGAATGATAATTAAATGCCAGACTGGTTATTTTGGTTCAAGGCCAGTTAAAAATACTTATTTCCTGAATGATGATGAGATAAATGAGTATTTTACTGCTCAAGCACCCCATGGAATAACTGATATGTTACATGTTGCATACCCTCACACTGTCTACTTTTTTCAGTATTTGTCTGTAGAAAATATGGTTGGCACAGGAACAAGGAATATAATGTTGATTATTGACCAATGAGCCACAGAAAACATCAACTTCATAATTCAATACAAATGTAGCTTAATATTACTGTGTACGTTGCAGCCAAATATTTTCCTTGAAAACAAAGAAAAGATATGAATTTTAAATTGAACAGCAGTGTAGTTTGTGTCAGTCATATTTGATTAGTCAATTAGCCACAGGCTTATGCTGGTGAATTTGAAAGATATTTAGCATAATTAAGCAAGTTTTACAACTCAAGAAATTTGACATTCTGTCAGTAACTATCCATCCAAGTGCACAAAGCCACAAAAATGGGCCAATTTTAAACCATAACTTCATCTTACTCATTCACGAATGCTATGAAATACAAACACATTCTGACAATGCTTTTGGGCTATGATACACCAGCTTAACTTTTGCAGTTGTTCTGCTTTAAAAATTGTGTACAATTTTATCATTCCCAGAGTCAGCCCAGTCATACAGTGTAAATCAAAGTGAAGGTAATCAGCATAAAGTCCAGTGATACTTTAGATTAATCCAATCCAATTGGACTCCAGTCATGCACTCATGCAGGGTATTCATGCATCATGCATGAATGAGTCAGTGAATAGAATATGTTCCTGTTGGATATCACAATAACCTATGGCTTTAACTCATTTACTGAACCCTACCCCTCCCCCAATTACCATATACATGTACAGTGTAGGTTGAACACGTTTTAAGATTGATCGGCTGTATGCAAATTGTGTGATTAACTTCATTTTCTATAAACATGATAAAGAAAGACAAATAAACCTCAGCACATTGTACCTATGTACTCCCTTACTACCACATTTCATTAGTTTCATAATCTTGAAGCCCAGCATCTTTTGCCACAATTGCAAATCTCAGGATGGCCATAATCCTTGGATAATTAAGATAATGATAACTACCTGTCCTGTTTGCTGAGCTGTGACCACCAATAAACCAATCAACCACAGATGTACTATCACCCCTGTTGATCAAACTACACAACAAAGCAGACAGTGCAGTGAGGCACCGTTTTCTGGCAGTAACAAGGTGTCAGTCTACTGTTGCTGTGGAACAACCTGACCAAACAAGAAACATGTACAACTCAGCGACTAGCCATGTAAAAACTCAGAAAGTTTTTTCACCCAACAGACTGGACAGGAAACAACAGTGAGGATATCTCCACTTGTATCAAGTCATTATACAATACAGCTAACAGCAGGAATTACTGGGAGTTATGCCCTCGCTTAATCTTTTTTCACTATACAATACAGGTCATATTGGCACTATGGCACCCCTACTGCCAGCAAAAAGTCACCTCACAGGTGATCTTAAATGCAGGTGAATTTCACAAAGAAATACAGTCAATCATCTTCAAGAAATCATCTTAAAATATACTTGCCCAGCTAAAGGAGATTTGAATGGATTGTAAAGCGTTATGTCTTACTACAATCGATGATGCATATTGATGGATTTATTGACAGGTAAACCAAATCTCAAGATCTACAGGGCTCCCTCTGAACAGCAATGTCTGCTGCACAGAAGTCACCCAGCGCTCATTCAACCACCAGCGGAAAGTTTTTGGCTAGTGCCAGGAAGCTGGGAGTAGCCTCCAAGTTGGGTAAGCTTCACACCAATTTCAATTTGTTTTTGATGCCATTACTTGACAGTTTTAACCATACAAAGAAAAGACATGCTACCAATATTTTTTTTTGAAGGGGGGGGGGGCAAATATAAATAAAACATTTATCCACAGCACAACTATGTACAAGTAACTTGACTGTCACCAGGAACCAACAAGGCAGGAAGGACCACTGGTACCATCAAAATATTGGCTTCTGTGAAACAATAACATCGTAGCAGTGGTACCTGCTGTGTATGGCTATTGTCATACAATGCAACTTGCCTTCTTGTGGCCTTATTGCTACTGTTATAAAAGGCAACATGCCTTCTTGTGGCCTTATTGCTACTGTTATAAAAGGCAACATGCCTTCTTGTGGCCTTATTGCTACTGTTATAAAAGGCAACATGCCTTCTTGTGGCCTTATTACTACTGTTATAAAAGGCAACATGCCTTCTTGTGGCCTTATTACTACTGTTATAAAAGGCAACATGCCTTCTTGTGGCCATGTTGCTCCTGTTATAAAGGCAACATGCCTTCTTGTGACCATATTGCTACTATTATAAAAGGCAACATGCCTTCTTGTGGCCATATTGCTACTGTTATAAAAGGCAACATGCCTTCTTGTGGCCATATTACTACTGTTATAGAATGCAACATGCCTTCTTGTGGCCATATTGCTCCTCTTATAAAAGGCAACATGCCTTCTTGTGGCCATATTGCTACCGTTATAAAATGCAACATGCCTTCTTGTGGCCATATTGCTCCTCTTATAAAAGGCAGCAAGCCTTCTTGTGGCCATATTGCTCCTGTTATAAAGGCAACATGCCTTCTTGTGGCCATATTGCTACTATTATAGAATGCAACATGCCTTCTTGTGGCCACATTGCTACTGTTATAAAAGGCAACATGCCTTCTTGTGGTCATATCACTAATTGCTGTTATAAAAGAAAACCTGCCTTCTTGTGGCCATGTTCCTCTTCCTGCTGCAGCAGTTATTTCTTTGCATTTTTTTCTGTGATGAAAGGTCACCTGTTGTATGTGACTACTTTTCCTCACAGAACAAGGAAGGAGTGGCCACATTCAGCTGGTGCTGTTCTATTAACTCATTCCATACTATGGGCACAGGCCTTGGTCAGTGGTTCTGGCACATTAGAATTCCAATTTCATGTACCACATCAAAATCTGAAACATGAGGGTGCCAAATCCAAAACAGGTGTATCATCATCATCATCATCATCATCATCATCATCATCATCATCATCATCATCATCATCATCATCATCATCATCATCATCATCATCATCATCATCATCATCATCATCATCATCATCATTATCATTTCTGATTTTGGTGAGCATGAATACTGTAAATTTAATTACTTTCACATGTGTAAATTTTCGTGGTTTTTTTATTTCCTTATGTTTTAATTCACTATTTTGGACATACTTTGTAGTTCCTATTATTTTAATATTACAATATCATTTCACTGTGCATTTACTTTCAGTAAATAAAAAAATTGTCAACAAAATGGGCAAAAAAAACACAAAATAAAAACAGAGTCAAATGATTTTACAGTATGACAATTTTAAAGTTTCAGAACCACATTTGACGTTTCCAGTGGTCTTGTCATATGCCATAAGAAAGCATATTGTTGAACAATTTTTAAATGAGTACATGGTCTCTGCCTTGAGAGGCAATTCCAACTAGTGACCACATGTTTTGAAAGACCACCTTCTGAGGTGACTTTGCCGAGTACTTATCGTCTTATTCATATCTCCTGAGAAAAAACGATTGGTCTTTACAGAGCAACATTTGGTCAACCCCAGGGTGGTCTTTCAGCTTCAGTGAACAGGTTGCAGGCAATAAAAATGTGTGTAGACTCTGAGGCAGTTGGATCATATCATCTCTTCCTGGCACTGTTATACTCAGTCTTGCCAACCCTCCCGCATTACCCAGGAGACTCCCAGAATTTTATGCTGAAAATTCTTGACAAAGTGTGGATTTTTGACAATTTTGAGTCCCCTCCCAGAAACTCATCAATATTTCCATTCTATATTTAATATTAATTTATCAATCTCCCTTAATTTTACTCTTTATCTCCTGGATTTGAAGTTTGGCAGGTTGGCAACACTGTATACTTATATCATCTGAATGGTTCTAGAGATTAAAGTTGCTTACATGTAATATTGTGTGCAGCATACAATGCTGAAATCATGCGTCAGTCATTCATAGAACATAATTAACTAGGAGAAAAGAGAATCAATATGATACTGTAAGGTCCGACAAGACAACATAACTATGAGGAGTGTTACCATGTAACAATTAACAATGCTGTAACTGCAGGCCGAGTTACATGGAGCAACAATAGGATAGTGTGTGTTTTGTGTAAAACCATTGTCTGCACTCCAATACCAACGCCAGGGTTAGCATCCTGTGTTAACTGTTGTCCAACCTCATGTAATGTCATTATATAATAATCCCAGGCTGCACACTAATCACTCTCTCATTTGTGGATGAAATTCCCAATTTTGACTGGATCAATTACATTCTTTCACACAAAATCACTGACTGTTCAGCATAGTCGTGCCACCATCTCATTGGACAGCAGATGGTGTCTTCATCTAGCAAGGTAATAATGATAACTAGAACCTGAGACTCACTACAGCTCATTGAACATTATGTCAAATACACATACACAAACAAATAATTAGTCAGTACTGAAGGGTACTAGCATGCATAAATACTGCATCCAACCCATAACTGATAAAACAATACTGTAAGAATGACCCTAGCTAAGGATGTATCACCCACTAACACTGTGATCAGTCATAATCTAGAATGCAAGCAATGACACAAAGCAAGACAGACATACAAGGTGACTACATGGCAAGGGACCAAGTCAGTTGGTTTAAACATATTTTATGAAAAAAAAAAACAATAAGGAATCAGGGCATAGCCCTATATTAATCCCTCTTGCACAAAGAGGAGGAGTATTTGGACAAGTCAGTTGTAGCTACATCAGTTCTCCATAATGGAAATATTTGCACATTGTTTGCTTCAACACTGTTTTACATACATGTATGTGGGGGGGGGAGGGGCACACACACACACACACACACACACATACACATATATTGTTTTTTGATTGAAGGGTGGGTGCCTTATAATGGAGATTGAATAAAATGCCTCTCACAATATTTGATCCTGGCGTAACACTGAAGTAACCTCAAGTCAATACATGTACATGTAGTTGTCATTGGCACATGGTTAGCAAGGTTATCCTTTCTAGCACTCTCTCTACATGAAGATCTATTCCTGTCCCCATTAGTATAACACAAGCCTGTACCCTGCAGGCATGTTCCACATTGGGTACACTGTGGCAAGTGTACTCATTAAGATGAACTCATTCTGCATGAAGCACATGTCACATTTGTTATGTCCAGCCACTGGTACAGACAAGTGGTGTTGTTGTTGTTGGTGGTGGTGGTTTAGGTGGTGGTGTAGGTGGTGGTGGTGGTGGTTGGGGGGCACCCCGACCACTTATGAAGTGCAGGCTTTCAGGACTCCATGACTAGCATATTACCATTTGCACAAATTTTTATCCATATTTTGCACACCAAACTGGACCTGGCTTTACATCCTAGTTTTTCTGCATACATGAACCATGTGGTTTTTTTATTCTCGAACATTAATATCTGCACATGTTCAGTTAAATCCCAGTGCTTTATACACACAATCAACAGTCTTACAAACATCTGTCTACTTTGCATCTGAAAACAAGATGCTTTGTGTGCACTTTTCCTGTCCAATACTGTGACAGTCAGCATGTTTGTCCTTTTATGTATTTTACAAATGATGACACTGATAAATTTGTTGCGAAATCTACTGATTTGAAAATATTGGAACTTCCTTCTCCTGTTCCACACTTAGATAAAAGACATTTTTGTCATGATGCAGTCATTAGTTACAAAGTGTCCTGGTTCAAATTAATAATTTATTTTATTTTGATAGATCTTCATCAACCATCAATGCAGAATGACCAGGTGTGTAAGATACAAGGTGGTGCAGTCATTAATTACCCCATCCACAACACACACAATATCCAACAGGTTCATGACCCTGTGGGATCAGCAATGTGCTAATGTGCCAACTGTGTACCAAACAGCCAGGGGCAATGTGCTTCTGCAGTCTAAAACTATTCCTGTGGCTGGACACTTTCCCACCCTCGCCTTAACTCATTCCATACCAGTCCCTGATTTTTCCGTATATTTACCTAGATTTAAGAGGACAATTGCATATTTAAATTCTTCATGAAAAGAGATTTCATTCAAGTACCAACATGCCAATAGTCTTAAGTCAGTGGTTCTGGCACTGCCTGTCAAGTCATGCTGCAGCTGCCGCAAGGGTAGCTGCAGCATCACTTGCCAGGCAGTGCCAGAACCACTGACCAAGGCTTGTAACCATAGTATGGAATGAGTTAAAGTCATATGTAATGATATAAAAGTGCATAGTTGAAAAAGATCTTCCTTTTCGTGTAGAACCCTGCAATGATAGAATAGTAACTGAATGCTGCATATATTACAGTATACCATGGAATACTGTGTGTTTTCACCAGTATTTTATATTAAAGGTTAAAACAAGTAACCATCATTAGCATAGAGTTAGTAGGTCTACAGAATGTCAATACATGTAGATGTCACAAATCAACATGTCCATTGTGCCAGAAAGCAAGATTGACACAAAACATATAGACCAAACAAGTTTCCTAGTGTTCCAACCTGGCCAACAACACACACACACACACACCCATATATATATATATATATATATATATATAGTGAAACCTCCCTATATCAAACACCCTTGAGACCGGAAAAAAGTGTTCAGTACAGTGAGGTGTTCGGTATAGGGAGGTTTGATAGCTGTGAAAGTATATATTTGGGACCGAGAAATGGTGTTCAGTATAGAGAGATGTTCAGTATACGGAGGTGTTCGGTTAGAGAGGTTTTACAGTATACAAAAAAAAGAGAGAATTTACCTAATTTTTGTGACAGCTTTGTTTTAGTTGCATCAAGAGACTTCATACATACACTTTTACTATATTTCGCCTTTCCAGTCAAGAACCAGAGCCCCCAGAAGTACAGATGACCAATTAGCAAGTTGCCATACACAACAGGTGTCAGCGAAAGTTGGTGTAAATGTAAATGGACTGAAAATATGTTACCTATACAGAATGAAAGATATTGAATATAAGTATATGATTTGACCATAGTAAAGCAAGGAATATGTACTTTATTCATACTTATACTGAGTGTTATTGGTTCGGACACACATTGAGTCATTGGCCTTGGATACATACTATTGAAGGAGCATTGAAGCACCCCTGTGAGCTTGACATTTGCCCATCCTTCATGATACCGGTTGACATGAATGTTTAACAATCATCAGATGTAGTTTAACCCCATTCTACTAGAATACTTCATATATGCATCAAATAGGTAGCCCACATTCGAACTTGCAGTATGAGACCCTATATGACAACATCTAGTCTCATCTTTAACTAGAAATACTGCTTTCCTACCAGGACATACTTTTGTTGTAGCATGTACCATTCCAGTAAGGATCAGGACACGCCAATGTATAAAATCTCTACTATCATTGTTTAGGCAAGTTTGGAATATTGGGAGTAATATACCTGCCTAGTGATGATATAGACAGAACAGAAAATCTATAATTGGCCTTAGATGCAGGCTAAGTTGCTAATTTAAGAATGCCTGGAGAGACGAATTTCTCTTGTGTGTGCAACTGACTGGGAAAGAATGTTAAGTTGAGTTGTACACTGACCACATTCCAATAGAGTGGATTGAGTACTATCCAGCCTGCAGCCACCCACAGGTTGACGTCATTCCAGTCCACCATCAGCTCTGGAAGCTCCATCTGAAAATGGAAAATATGACTTATAACTGATGAACGGTGTGCGGCTGCCTCATCTACCTTTTAGTCATAGGATATATACAGTCATTTCAATATGTTGGTTACTCAACAAGAAAGATCACTCACTAAACATGTTGCACTCTCCCCAATTTATTCCAAAGATTTCTACAAGGAATTAAACTCTTATTTTTTAATCGGAACCAGTATGTGGTAAAAATACAAAATCTTCTTGCATAATGTCACACTGTTGAGATGATGCAACTCACCCTATTGTTTTGTGAATTCAGTCTCATGTGATGCAGTGTGTACAGGCACAGAAACATTCATTCAGCAAATTGAGAGTAAGCTGCCCATGATTGAATAGATCCATAGAATATGCTATTCACCCAATGAATGATATCTTGATGAGAATAATATGTAATACTTACTTTAAACAAGAGGCCCATGGGCCTAATGCTATGCTGGCACCATGGCTACCTTGCACCTACATCTTCATTTCAAAGTAGTAAGTCCTCAATATCTCACTTCCACATATGATACACGTTTATCGTTGATTTGGTAAAATTAGCCTTATTTCTCAAGATAATGAATTCCAATATGTTTCAACACAGTGCTGGTATAATAATGCAGTCTTTTCCATCCTATACAATATCACTCATGGTATATACAGGTATATATCAAGCTTATAAATGTGGTTTTAGTGTCTGACTTATCCATCAGATGGCACTTTGCTCCACGTGTAATCATAGCTTATTTGTGCAATTCCTGTAATGGATAATGTTGCATGTGCATCTTTATGTCTTCAGTGACCTTGGGCTAGAAGATCAAGGTCACCCAGATTATGTACAGTGTTCCCTCTTTGTAACACTGGTGTTGGGGTCCACAGGGTATACCGTGTTAGAGCAAAACCGCATTACAACAGAGGGACTTTTAACATAGATGTAGTATTAATGGGAAAACTATTTAAGTGGGAGCCATGGTACCCACCGTGTTGTATCAAAAATCCATCTTGTAAGAAATGGTGTTGTCATGGAGCAAGTATACTCTAGTTTTATTGCTCCATGGTGTTATAAAGAGGGAGCAATGTAATATAAAAAAAAGAAAAAAATCACATGGTTTACATTTTTAATGCATGTACATCTAGAATCATCATAGTCTCATTCTGTCTGAATGTGAATTATACTTGTCTCAAAACACATTTCTGATATTTTGCATTGACTTACAGGTGGCACCACCAGTATCACAATACTTCAACATTTTCATGATTTTTGCCTCCCCAACATTCTCAATACATTTCATACAGTTCCATCACAATATAAAGGACCCTAACTTTTCTTTTTTACTTTTATTCCATCAGTGACCTTTAAAAAGTAGGTTAAAGGTCATTCATCAAATATAAAATATCCACGCTTAAAACCCTTGTACAGTGTTGGTCAGCTGGCCTTTTAGCCCCGTGGCAAAAGGAACTTGTCCCAGCTGATGGCCAGGACAGGTAGCAGGGCATTGTACTTTAAGAGCCTTGCACAGTGCTGGTCAGCTGGCCTTTTCACCATGAGGCAAAAGGACCTTGTCCTGGCTGCTGGACAGGGCAGATAACCTAGCCAGGGATGTGTCAACTGTTGAATACACTCTTAGTGCATGCAGTGTACTGGACCATTGTGCATGTACTAATATACACATTGATAGCCCATCAGAAATTATACTCCTGTACATTACAACATTGGTAAAATGCACTGTTCTTGCACATTCAAAAACAAGCCAGGCCCTGCCTGCACACTTGGTATTTGGTATGCATACATGATCCCTTCTACAAGTACAATGGTCCAGTACACAGCATGCACAAAGGGTGTATTCAACAGTTGACACCTCCCTGGCTAGGTTCCCTGCCCTGTCCAGCAGCCAGGACAAGGTCCTTTTGCCTCATGGTGAAAAGGCCAGCTGACCAGCACTGTGCAAGGCTCTTAAAGTACAATGTACATTTTGTATCAATTAAGTAACCCTAGCTCACTTATATCTATATTTTGTACTTCTTAGTTATCAATGACATACACAATTTGTATTTTGACCTTAAAAAATATGTCAAAGTCATCCAAATTTTCACAAAACTTGACCATTGACCCAATGCATAGTTGGTGTAAGTTTCAAAGCTCCATCTTTATTCATAAGCATAATGCTGAAGTTCATGTGTTTTTCACAACTATAATGTTAGTTCCATTGAAAACAACCAGTAGTGTTACCAAGACTCCATGCATCATAAACTTCTTTTCTGTATAATATTCCTGTAATGGTAAAATGCATATATGTTTACATGTAAAGATAGAATGACCATCACAAGAATATCATCTCCTGAGATATATTCCCTCAGTGACCTTGAGAAAGTGGGTCAAGGTCACCCATATCATGTAATATCATACTTTCAGACATCATACACATATGCTGTGACATTTGATTAAGTTAGCCTGATTATTCCTAATGATAATGAATTTCATAGGTATGAACACATATTGGCTCTTATTTTCTGTTCACCGGTAGGTGGAACCCCCATTACTATTCAGATTCCACGTACTAGCCTCCCAAACATTTCCACCAAATTTCAGAAAGATCCATCACAAATCAAGGGCACCAGATGGTTAGCAATTTTTTTCACTTTTTGGCCTGTGTATAACATAATCCTGTAGGTGGTGCCACCAATAATGACAAGAAACTAGATTTTTATTCATAGAACAAGTAAATTATTTAGGGGACGAACTGAACTCTGGCCAGCCAGACATGAATGATCACATAAGCTCAGCCACCTATGGTCAGCAGAGCTAGAAAGCGTATCACTGAACATCATTTGCAAAAATTTGACATTAAATGAAAGGGAATGATATTTTAACCTTTTGACCGTTAAACTCTCATCCACTAGAACTGATCTTGGTGCCCACATGTCCAGTATTGGATAGTTAAAGGCTCATCGTAAATTTCTGGCTAACTTTATACCCTTTATGCAACAACCTCTGGGCAGACATTTTGCCAGGGTTGATCATACAGGTGTGGATTTGAAAAGACAATCCTAGAGCACATTCACATCCCACCTAAGATGAAAAAAACTCAAACACTTAGGTTACAGAGAGAGTATCATTGGATTCACCAGCTTTGCACCATGGAACCTCATGGTCTCAATGTCATGGGAAAATGAGCATATTTGCCTTGTATTATGCTAAATTTTTACTGTTCTATGCTCATTTTCCCATGCAAAAGGAGTATTCTCAGATAAAAAAGGACATGTCTTTATCACATAACAGCTTCAACCCCCATTTTATTAGTAATGAGGGCACATCATTGACCTTTACTGTCCTTCTGCATAAAGATGACCAAGGGGACGCGCCCTAAGACCCCCCCCAAACGAATACCCACTACCATATGCAAAAATAACCTATTTTTGCATAGAGAGGGGATCCACAAGTACCACGGGGACTCCCCAGTGGCTTCCAACAATGCCCCTCACATCAAGGAGCATGACACGTCAGCAGGTGTAACGTACACGCAGCTTACCATCACGTCACGAAATGGGTGGATCAACGTCCCAGGCAAGTTGGGTTAACCGACCTGCGTGTGACGTCACTATAGCACGTTAGCAACACTTGTTGACACTATAGTATATAAGCAGAGGGTATAACTGTTATGTTTTCAGTCCCTGACGAGCCGCTCAAACAGCGAAACCGGTCGGACTTCTCCTCCTACCTAACTGCTGGGCCTTTGCCTTGTATTTTTTCATTTAACTTTATACCCAGTCATCTTTACCATAAATTTAAGATCAGTCTGTGAAGACAAGCAAAGAGAAGACAGATTTTACCTATTTTAAATATGCTAATCTGAATGGAAGACTATAAAACAAGTCTAAAGGGAAATAACTAGTGGTTCCTTCCTATAACCAGATGTGTAAACGCAAATCCAGTTTCGTATGATTTAGGACAGAATCAACACTATGCTCATGTACTCACTATAACTCTTAATCTCCCATGCACATTTATTTCCCTTCTTTTTAATGTAATCCCTAAACTCTTTGTTAACTGGATTAAGACAGAGTTAACAGTTGCCCCATGGCATAATGGGTCCCCATCATTCATATTTCTCATTGGAAACATTTTCATTCTATGATAAATGAGATAAAAACATCCAGGCACAAAACCTTGAACATCTGGGCAACTGTAGTTTGCTTTCAATTTTAGAAAAGGGCTGATACACTACTGTCCATGGAACATATCATTACTAAAAAGAAACTGTATACCATTTCTGGCAGATGTGCACCAACATGATAATCTTCTACACTGTCATGAATACTACTCTACAGTGAAGCCAGTTCACTTAGTTTTTTGGCTTTGTTCATTGCAAAATGAAAATGACTGCTAGATTGGACCTGCAAAACCACCAGAAAAAAAAAATTGACAATTCAGCGAGACACACTTTGTATTGGTGCAAGGGTTAAAGTTAGCTTACCTCCTCACTGGGACCTGAAGTACCCACTTTTGCATGGAGATGTTGTGATACATACATATACATGTAGTCATTCCCACTGACCATGCTGACTGTGAGCTCTCCACTTACATGTACACTAAATAAAAGAATGCTGTCAGATAAGGAATATTGGCATCTGATGGCTGGGCATCTCTGTGTACATGTAGACACATATAACACATGACCATCTGTACATGCATGGCTGGCTACATGGGAGGCATTCCTTCCCATACTCCATGGGGCACTGCACTTGGAAACATGCCACACAATGTACCTTATGTCATTCACAGTTAAATGTGTCAGAGAAGCAAGTTGAGGCTGTGAGAATATCAGGATAAAACCAACCAAGAGAGATTTACCAGCTCTTCCCTGGTAGCCTAAGGGTTACCACCAACCGAAGATGAGATGATTTAATTTTTCTCATTTAACCCCTGCTCCTGTTTCTACATAATTTTTACATTATACATGAATTTTTTTTTTTCAATGAGAAGTGCAGATGTGATCTAGCTCTCAGGACTTCAAGCTGGTTTCTGACTGTGCCACTTGCAGCAACAGTAGAATGAGATGAAGACCATTACATCACCTGAGTTCACCAACCATATTGTACTACATGTTTATTATTGCTATTTAGTGCCTGCCACACTTAAGGAATTTTTATATTGAAGTATGGGACTGAACACAAAGTTGTTCAACAGTAAAACTATTATTAGAAAAGAAGATTTGCTTTACAGCAAATCTGTCAAGGTGCCTGCAAAATGAGAACAGTTTGAAATGCTACACTTTGCCGTTGTTGAACATAATCTAAATTTTTGTATATTGGCTTAATTTGTATAAATTAAAATGCTATAACTTTGGATCTTGGTTCACTCAATGTGGCAATGTCACAAACTTATAAACTGAAGTTTGAATGACAACACAATCTAAAGTAGTTTTGAAGCTATTCAATATTTTAATTTTGTATATTTGCCTAATTTGCATAAATTAAAAGCCTGCAACTTTGGTGCATGGTTCATTGGATGTGATTATGTCACAAACCTACAAATTGAAGTTGGAATGGTACCTCTATGTTTTATAGTTTTGAAGTTCTTCAAGATTTAGATTTTTCATATTCACCTTATTTGCATAAATTAAAATCCTGCAACTTTGCTGCATGGTTCATTGGATGCACTTTTGTCACAAACATTTAGAGTGAAGTTGAAATGGCACCTCTATCTATGATAGTTTTGAAGCTATTCAAAAATTTAATTTTGTGTGTTCACCTAATTTGCATAAATTAAAATCAACCACAACTTTAGTTCATGGTTTATTGGATGCAGCTACGTCACAAACCCATAAATTGAAGTTGGAATGGCACCTCCATGTATAATAGTTTTGAAGTTATTCAAAAATATTTAGGTTTTGTGTTTTCATCTCATTTGCATGAATTAAAACCTGACAACTTTGTGGTTCATTGGATGCCGTCGAACGGCACTTATATCTGTGTAAGTTTTGAAGCTGTTCAAGATGTAATATTTTTGCATTCACCTAATTTGCATGTATTAAAATCCTACAACTTTGGTTCTTGGTTCATTGGATGGGGCTTTGCCACAAAGGTCTTACTTGAAGTTGCAATGGCACCTCTATCTGTAATAGTTTTGAAGCTATTCAAGATTTTAATTTTGCATATTCACTTAATTTGCATAAATTAAAACCCTACAACTTTGGTTCATTGTTTATTGGATGCGGCTTTGCCACAAACTCATAAATTGAAATTGGAATGGCATTATTGATCTAAAATAGTTTTGAAGATATTCAGCTTTTAAATTTTTTAATGTCCCCAAGTAGCATAATTTGAAGTTCTACAACTTTCATTTACTGTCCATTACATTGGCAGGTGTCACAAACCTATACATGCACATTGAAATTGTGTGTATGTCTGCAATGGTTTGAAGATATGGAGCTTTTAAAATTTCAGTTGCCCCTAATTTGCATAATTTTAAATATCATGACTATTCCAAACCAGGTGCACAACTTCACTGCCAGGTCAGTCAACATGGCAAGTTTGGTGGTTTTCTGAATAATAATGTCCAACAAAAACTCCAGATAAGTTTGGTCGTGAAGAAGAAAGAAAGAAAGAAGAAAAAAAAAGAATTCTTGGAAAAACAAAATGTCTGGGTTGGCACCAAGACATAATTAAGAACCATTACTCACTTTAGGTACTATGGGATCTTTGGAGTAACATCAGTATTAATAAGTACACTTACCTCTTGACCACCATTGCCAAGACCTCTGTGTCTGGGCATGATGCCCAGGAAATCAGGTTGAGAAGCTTGCTACTAAACATGACGGTCCCGTTGCGCCATCTCTCGGTCCATGTGGAACTGATGGTGACATCATGTGCACATGCACCCCGTATCATCCTTCCTTATTTTGAGATTGGCCAGTTGACATCAGCTGTAAGAGGAAGCAGGGTTGGTCGGGTGGGCTTCTCTGGTGGTCAAGAGGTATGGGTACTTATTAATACTGATATAACTCCAAATACCCCGTATTAATTATGTAACATTACCTCTCAACCACCATTGCCGATATACAAACGTACTGGCAGTGGGGTAGTCGTTACAGGTGCACAGACCTCTATAGACCAGCAGGACTAGCAGCTCAGGGAAAACCATTGGTCTGTGTGAGGAGGCGCGGCTGAAGTGAACACCTCAGAGCTACATGGAGATCAGGCCGCCAACAGCAGAATCTGGCCTCAACCAGAAACCCTCCTTACCGACCCGCATGGGACTACACTGAACACCCTGGTGCTCACCCGCCAACATGACACCTGTCCATCTCATGGGTGGACGTTATTGGTTTCAGCTCCATCTAACCTGGAGATCTAACAGGTCCTAGTCACGAAACTGGCTGTTCAGTACTCTGAGACATTAGCAAGGGTTGAGAAGATAGCTGATTGAAACCCCTCTACTGTTCTCGAGTTCTTGCCTAAGACTTCCCACTGGTATAACAGGAAGTCAGCGATGTCTGCTACATGTGGAGCCCAAGGGTGAATTCACCTACTGGTGCAACAGTCGGAAAACACCTTCCATCGAGCCGAGTAAACAACTACAAAGAAGATCGAAGCCCATCTCTGGCAATTCTTTCTAAAGCCTCTGTCATGGATGTGCTGTGACATAACCTCCAAGCATGGAGGTCGAGCACTTGATGGAACACACTTGTCCACAGCTGCACCAGAAAACGTAAACTGGCAATTTTGTGTTCTCATGAGTTGCAAACAGATCCATGTGCGGAGTCCCCCAATGTGCCCACATGGCCTGAATGACCACTCCATCCCTACCGGCTAACCTCTCCTCAAGAGTTTATTGGCCATGAGACTTGCATGTCCCATGACGCGTCTCATGTACATGTGGATGACATGGTCGTAACACCATCTGATGATGCATACGGCCAACTCCGTCAGCTTCTGGGACCACATCCTACCTTGCCTGCTGATGTAGGCTACCATGGCTATGGTGTTGTACATTACGAGGACATGTTTGTACTCCACTAGATCTCAGAAGCACCAAGTGTATCAACTCCAGTTCCAACCAGTTTATGTTGTGAGGCCTGAAGGACGCCCGCCAAGGGCCCAATGCAGTCCGACTTGCCACATGGGCTCCCCATCTGGACCGCGCGAAGATTTGCGAGATTACGAGTAAATGGTGAGCTGGTCCTGAAAAGGTCCCAGCATCTGCCCTTTCATGATATTCTCCCTGACCATCCACCACTGAAGGTGCACCTGCATGAGATAGCCCTGGTCTCTCGTACATCTACCTTGCAGGGTGAGCTGCAAGGAATGACAGTGGAGCAAGCCTAACGGGACCTGGGAGTCCATCGAGGACAGGGAGCCCAGGGCGAGCTATTGTTGCACCAAGTGGACCTTGCCAGTCAGAAAAAGCCTGAGCAGAGACTGCAGTTTGTCCCGCCTATCTTCCTAAGACGACAGATGTAGGCTACCAGATAGAGCTGGATGCCAAGGAAGAGGGAGATCTGCCCTGGCTAAAGACTGGACTTGGGTAGGTTCACTATCAGGCCCAATCATTGGCAGAGTTGCAGAACAGTCTATGTGCGACGCTGCGAATCTGTGTGTGACATGTCGAAGTGCCCTGATAAGCCAATCGTCGAGATACATGTGAATGTGAATGGCTGAGCAGTGAAGGTAAGTAGCAACTGTCTGCGCGAACCTGATAAATACCAGGGGTGCAGTGGCGAGACCGAACAGAAGTGCCCTGAACTGGTATATTAGGCCCGCGAGTGTGAATCACAGATACTGCCCTGAAGACGCCACAATTCACATGTGGAAGAATGCTCTTGAGATCCAGGGGTGTCGTCCACTCCAGGAGCCGTAAGGCTGCTTCCACCAACTGGGCAGTCTTCAGTCGAAAGGACGGGACTCCAGATAGTTGTTCAGTATCATCCACTTCTAACCCTAGAAGCATGTTTGCCAGGTCCACATTCCCTCGGGGTGTTAACGATGCAAGTTGGTGAATCGTTATCATTTATTACACTCTGTTGACAACGTTTTCTGAAGCCCAGTTATGAATTATTGACACAATTTCCATAAAGGCTGGTAAGTGAGACTTTAGTGTAAATGAAACTGCGAAAATTACCCGGGATGCCCTAAAAAACACAATGGCTGCGCCCATGCTCAGTAGGGGATGACGAAGAAAATCAACTGAGCACTCTTTTGATTGGATAATTTACTGTTCTGTTATATTGTATATTCACATGTGTTTATGGTAAGAGCTTGCTAACGCTTGCTATTAGCTTTCATTTTGAAACAAACTGTGGAGTTTTGCCGATTAGATTGTTGAACAACTGCGCATAGATGCCAACATTCCAAATGGCATTTAAGGGAGGACATCTGGAACAGAGCATATTTACTTAGAATATATCAGGAAATGTTCAGTTTCACTGCGGGACAAACACCGTAAATTCGCCAAAATTTAACTTTATTTCAGGGACTGTCCCTGACGATGAGGGATGGTTGGCATCTCTGACGGCGGAACATGTACCGTGGCATAGGCATGGGAAACGTGGTTCCTCCAACCCTCAACAAACCTGTAAAGCCTTGAATTATCGCTCACACCACAAGTTTGTGCTGTGCGTTTACATGAATCAGCCAAATTTGAATTCTTGGTATTGTGACCTTACCTTGCTGAAATCAATGTAAGGAACTTCGTCGCAACAGCTGAGTGGTCGGTCTCTCATGAGCCTTCAATCCGTCTCATCTTTGTCGTGAGACTGGCTTCACACCTTCCGCCAGCAACATCTTCCGAGATTTTTCGTGATGCAACGAGATGTCGTTGTCAAGAAACAATATGGCGGCGTCCGTGCCAAAAGTTTGAGGTTTAACAGTTTGTTGACATTGTTTATGCACCACTTTCCAGAAGGCACTCAGTTGAAGACACCTAAAAAGTAACAAGATGAGTAGCAAGTCAAATGTGAAGCAGACTAAGCGTGACAGGCCGCGTTCTACTGGTCAGTTACCGGAGAAATATTGATGTTTTGAGGGTGACTGTGACTGTGTGTATGCCAGTGAGTGGGTTTCTTGGATGGACAGAGATGCTTGGTTTTGTGGATAATATTTCTATGTAAATGCAGTTTGCTCACTGCAGTTATTATGTGTCACCATTTGACAGTTAAAATGCGAAGTAACTCATTATGCATCATAAATTTATCATACAGGTACAGTTTCACTTTTACTGAAGAATGCAGGTGTCAAGTGGGCCCAGTTTCACAAATGAAGCCACACACATTCACTTTCAGCAGGTGCTCCTTTTACCAGTTGTCATTTTGGCATGTAGCCATTTGCCATTTTTATACTTGATGTTTGATTTCATCAATTTGTAAATATATGCAACTTAAAGGACATGAATAGAGGGCCGTATATTGAATTTTAGGGGACCCGAGCCCATGTAGTTGTAGACCAAATCCTTTTAACTCTGGTTGTGCCACAACTTTTTTCACAACCACTGCCCAAGTGCCATATACCAATTTTTTGGTATGTTATGTAATAGGATCTTGGCAGTTGACCATGGGATACCAAAATATAGGTATATGGCAGTACCAGAGTTAAATTATAATATGGAAGTAGGTTCAAACTAGTAGCGAGTGGAATATTTATACTAAATACGTTGTAGGCATAGCCTAAGATACAAACTTCAGCATTACCAAGTATTGACAACAACGTCAGTGGATCAAGCAGTAGCATCTGGTTGCTAGGTCCCTCTAGCCGCCATTTACTAAACCAGTCTAGAGGGGTGAGGCTGTAGTACCTTGAGTAGCTGAATGAACCGGTCTGTCGTATAGCCTTTTTTTTGTTAGACACTGTTCCACAAATCTAAGTACTGTGTCCAAGAACTCTATATCCCCATTGAAATAGTGTCTTAACCTGTGGCAGAGACGTAACTAGTGCGTACGGAGAGTGATTGTTGGAATCTTGCGCGACAACACCAAATTTGAGTGTTCATTGGCAACATGCCCATTGGGGGCCTCGAAGTCATGATCTACGTGCAAAAAGCCACCCCCAGATGGCTACGTCACACAGTGATTGGTATTCTAAAAATTCCGTCATGTGCAGTTGTTACCAGGCTAACAGGAACTTTAATATTCCATGGACAAAAAAAATGGCAATAATCAGAGAAAACCAGACTTAGGTGGACCAAACACTGGTCCCCCTAAGTCTGGTCCTCTTTATACTTATATGTATATATATATAAACGGTCACCCTGATACTGAAAAAAATATGCTTACATATATCTGATATTCTGACAGTTAATGTGACACAAAAAATGTTTTTAGCTCAGCTGACTTATCAGTCAGCTGAGCTTATCTTATGGTCGTCCGTCCGTCGTCAACAATTTACATTTTCGACTCCTTCTCCAAAACTACTGGCCAGATCCACTTCAAACCTGGTGGGGATGTGCCTTGGGTGGGTCTCTACCAAGTTTGTTCAAATGGTCACGGTCCAGTGATTTTTGGATTTTTTATGTATTTTTTTGTTCATTTTGGGGGCTAATCTTAAAAAAATCTTCTTCTCCAAAAGCGCTCAGCCAATTGCTTCCAATTTGCATAGGAAGACTTCTGGGGACCCCTAGACCTTAATTTGTTCAAGAGGTGGTGCTGCAATTTTTTTCTGTTTTTTTAATGAATTTTTTGTGTGTTTTCGCAATTTTCGACTTCTTCTCTAGAACTGTCACACAGATTAAGCTGAAACTTGGTGGATATGTTCCTTGTAAAAGGTTTAAACAAAGTTGTTCACTAGGTGGCACTGCTTTGGATTCCTGATTTTTAACGATTTTTTGAATTCGGGTACTTATCGGTAAATGCACCTTTCCTATTGATTAATATGTAAGTCAATGGGCATTCTAATGCTAATTCACATTTTCTACTTCTTCTCCAAAACCGCCTGCCAGATTCACTTCAAACTTGGTGGCAATGTACCTTGGGTGGGTCTCTACCTAGTTTGTACAAATGGTCATGGTCCAGTGATTTTTTATTTTTTTATGAATTTTTTAATTTTTTTTTTTTTTTTTTTTTTTGGCAAATCTTAAAAATTCTTATTCTCCGAAATCTCTCCCCAATTGCTTTGATATCACACAGAAGTACTCCTAGGGGCTCCTTGCTTTGAATTTGTTCACCAGGTGGCGCTGCAATCTTTTTCTATATTTTTATGATTGTTTGTGTGTTTTCATTATTTTGGAATTTTTTTATCCAGAACCATGACTCAGATTGAGCTGAGACTTGGTGGATAGCTTTCTTGTGAAAGGGTCAAACAAATTTGTATACTAGGTGGCACTGCTGTGGATTCCTCATTTTAAATGATTTTTTCAATTCGGATACTTATCGGTAAATGTACCGTTCCTATTGATTACTATGTAAGTCATGGGCATACTAATGCTAACACACATTTTCGACCTCTTCTCCAAAACTGTCAATCAGATTCACTTCAAACTTTGTGGCAATGTACCTTGGGTGGGTTTCTACCAATTGTATTCAAATGGTCATGCTTCAGTCATTTTTGGATTTTTATTGAATTATTTTGTGCTTTTTTGGGGGCAAATCTTAAAAAATCTTCTCCGAAACCGCTCACCCAATTGCTTTGATATCACACAGAAACACTCCTAGGGACTTCTAGTTCTGAATTTGTTCACCAGGTGGCACTGCAATCTTTTTCTATTTTCAGGTGCTTATTGGAAAATACACCATTCTTATTGATTACTATGCAAGTCATTGGTCATTCCAATGCATATTCACACTTTTGACTTCATCACCAAAACTGTTTGCCACATTCACTTCAAACTTGCTGGCAGTGTACAGTAGATGTGTCTGTACCATATCTGTTCAAGCATAGGTCAGCTGAACATGGGCTGTTCACACAGCCCTCTTGTTATTTAAGGTCATTGGTTGGGGTTAGTCCAATTATACTAGGTACTTGTGTGCCCCCCCCCCCCCGCCCTCATACTGGGGGGGGGGGGGGCACTGGCCCACCTAACGCTTACTCTATATATATATATATATATTCTGATCTTTTGTCAACATTTTTGTGCTGCAGGCCCTTTGGCAATGCTCATATCTGCTTTTTCATTAGAATGGATGATTGACCCACAGGTTCAATAGATATTAAGTGTACATGGTTTTAATGGCCAAAAAAGATGACCACATCAATAGAGTTGGCAGGTGAGTCCACCCATTTACACTTACAAGTACTCGATGACTGTTGACATCACATATTATACACTGTGCAAGACCAGAACTTGATTTTGAACCAACCACAGTATGCATTACACTCGAGAGCAACGTGGACATAGCACCAGGGGATAATCCAAGGGAAGGTCTCAGAGTTTCTTCTCGCTTCTAAATTCACTGTCCATACTTTTTTCTGTTCAAAATTTGTGATTCTTAAGCACTTTGGCAATACTTTACATCGATGTCACCATTTCCTAGACTCGCCTGATTTCCACATTTCTCAAATCTCCATTCCTTTTGGCGATACCTCTCCCTGCCTATGGTGGGATTTCAAAGTTACACATGAGCCATTCCATTTGTGCTGTGTCCTCTTTGCTTTCCACTTGAGCTAGTTGTAGTTTATCAGGTGTATAGCAGGTTTCAGTGGATTTCCCTAAGGAGAAAGGTGGAAACATACCAGTGCCATCCATCAGGAAGATGAAGTATTAGAAGTCTCTGATGAGCCCCAAATAGGACATAACCAGTCAGTCAGGGCTTCACTACTCTTCTTCCCTGCCCCCCAGCTGTCCAGGCACTTGTTTGTTTGGTCTTTCATTTCAGAAATGATGTCAACTTGTTTTTCATTAATGATATTCAAGACATTGAATTAGATGACATTTGACCTCCAGCTGGTTTGGCACTGTAGGAGAATGTTATGTTGGAGTACACCAGGTGGCAGCAAGTGCAGGAATCATGAAATGTACATGATGGCATTCATGGATTTTACACCTTTTCAAATTTCACAGATCTATACAAGAGTTTCATGTGTGCATACATTTAAATCATTCGTTTTTGGAAGTGTTTCTTTTCCCTGATGCAAATATACTGTTTGGAAATTTAGGCACACATGAAAAAGAAACCATCAATAATTATTGCAGGCTAGGTCAATTGATAATTTGTAATGGAAAAAATGTAGAACTTTTGGATACAGTGTGAAACAAGAGAAGCAAAAGTGTCTATTTAAACATATACAATGAAAGGTACAAATACAATGTATTGTTTGTTTTTAAGGGTCTGTCCCATGGGGCGACCCTTTCTGTTCTCGGGTTGTCCGTCCGTCCAGATGTCCATTTGGATGTGTGCATTCTCCTTACCACGATATTTACAGAATGCCTCCATGTAGTTAGCTAAAATTTGACAATATCCTTACCTTACCTGCCAAGATGAACTGATTAGAGTCTGGTGTCACCATAACCTAATTTAAGCAAATGGCAGACCCTTCAGTCAATGCTTGCATTGAAGGTATGTCCAGCTTTAGCTCTGCTCACCAAAGGTTGCATAGCTTATGGGACTACTCATGTCTGTCCATCCAAATGGATGGAAGAATTGGCAAAAACAAACTACACCACTGCTTGAAGATTCTATTTATATACTAGAAGATTCATCAATGATCTATGTACTCTTAACAACAAGGATAAGGTCAAGAAACATTGGAAGGAAATTTACCCAAAAGAACTCATTTTAAGTAAAGAAAATGATAGTGACATTCCCGAGAACCTAGCCTAAGGTGTGCTCATTGGACAGGTTTTACACATTAGCAGAAACACATCACCTATAAGTGAATTTTTGTAAAGAGAATAAGAATATTGATGAAATACTTTGCCACAAAATCTATGACACCAAAAAGCTAAATAAAGCTCTGTTGAAGTGTTTCCATAGATATGGAACAATACTGACATAATACAACACTTATCCAAGACACTAATAGATTATATTAATCTATACATTTAGTTAGGGCTAACATAGAAGTGGTGGTAGGGCGATAGTTGGTATACCGTAAAGTTAACTTAAACCCACCTAGAGATTTTCTCTAGTCTGTCTACTGTGAGAAACCATCATTCATTGTTTGTCCTCCAATTTTATCACTTGGGTGTAGAGGTCAATTACCTTAAACACTCACTTCATGATCATTGTTAGTACATAAGTGTAACATACTAGAGACATCCGTAAACTTTTGCACGCTAGCGTGATGCCATCCACAGTTTTCAAGTTAGCCCAATATAACTTTCAGGACTTATAGGGTGTATAAAAATCTAGGGCCCCTTCAATATTGGTGGCGTCACTTACGTTATAATGTAATATAGCATCAAAATGTGAAAATCTTGTGAACAATCCAGCATCTTTAATTTTTGGCACATCTTCGCCAAATTTGGTGAGATTGTCAGGGAGGTTAAAGTCTAAGTTGCAAGTGATACTAGTGGTGCCACCTGTAATTTGACAGAAATTATGAGCCAAAATGTGTTTTAAGATATAAAATTCCATATTTGAAAAAGTGATTGGATTAGACTTGCCAAATTTATAGGATATATAGGCCATGACTAAAGGTAGAATGTTATTTAATATCAGTGACCTTGACCTATTTTTGTGCAGCCACCGTGCATATTTGAAAAAATAATTGGATTAGACTTGCCAAATTCATAGGATATATAGACCAAGGCCAAGGTAGAATGTTATTTAATATTAGTGACCTTGACCTATTTTTGTGAGGCCATCATGCCTGTGAAGGTGAAAAGGTGATTTTGTAATGGCAGGGTGCAGCTTGCAGGGCTGGCACGATATGATACATATCAGGGTACGTACCTACATTCCGTTCAAACTGATTAAGTTTCATGACTGACCTGCAAGAGTGTAGACTGTCACATCTCTATAGGTCCACTATTGTGAATGATATGATTACTTGTTGTATAATGTTGAATGTTGACCTTTCTGCCAATGTGATATTCATTTAAATGGAATAAAAAGGGAAAAAAATCTTTCCAAATTAAAAACAAAAACAAAAAAACTTTTGTATTGCCAGTGACCCCCTCCCCATTCCCAAACAACATATTCTTGGAATTTTGTTTGTTTGTCAAACTCAATCATGAGTCATCTCTTAGGCATTGAGAAAGCTACTGAAGGGTAAACGAAGCACTCTGAAACAACAGCTGATACAGACGTGCATATTTCTTGGTATCAAATGGCTGAAAAAATAGCATCAAAGAAATAAATGAACTACAAGACTTGCATGTAACATTTTCTAGAAACTAGTGAGTGACTTACTGATACAAATAAAACAGACAGCCACAAACTTCTGTATCAAGAAATCCAGGATCTGGTTGTCCCATATTTTTGCAGCATAGACTCTAAATGCCAATTTATGAATGCAGACCTATCTATTCCCTTTGTAATATGTTTTTTTTAGATTTTTTAATTTTCTGTTCTTTCATTGTATTTTCCTAAGTTATGTGTAACATGTAAAAGAAATTCGCAATAACAGTCTTGACAGTAGACATGTTGCATGAAATTAGACCCACAAAAGATCTTTTGGTTATATTCCCTACAAATGTTAACAGTGTTAATGTTTAAAATGCTTAATTTTGAAATCAATTTATCTTGTGAAGTGTTTGTTTTTGTGGTCATGCTTATGATAGGCGTGTTCTTATTCACAGAATTATCAAAGATAATCTGACACCTGTCTTTCATTAAAATATCTCATTCAACTTTCTTCATACTCTTCTGTCCAAGATACCAAATTCCACAAAAAAAGGTATTTGTTCAGTGTTATTGTGCTTTATTGATTAATGAATTTTTAATATTTAACATAGCATGAACGCATATGGTGCTTGTCAAGACTTACTGATTAGTGTGCCATCTGGTGTCACTTTGAGGAATTATGGAAATTGCCATGTGCTCAAGCTGTGAATGTGAGAAGATGGAGCCACACTGTTTGAGCTTCAGGATTATGCATTAGAAAGGGTTTAATGAAAACATGTTCAATGAACATACAAAATGGAGTACTGTATGTATAAGTAAAGCGAAAATTTGAAGCTGTGGTGAAGTTTTTGGAACATTCGTGGGTGAAAATCCCTATTACCACCCATCATAATCTTAATTTTCCTTGTTGAGTTTTGATAAAAAAAATCACTGTTTATTTGACCTAGTGAAATTTCTTTGCGTTGCCTGAGGTGATTTTTTTCTCTCTCAGCAGAGTTGTTTATCAGAAAAATGTATCATTTGAAGTCAGAGAAATGCCAAATCAAAGTTAAGCTTCATTTTCTATTTGTCTCGGTGCACTTCTTAACTTTATAAAAACGGCGTGTCGGACCGGAACCAAGAGTTTTGCGGTACTGGTAACTTAATCTATTAATGTAAGCCTACATAATTTTACAAAGATTATAGAATTAAATATGTTTTTATAAAGATCACAATTTTTGTTTTTAAATCAATAATTGTATGTTTAAAATAGATCGCGATTCATAGATGCATCAATGAATCGCCCCACCCCTAGTAGCTTGGACATCAATGGCAAAATGAATTGAGAGCCTCCAGATCAAAATTGCACTTGATAACATAATACATAAAGCTGTACTTGGTGAGCTACTTTTTGGGTCACTGTGACCCAGTAATAATTTGGTTTGGTGCTTGTTCAAGTTGTTTGTTTTTTGTCAATAACTCAAAAAGTTATTACCTGATTTGAATAAACAGACTACATATAAGCTGGATGTGGGGCACTTATTTTAAACAGCAATAATTTTCGTGTGCGCTTACGAGCGCACACTCTGTTACAGGGGTTGCTTCTGCCTTGGTATTTCTCAACGTTCATTGGTTAAAAGAGTCTTACACTTAATTTACGCATGCTCACAGACTGTATAATCTATCATATGCTTTTATTATCGTTCACCGCCGCTTACGCACAGCAGAAAGTACCTATCCATGATCCCTGTACATAACATACCATTTCTGCACTTGATATGCTTGGCGGGGACGGCGGAGGGACACATGCGATCGACTAGAAAACACTGGTGCATTATCGAATGCTGTACAAGTTTGAATCACATTCCTTCAAACATAAACAAACAGCTTGTGTTACCCGCATTACCCATGCGATGTTCACGTGTACAGCAGTGACAAATTCCCGGAAATCACGTGAAAGGTCAAATTTGATTGGTTTGGCCGTTGTGCATAATTATGTTGACAACGTCACACACGAACAAGTTGCAGCTTTTCGAAGCCAGCATCGCCAGCGATCCACGCAAGAAAACCACAGTTTTTATAAAAACAACTTTGCATTGTGTACTGATTGTACTGTGTTTACAACTTGAAGTCTAATTATTCCTCAGATTGTGTCAAACTTAGGCGCACACTTCTTTTTAAAAGAATACTTGTTTAATCTGAGTTGAAGGTCAAATGGCCAGTTTGAATTTAAGGGTCATCTCATGAATGCTCTGCGCACACCCCGCCCCTCCCCCCCCCCCCCCCATTTTTGAGATAGCCCATATAATGTTTAGGAGTTGTAAAGTGTATAAAAATCTTCGAGGACATCAATGTTGGTGGCGCCACCTACATTATTATGTAATATACAGGTCAAAATGTGAAAATCTTGTGACCACAATACCGTCCACAGTTTTCAACTTAGCCCAATATAACTTTCAGGACTTATAGGGTGTATAAACATCAAGGTTCATTTCAATATTGGTGGCACTACCCTAAATTAATTTGCAATATAGGGGTCAAAATATGAAAATCTTGTGCTCATTCTTGTATCTTTAATTTTTGGAAGATCTTCACCAAATTCAGTGGGATTGTGGGAGAGCTCAAAGTCTAAGTTGCCAGTGATACTAGTGGCGCCACCTATAATTTCACAGAAAGTATAAGGGAAATGTATTTTAAGGTATAAAATTCTATATTGTGAAAAGTAATTGGATTAGACTTGCTAAATTTATAGGTTAAATAGACAATGTGCAAAGCTAGAATTCTATGTAATATCAGTGACCTTAATGTATTTTTGTGAGGTCACCATGCCTGTAAAGTTGAAAGAGGTGTTTTTTGTAACAGCGGGATGTAGCTTGGACATCAGTGGCAATGTCAGCACAGCACAAGATCTATGGGCCTCTTGTATTACCTAATCTGGATGACCTTGATCTTCTTGTAGCTTGGACATCGATGGCAATGTCAGCACAGCACAAGGCCTATGGGCCTCTAATATTACATAATCTGGGTGACCTTGATCTTCTGTCCCAAGGTCACTGAGAACCTAAAGTTCAGGACTCACTTATTGTTGTCTTGACACATGTAACAATATCCATCACAGGAATTGCACAAAAAAGCTCTGATTATATGTGGAGCAAAGTGCCATATGGTGGACATTTTATACACAAAACTTACACAAGCTTGATATGCTCAGATGCCACTTGAGGACTCACAACTTTGAAGTGAACAAGTGAACAACAGGGTTCAATATAGCTACACTGCCAGCAGAGCATTAGGCTCATGGGCCTCTTGTTTGTTTGTTTGTTTTGTTTTAATTTTGATAAAACGTGCAATTTTGGTGTTAGTAAGTATACTTATCTCCGGAGCACCATTGCCAAGACCTCTGTGTCTGGGTCAAATGCCAAAGAAATCGAGTTGAGTTCACTCACTTGATTCTGAAACTTGACGGTCCCGTGGCACCATCTTTCCGTTCCTATGAATCCAGTGGTAACTCCTGGTGCGTATGCTTCCCATATCATTTTTCTTCCTTGATGAGTGGTCAGTAGGCATCAGCTGTGAGAAAGGAAGCATGGTGGTCAGGTGGGCTTCTCTGGTGGTCGAGAGGTAAGTATACCCACTAGTATCGAAATTACTAAAAATTTCAAGTATTAGTTACATAAGGTAACCTCTTGCCCACCATTGCTGATTTACAGACGCAAGGGTGGAAGGTGTAACGTTTCTGGCATACTGACCACTGGGACTGGCATCCTGGGGGGAAAACCATCGGTCCATGTAAAAAGGCAATGTCTAAAGGGAAAACTTCTGATGTACGAGGAGTTGAGGCCACCAACAGCAGGATCCAGCCACAGCCAGAAACCCTCCTTCCAACCAGCATGAATCCCCTGGAACTCGTCTGCCAACATGATAGCTGTCCGCCTCGTGGGTAGACACTGTCTGTTTCTACTCCTTCGGACCTGGAGATTTAACATGACCCAGTTGTGAAACTGGCAGGCGCCGGGGGGCTGGTATATGGTTCCATAGGGCAGTGAACACCTGGGTCAACTAGCCGTAACTGAGACAGGACAGCAGGAGTGACTACCTGATACAAGTCCGGGATTAGGTCAATTTAGCAAGAGGCCCACTAAGAAGTATGCCAACGTATAGCATCGGATCTAAACCACAAGGGCGCCATAAAATGGAACACGGTGGCTGCTCTGATGGGAACTGAAAGCCTAATGGGTACAAGTATCAGAACCTAAGCAAAGGAGCCTGTGATACCCACAAAGGCGTACGTGCCCTTCTCCAGTACTATCATGTCACCCAAGTAGTGTTCCACAAAAGTTGTAAAGGATCACCAGCAGCAGGCCTGCAGGATGTCAACAACCAAGACATTCCATACAGCATGCCTGGAGGCATTAAAGGCTTGCACCTCATGAGCTCTGGCTGAGGCAAGCTGCAAGGCACCAGGCCTCTGCAGAGTGGTCTGTTAGGCCTTAAGGATTGTCTGCTTGATCCACAAAGAAATCATGTATCTCGTGTAAAACCCTTGAAGGCTGTAGCCAGGTCTCAGGCCACTTGGTTCTTTGCAAGGAAGCCCAAGTGCATGAGGCCTCAGTGTCACCTAGGACTGTTCAGGAGACCATTGGATTTGGTCATGAGCTACAGTGTGGATCTCACTTCTTCAAGCCCTCAAAGCGAGTGTTTATAGAAAACAAGTTTTCCATATCCAGTACTTCCGGCCCACCTGTCGGGTGTCCTCAAGGCACTCAAAGGGCCACTTCTTCAACATGACTAAGACTAGGGGAAGGTTCCACTGTGGTAGGACCTGCCTTGCTGCTGGCCTGTCGGTGAAAAAGGACGTGATGAGCGTCCACAGATAAAGATCACACCCAATGTGAATGTGGAGGATGTTCGCGAGGGTGCAGGCGACGGCTGATCGGAATCCCTCCACTGTTCTCCAGCTCTTGCTAAGGACTACCCACTGATGAAGCAGGAAGTCAGCAATGTCTGCAATACGAGCCAACCAAGGTTGAATTCTCCTGCTGGCTCACCAATTCAAAAACACCTTCCAATGAGCCAAGTAAACATTCAGAGAACAGGATCAAAGCCTGTCTCTGGCAATTCTATCTGCGACCGATTTTGGAGAAACCCTGGACAAGGATGTACCATGCGACAACCATGGAGGTTGAGCACTTGATGGTTACTGTGGAACATACTCATCTGCAGCTGCACCAGAAGTTTCAGCCATGCTGGTAAATGTAGCAGGGGATCAACACTTAATTCCAAGAGGTCTATTGACCAAAGTGTCCTGGGTGGCCATGGGTCAACCAGGATCAAATTGCAGTTGTGTGACGAAAACCTTGCACAGTACCCTTGCTAGGATCTTCGGTGCTGGAAAGTCGTACGCCCAAGGTTGCTCCAGTCCATGGCTAGGGCATCTACCACTAGAGCCTGGGGGGTCCAGGACTGGTGAGATGTAAACCTGTAGTTTCGCATTCTCACATGTCGCAAACAGGTCCACATGTTGAGTTCCCCATCAGGCCCACATGGCATGAATAACCTGTGGGTGGATTGAACACTCCGTCCCTATCGGCTAAACTCTTCTTGAGAGTTGGTCGGCCAGGACATTTTAGTCATGTTCAGAGCACCATCAAATAATGCAGCCGCATGAACCTCTTGCATGCGTGGCTTAATGGAGGCCTGTCTTCATTGAAATGCAGCAAGTAGCCATGTCTCAGGATGTTTAGGATGAAAGAATCATCTGTGATTGGCTCCCATTGCATGCAAAAGGCATAGATGCAGCTGTGGACTGGGCACTGCATGGAGTCTGAAGGCATGGCAGAGTAGGATCCTGAGACATGGTGCTTCAGCATTCCAGAGTCAGAAGCCCTGAGACTTGCCCAACTTCTTGTCTTTTCTGAAGCGCCTCCCGTTGTCAGATTGCTGTCTGCTGTTCCTATGGCATCATGTCACCAAAGGTGCGCGTGTTATATGTCGAGTAGGTGAGCTCAGAGTGCCATGCTTTGGGGCTAAGGCGGCCAAGTAAAAAGGTATAGTGTGTTCACACAGAGTCAGTCAACACCTTGGTGTGGGTCTGATCAGCTGAGTGGGCCCTAGTTACAAGGTCCTCCGCCCAGCAAACGACTTCTGCCATCTCTCCTAAGAACAGAATTCCTGAGAAGAGTGGCCCTGTTCGGGCTCTGCAAAATATCGGGTCAGGCAACGTCTGACCTTTGAAATAGGCATCCCTCCACAACAAAGGAAGATTAACCTCCAACATGCGGGCGGCACAAACCTGGTGATCAACCACTGGTGACAAGGAAGTCACAATAAGTTATGCCTGGTCTAGCCAACTCTGCGCAGCCTCCGTGATATACACAGAGCCCTTGAGGTCATCCAGGAGAGACCTCAAGGTGGCCAAGGAGACATCAGAATACAATGCCCTAAGGACAGATACCCTGGTATCCTCTTCCAGTGGTTTGAAGGCTTTGGCAGACATAGTGATGGACTTCGGTTGCTGAACATAAAACTCCTGCCAATCCAAACCCACTGGCAGTGGATGGGAAGGGAAGATCTCCTCTGGTGAAGAATACCATCACCCCTGTATGTCTGGCTTGGAGAGGAGTCGCCCTTGTCTCCAGTAGCCAGATGTCGGCGGCTCTACAGGAACCCGTGTGTGAGTCTTAGCTGTGAGCCGGTCGTAAAACTTATCTACAATGGGTGAAAAGGGATAGGGGTCTTAGGATGCATATCCAGCAGGGACAAACCCCAGCAGGACATCCCGACATCCCCGCACCTGTCCTCCTCTGTTGAACCACAGCTTGGTCTCCCAACAATCTCTGAGGACCGGAGCAGTATCTGTGGGAGGGGAAGCAGGTTCTGCCTGTGCCACAGATGACACCAGGTTCAGCTGTACAGAGCATGGAAATCAATGAGACCTACTGACGGAAGAATCCGACAGCAGGATCTCATCCTCTGCCTCAGAGTCAAGGTCCAAACACTCATGACTAGCGAGCAGGGTGGTAATGCCCAAAGCCTTATCGAACAGTATCGTTCGTGGGAGTTGGATCAGCCACCTGTGGCAGAAATGACTTCCTCTGCAGCAGTGGCAGCCTCTGTCACTGCCCCATCCGCTCATCCTACTTGGGCCAGCAAGGGGCACTTCTGGAGCTCTCAGTGTGGGGCCACAGCTGCGGCCAACTCAAGAGTCTGCTGGCCATAGGGCACCCTCTGGAGTTGCATAAACTCTTGAGTCTCTGGAGGGTTCAAGAGAGGAGCCACAGCTGCCGCTGACTGTGAAATCTGCAGGCAGGAGGGGTCCTGCTGGGGTTCAAAGAACTCTGAAGCCAACAGGATTTTACCAGCTGGTCTGTCCAAAGAGGAATGGCAGGAGGTCAAACTGGTACTGAAGCCAGTGGCTTCAAAGGTGGCACTTGATTGGGTTGTGGAGGGGCCAACTACCGGAGAAGGCGAGGGCTCACTCACAGCTGAAGGCACCAACACACACTTCGTTGCCTTCCTCTTTGCTCCAGTATGCCTGGACTAATGAACTGACCTCTTGGATCCAGGTGCTCAGGAGGTCTGTCCCTGCTTTGGTATTCTGGGATGCTCTGACTGACCGAGGTTCCGGGATGCCCAGACGGGAACCCATAGGTTTCCACTCAGGCTTCACTGAGCTACACTGTTTGGACTCCAAGCATCTGGCCCAGGGAGAACGAGATCTTCGGAGATCCAACTTGTGCTGAGCCTGCCTCTTGGGATAAGCATCCAAAGTGGTGGGCTAGGTGGAGGAAAACAGTTGCTGGATCAGATCCATAGCATCTGCTGGGTCCGAGCCAATGTCTCCCAAGACTGACAAGAGTCCCTGATCAGTGGGCAAGGAGCCGCAGGGGTCACCTAGGTGGTGCAGAGTGTCATCTCCCTAGCTAACACAAAACCTACATGTATTCATGAGGACCCACGTGATCAAGTTATTAGTGACAACCAAATCAGTGATCATGATTCCAGGCTGCCATGATGTGGCTACACGAATCCATCTTCTGTTGTTTACCCAACAAGGGGAAAGAGAAGTGGTCTCTGGTTCCACACCCACAGCACACTGTCTGCAGCAATGCCTGATGCCACTGTCCTCCCTCTGTCTACGATATAACTCGCCAAAATGCCATCCAGGAAAAGAATGGTTTCAGGCCAGCACTTACCAGCTCTTCTTCCACATTTCTCACAGGCATTTGTAGGTCAAATATGGGCGAACTTTAACTCTGAGGAGTTTAGGAAGGCTTAGAAAACAAATTCTGCAGACACTGCCAAGCAATAATTGCCTGGTAAGGAATGTGTTCTACCACTCTCTGTGATCTGAACATTGAGTTGCCATCTTGAAAACTGAGGTTTCAAGCTATACGACCAACTCTACTCCCAATTATTTCAAAGGTATCTGCAGAACAGAAATCAGCTTTCTAGGTCTCCAAAGAGTCCTGGACTGCTTAAAAAGCTTTTCCACAGAAGTGAATAAGTCTGAAGCACTAGAACAGTAATGGTGAACAAAATTTCATGGAAATCTCCCAACTCAAACAAGGAAGCCAATAATGGCACCCGAAAGATGAAGGATGATACAGGGTGCATGTGCACCAGGAGTCACTACCGGATCTATAGGAATCGAGAGATGGAACCACGGGACTGTCAGGTTTTGGGATTAAGTGAGTGAACTCAGCTCAATTTCTGGAACATTTGATCCAGTCACAGAGGTCTTGGTAATGTGGTCAAGAGGTAACATTACATAACTTATAGTGTTTATCATTAAGTTTGATGACCAGGAGTGAGCTGTGCACAACAGATCATGTTGCCTTGTGCCCACCTAGCAATCAGTTAAGAATACATGTATGTATTATGTATCTCCACAGTTGAAAGCATTGAGTGTCCAACCTTGCTCAAAGTGCTTTTTTTATTTATTTGCTAACTTGATTTATTTATTTGTTTATTTTTGAGATAGTATGTAAGAAACCTACTTATTTTTTTTAAGGTGGGCTCTCTTGTCAACAACTTTATGGTTCACTAAAAAATAAAGCAGAAACTTTGGCACCAAGTTCTGATCACTAAGATAATATTGCAAAAAAAATGTGTGATAAATTAAAAAAAAACACACACACACATAAGCATGCAGCATTTTAGCAACTAGTTGCAGCAGCCCATGTTAACATATTAATCCACATGTTTGTTTGTGGTGTTGCTGTGATTTTCTTGTTACCTTCTCCGATTTGGCAATATGCTTACCTTACCTGGCAAGATGAACTGATTAGGTTTTGGTGTCACCATGACCTAAGTAGAGCAAATGGCAGCTTAATTACATGCTTGTTAGAGCTTGTTACTGCAACACCTCCAGAATGCTCTACAAATGACCAACATTTTCCATTATTTGTAGAAGTGTACTGGTCCATTTAATCCTCCGCTTACTGAAAGTACTAATTCAAAAATTATTAAAATGTTGAACCACCCCTTAGGGCTCATTACCATGATATCTTTAGAATGCCTCAATGTGTTATGCTCTAATCAAAGTTGGATAGGAATAATTAAGGGTCCGCCCCTTTGGGGGACCCTTTATGTTTTCAGGTTGTCCATCTGTCCAGATGTTCACATTCTCTCACTACGATTTCTACAGAATGCCTCCATTTATTTTGCTCAAATGTGGCAATATGTTTAGCTTACGTGGCAAGATGAACTGATTAAATTTTGGTGTCACCATGACCTAATTTGAACAAATGGCGGACCCTTCAGTAAACACTTTGCGTTGAAGGTATGTCTAGTTTCATTTGAGTTGAAGGTGAAGGTCATATGGGCAATTGGAATTTTCAGGGTCAAAATGTGTTAATCTTGTGAATGCTCTGTCATCTGTAATTTTCATTGCTTAATTATGAAATTTGATGGGGTTGTACAGGTCAAAATCTCAACTAATGGAAATACTAGTGGCACCATCTACAGTTTGATGGAAATTGTGAGCTAAAATGTATTGAACAAAATAAAATTCAATACTTTGAAAAATAATTAAGCTAGACATATCAAATTGATAAGTTACATCCATTATGTCCAACGCTATTATTTTCTGGAATATTGACTGTGACATGGTATTTATTGGTCACCAGGCTTGTAAAGTTGAGAGGAATAATTTGGTGATAGTTGCTGCAGAGATGTTTGCTTTTACTTGGCTGGGCACCAAGTGATGTATGTCATGCATTGTGTTTGCCACTTCAGAATAATGTAACATAAAGATAAAAGTCCCAAGGTCCTCCATGTATGATTATCATACATTTTAAATTTTAAGTGAGAGTTATAACATGAGAGGAGACGATTATGGCTTATAACTGTCGAGTGGCAAAGCCACGAGACAGTTATAATAGCCATAATCGTCTCCTTTCATGTTATGACACATTTGTCATTGGCTGGTAGGAATGGTCATTTGTGTTTAGGTCGGATCAGTGGTTTCATGATTGAAAGCGTATTATCTGTCAGTTACGTAATCAAATTCTTACACACACGTGTGACAGTGTCATTTCACTTCTGAGTCACTTCATTCGTGATTTCGCTCAGGCGTTCAGGTCGTTCGTGAATCTGCTAGCTGCCACAAAATGGAAGATGACGTGCCGCTAATTGAACTTGATGATATTGCAACTCAGCAATTATTTTTCCAAAGAAATGACGGCACCGGGAGGTATGAAAAAGCCCTTGGGGCATATGAATTTCAGCAGACAGTTGCATTATCAAGTTTCATAATACATTCTTTTTCATAATCAATGGGTATGGGATATAATCAACACTTTTTGAGCCTTATGATTGGCTAATTCCTACCAGCCATATGACAAACAGATTGAACCCATTGTTTCAGAGATATTATTTGGGCTGTTTTTGCACTCAATGACCCACCTCAGAGGATTCTTCTATAGCATAACCATTGAAATCTGCACCAAGAGTGCACACACCATATGGCTTCAGCCTACCCTCCACTCCACACCTGACCAGATCGTTGGCCACAACAAACAGCAGAAAATGTTATCCATTTCAATGTCTGAGCCTAGCATTATGCTTTTTGCTACTTTTTAGCTAAGTCTCCCAATCTCTAGCTTTTTTTCTCACAAAGTTAACATGCAAAAAGTGAGGTAGTTTTTACAGTGAGAAATAACAGCCAAATGAATGCACTACCATGATCTAGGCAAACAAGAGGACTGGCTGGGCATAGAGGTACAGTAAAACAAAGTGTCAAACCACATGTGGACCCACTTGCCGGCAGCCATTTTGACACAAGCTGAATGTTGTTAGGGTCAAGGTCAGGTGATTGCATAATCGCCTTATGTCCCCCCTGTGATCCTGGGTAGTGTCATGCAAAACCACTAACGTAAGACCAACACGGTGGCTGGCTTTATAAAATTTAAGATGAAAAACTTGAGTCTTATACCACAAAATAACAATGTATCTTAGCAAGAATACATCAGAGTTAAAGGTTCTTATTTACTGCAATACATGTAGTGCTAAAAATTTTGATCAAAGGGAATGAACAATTTTCACGTGATTGCTCATTCTATGCAAAAACCTGAGCTATTTGCAAATATGATGAAATAAGCTTGGAACTCTACACCTATCACAAAACAGCATAAAACTTCTGAAAAAATATCTAAATTGATTCGATATTCTGTGATAACAAATCTAAAAATTCATACAGTTATGAAAATTTATAGTTTACTGGGTCAAACAATCAATTTAGGTGAGCTGGACAAAGTCAATGTTGGCAGAGTCTGTAACATGCCTCAGACCATCCTGGCACCTTCTATGAAGTCAAATGGATTGATATTCTAAATTTAATGATGAAGGACTTTGTGACATACAGTTTCTTGATTACATCAATCGAATTGTAACTAAATTTATATTTTATGAATATTGTTATTGGTTAAGCTAAATTCTCATTTGAATGGTTCGATATTGAGCCAAATGGAGCATAAATTCAACTATTTGTCCAGTATGCATACCCAGACCTTCCTAGCATACATATATATGCCCATGGCTTCACACCATCACTGCTCACTCAGTTAGTTTCCCACTTAAGGACAGTTAAGACACCAAAAACTTTTGCATGGCCGATTTTGAAATTTTAACGGTTTTTACAAGATGAATGTCTTTTCTATTAGTTGTCAAAATTTCGAGCTTTTAACTAAAGTAGAAATATGAGAAAAACGCCAAAAACCACACAGGCATGTGGACATCCGAACGTCCATGTGTCATTCTTTTGGTTTTCAGCTGCCAAACGGAACAATGCCACCCGTCTATCATACTTAACAGCCTGTCACGTGGCTGCAGGTAGCAATGGCCCATGGCAAAAAGAGAGTGGTATCAGGGCGGCAATGCGACATAAGGCAGCATGCCGAAAGTATGCTTGTGGGCAGGGAAAAGATGCAAACATGCTAACATATCATAGCCTTAGTGGTTTACTTTATAGTTATCTTGCTTGCTTTGCATTCTAATGAAGGGAGACTTTAAATGTTCAAGAGGAGCGGGAATCGTCAGACGATGTCCCTTCAAACTTCAAAGGCCGTGCCGCGATGGATTACCCCAGTGGTCCTTCACACCAAAGACAGGCAGGGAAAAAATGACACCCTAATCAACAATACCCACGTACCGTATAATACTTTATCGGAACCCAGGGATGAGGAAATAAAAGTACAAATAAAAACATCGAAATAAGCATTAACGTGAACAGCAGAGAAAACACACAAAATAGCATTACAAAGCTCAGGTTGAAAAGAGAAATGAAACTCATTGAGAAAACAACTACAAAATAATGACAAGCTAACTAAGTAAAGTGTAAAGACAAGTCTAACAAGCTAACTACATAAAGTATACAGATAGGAGACGAGTAAATATAATAAAACATTATCCCTAAAAACGGGATGAAGAGGTAGGGGGCGGAAGACCAAACCTGCCATCTGTTCAGTGACCACGAGCGGCCGCAGGCCGCTCCACCGAAGCAAGGCAACACAACTTTCGTTGCCAGGCTTGAGGTCACGGGGCCAGAAGGGCCACCTCCATGACGTCACACTTTGAAACCAGACTGTGGCTATTGCCGTTTGACAGATCGCTGAATAATGTTTTCCGTACTTCAAAGGCTCTTTTATTCATGTGATTGGCCAAGAATTGATTGACAACCTCCCCAAATGTTCAGGGACGATGTTTGCTACGTTTTGTACGAATATCAGCTCAACTAGAGTAAATGTTATTGTTTCAGAGGCAAATGATCAACATCAAAGGCCTTTGAAGCTTGTTTTCTCAGAAAGGATAATAGGACGAGAGCCCCACCTTAGAATGGTTATTCCAAGAAAACGGCTGGGCGAAATTTTATCCGGTTAACGGCTTTTGATTCTTTAACGTCTGAACTGCAAAAAGGATTCAACGATTTTCTAAATTTTGCTTCAATCTTTTTCTATGAAATGAAGAAAATGAACATCCTGAAAATCAAAGGGAAAATTGAAACGTCAAACTGTGAGGATGGATAACAGAAAAACGAAACCAAACATAGAAAATCGCAGGATTTTTTTTTGTTGCCAATATGTCAGGATTAAGATCCAAGTGTAATTATGATTTTATCACAAATAATTAGTGACTTATATCAACATTTATGGGGTGGATGCTTTGCGGTCAACTTTCAATTGTTTATTCAACAATTAACATCACAGACACCCAAATACGGGACATATAAACTCTTTGGAGTATGACGAGTACACACATATATGATATGTTATCCTAACACAAATACATTTTGAGCTAGGATTGACTAAAGTGGGATTTATTTTTGGTGTCTTACCTGTCCTTAATATACCTCTTGTGCAGATACCTCCTTGCCTTACTTGTTAACTTGAGGGTCTCCATTCTCCCCTCCACCCCCACCCATCCTGGATAGTACACTATTCACCTGACTAAGGATAATTCTTGGCATGCTTGTGTGATTGTATGAATGTTGCTACATATGTGCCATAAATGCATGGTTTGACCATTATACATGTGATAGTGGAGAATAAGGGAACCTGTATTAAGAGACCATATTTGGTGTGAATGGTCAATTATGCCAGGGTTCTTCCTGACATATAAAGAATAGTTCACTAGAACACCTTCTTTACCTGCTATGCAAGATGTGGGATTTCATGAAGAGAAAGTAAAGATGATTAGCATTCTTTGAACTGTGTGCATATTGCTTAGCTAAACACAAACAGATTTGGCATTAACTGTACAAGTCAGATGCTTCGATACAAGTGCTGGGTATTATATCTTGAAATAACACTATACTAAAATATACAATCAATACCATGCCAAAATTGCATGATGAGCAATAATATCCATTTTACAGCCGTATCAAGAATAGGTACATGGACCATATAGACAAAGGATGCACACTGTTGGTCAAGAAATGTGAAGGCCCAGGGTTGCATGCAGACCACCAGGAGTCCAAATCGTGTCATTCATGTCTAAACCACCTCATTGTAGAGACTCGCCTTTTCTCGTACATATCCTTACCTGCACAAGACATTTGATGATTTTGTAACAACAGTTAACAAAGGTCCCAGGAATACCTCATATCAGCACTAATGATTGTAATGATCAATATTCATATGAGGTATTATTGTAGATGTATTAGAGAGATCTTTATTTGGGCTCCATAGCTACGCTTAGTTTGACAACTAGTTTTGGTAGGTTGGTAGGTCGAGTGGAGGTACACTCACATAGTACAAGACCATACAGTCAATAATTATGCTAACTTCAATGTATTTAAATTAATGGATGTACCAGACACAGACACATAAAGGTGCCTGTATTGAAGATGTGATTGATATACATACATGTACTTGCTTATTGATGCACTACCTGCATAAACAAGATGTCTGGATTTAACACAGGAATCAATTGTTACTAGGTGGACCTAGTGCCGACACCACAAATACACTCACTGATAATGACATGCAGCCATGCTGAAATCAAACCATTAAGAAACATTAATATTGTAAGCTGTCCCTCACTATCTGGGCATTGACTGAGTGTTAGATTTCATAATTTAGAGAGTTGAAGGCATCAACAGTCCAACATATTACAAAATATAACAACCAGTACGTTGGGAAGGTGCACCAAAAATGGAGACACCAAGATCAGTTCTCAGCAGAAAAATGCGGACCAGAAGCACAAGTGAGTGTAACCTATCAGAGAGTTAGTTCCTACATTTTGAGTGCAGTGTTCCTGTAATGCAAGCAGTAATTCTGTATGTCTGCCCACAGCACATACATGCACAGTTTGGCATCATTTGTCAGGAAATGTAGATGCTACCAGTTGTCCATAACATTGTATATGTTTGTGAATATATTATTTATATGAGGTATCCATCCTTCTTTTATGCTGCATTATGTATTTATATTTTTGCAATTTTGTTATTACCTTGGTATCTTCAGTTTTTTAACATGTAGTAAGGAAGCCCAATAGACGTCAGTTTTACTAATATGATATCAGCGAAGAGAAGTATACTTACACATGAATTTATAACACTGACAAATTTGTATGGTGGTCTTTGTTAACTTTGGAATCATTGTCCAGAGATGAAGATATTCTGTCAAAGGGGGGGGGGGGTTATGACTTTCCCTATGTTCTTACTTGAGGTTACAATGTTCTACATTATGATTATAATTTGTAGCTTTTTGTGATTTTGTTGATTCAGGACTTACAAGAATAGTTGAAACTTTTTAACTGTAATTGTCTAACAATATAATTAGCAGTATTTAAAGTGCAATCAGCCAGTCACTAATGCTAATCAAATATAAAAAGAAGCAAAGAGAAGACTCACCTTGGTCTGGTCACAGGGCCACATACTGAATTGAACTGCTCCTGAAAGTTACAAAGGGCAAGTTTAGTGACATGCTGTGAAGACAGACATGCACATGTACACGCTAAGGTGAAGGCGCTTTATAAGTTCTTGTAATTAATATGTGGCCCCAGTCTTTAACATTTATTGAAATGAAAACAAAAGAGGGAAGTGAGAGGTGCTTATTTCCATGGTCTGTGCTTGTATTGCCTGTTTCCTATGGACTTTGCGGAATAAGATATATATAACACCACAGTAGATGGAAAATGGCACAAACAAAATCTGGCAGGGTGTAATTCCTGTTAAATTGAACTCTGTTATTGCAGGCAATTGGATCTTAGATTGCTTGTTTTGTTTTGTTTGTTTGTTTTGTGTTCAGTCGCAGAGGCTTATGTTAGTCATCATAAAACGTAGTAATAAACATATGGAACAATTCACATTACATAGGAGAAACTTGCTGCTATGACTTGGGATTTGATTGCACATATATGTATACGCCTGGGCCTATATGCTTATATTTCATTATCGCCATGCAAATATTGAAATTTTTTCAACACTATGTAATAAATTTGACTACCATGCAAGACAAGAGTGTATTCCAGTGTATATTTGTACATCACCCTGATATCTAATTGATATGTACAAGAACTTTTCATGCCTGGTATAAAACATCCTAGTTGGCATCAATTTTATTAGCATACATGTAGGTAGCTGATTGAACAGCAGCCAGTTCTAATGGTTCCTTTACATTTTAACCCTGGGTTCATGGGTTTTTCCTTGTGATTTGACTGTTGGCTTTCTGCCTTTCTTGTGAAGATTGTAGATTGGTTTCCCATTGTGATAGGACTCTGACCAGTTGGTTCAGAAATGTCCAGTCACCCACCACCTCACAAATACAATGTTGCTTTAATGAGACAACGTGTCATGCTCTGTGCTGACATTCTTGCCGTGCTAATTTATTGTGGCGACTTGTGGACAGTCTATGAGTTAACATGTTCCACCTGACACCTGAGGTGTGTGATGTATAGGTTCAGGAGTGGTGTGTGTTTGTGGTAGTAAGGTGACAAGATGAGTAGTAGTGGAGGTAGCAGCAGTGCTGGCAGTGGTCGCGGCAGTAGACTTCGTGGTGATAAAAGCTTGAGAAAGCGAGCTTCACAATGTGAGTACACAATAAATATTAACAGTTACAGATGAATGTGTCCCTTTTTAACAACGGCCTTCAAATTGAATGTTGTCACAGTCAATGCAGCTATTATAGTCAACTTATAGTTGTCTGGTTATGTCTATTTTTGAAATTTCTGTGCTTTTTTAACATTTTGTTTGAAATACATGTGAAAAAAGGAGGAAATAAAGTGAACAGAATATATATCTGGATAGTTCACTTGTTTGCCTCCAGGTTTCCTGCTGTTGAAATTCACTAGTTTCAAAAATAGTCACCAGGTGTCCCTCATGCCCTTAGTTACCATCAAACAATAAAATGTCAATGGTGCCAACTTGATGCTTTTATACATGTACCATAATAAAGAACATGTGGATGTTTGATATTCTTTAAAAGCAAGTGACCTATAGAGAACAAGTGTGTTCATATATAGTCAGAACCAGTCAGCATGAAACTAATAGAATCGTTCAGGCGATTAACCTTTGTGGCAAACTAACTTAGCACTTACAGGTCTGTGTTCACATCCACATATTATGAAATTTATATCAAACAATTATTGAGGCTTTGCAATATCTATATATAGGATCAGGTAAAAATTTATATCAACAAAAATATTAGCATTAAACTTCATGATGTGAGGTGAAAGTCTCTGCCACAAATGCCAGTTTACTCACAGGAAATGGTGTAGCGACATCAACAAGAAGGGAAAGTAAACTTACACCTAGACCTGCCAAATCCCTGTCACATTATATCCTCATGTAAGGCATGCACAATCAAACGTGGTAAATTTATTTATTTTTTCAGTTTTCGACAAGTTGACAAATTCAGGTCTTAAATTTGGTGGTGTACAGAAACAGAATACACAGAAGTGTAATGTGTAGCAAGAAACAGATCCCTATATGTATTAAAGACTACGTGTCCATTCTTACAAACCAAAATAGCTTGTTTAAAGAAGGATACAGACACATGAGGTCAGCCCTAGTATTGTGGCATATGTTTCCAAATTTTTTTCACCATGAAAATGAAGTATTTACAGCAAGCTCATCCACACATAATATGTGCTTATTGTAGCAACTCCAACAGTCCACTGTCTATACAGTTATCATAGGTATAGTCATATTAGAATTGGAAACAGTCATTTGTAAACCAAACCATTCTGAGGTGTTTTCTGAGCCAAGTAATGAGTTGGTGTAGTTGAATGTACATACACTTTCTAAGATCAGTGGGCAATGCCAAAGGGTTACTTGTGACAGACTATTGCACATGAGAGCACACACATTTAGTGGAACACTATATGATATATCTTATCACTTAAGTGAGTAATAATCTACATGTATGAGGAATCTTATGTGAGGACATACTTATTAGAAAGGGTGGTGTGTGTGTGTGTGTGTGTGTGTGTGTGTGTGTGTGTGTGTGTGTGTGTGTGTGTGTGTGTGTGTGTGTGTGTGTGTGTGTGTGTGTGTGTGTGTGTGTGTGTGTGTGTGTGTTCAGTGGCGGAAATGTTATCTGGTGAATATTAGACACAGAAATATGTTAACTCTAATCACTGCTATAGTTAATTTCTCATTGTGGTTAAACATATGATTGAAAGATTCAAATTCCTCATGAAGATACCTTTCATTCAAATACCAGCAAGCCTAGTTTAAAGCAAAAAGTAGTCTTAGTCAGCAGCATTCCTGGGGACACTTTGCAGGCATTGCATGCAAAGTGTCCCAAGGAAAGCTGTTGACTCAATCTTAAATCAGCAGGGTTAAAATGGCATGAGAGGAGTATTGGCTTGAATTCCAATGCCATGGAAATGTGGCTTATGAATAATGAGGTGTTGTTATCATCACAGGGTAGACATCTTGATCTGCTTTGAACAATGATTTATTGACACTGCATTACTTCTTCATTTAGCCAAATGTGGCTCTGTGTTATTGAATTTTGGAACTGCACATGTTGTGTGTCTGTCAACACTGTTTGTGAGTGTGTTAGAGCCTTTGTGGGGACATGTGATTTCAGTTGCTTCTTATTTCTGCCCTTCCCATGATGCACTTGGTGCGCAATTTAAGGCAAATTGCCCATTTAATGTGGCAAACAGACATTGTAGAAAATTTTGTGCATGGAAATCGATGATCCTTTACAAAGAAAATCTGCAGTATGCACAAAGACTGCACAAGCAGCAAACAATTAGTGGCTCTCATAAATCAAGCCTCATGTCCAACTTGTTGTACTTTTCACTGTCAATATTAGCAAGTGAACACGCTGACAACAAAACATGAATAGGCAAAATGCTAGAGTATTATGGTGTTTTTGATTGTCTTCATCCAGGTGAGCAAACATCAGTATACCAGGACAACAATGTTCATCAAAGCAGCAGTAAACAAAGTTCTGTGAAAACAGGATAATGACATAAAGTTTCTGGGCTGTCTGTGCTCAGGAGGAGACTTAATGGGGTGACTGGCACACCTCTGTTGGACCTTTTCTTATAATTGCAGGCTGAATCCTTTATATCAGCAGAGGGTACTACATAAATAAATCCAATGAATTATAAAATGGGGTACAAGTCTTGGTGACCAGGGGGATTGTCATGTATTCGTAGCAATGTGAGTAGAAGTGGGGGACCTGTTGCGCTACTCAGAAAGTTTCAGATAAGAAGATATCATTCCATGAAAAGTTTTACAAAGTTTGTGATGCACTTCAAAGAAGGAGAAATGATTGACTTTTTATCAGTGAGAAAATCACAAATGGATTTATCACAATCCTTTGGTGCATTTGAGATTGACTTAAATGGAGAATCTTGGATTTGGTGATAGATACCGAAGAGTCTGAGTGATTGATATGTTCATATACACAAAGATGGCTGACAATTCGGACTCTGAGGCATCAGTCAGTACGTCACATAGCTCTGGGAGCAGTACATCCCTTAGTGTGCCAGCAACCGCTGGCAAGGATAACACACAGCCAATTAATTCCAAAGAGCCTGTCACACTTTTTACCAAGAGGGTGCACCCAAAAGTTCCAAAGATCAAGGTGACAACAGAATTACCCCATTTACATGTACCTGTGAAGCCAAGACCACCAGTACAGAAGAAGACTGCTTTGTTGCTGCCAGCCCTGGCAGTCAACAGATCCTGTTCACTGCCCGGTAGGGTATCAAGGAACTCATCACAATCTCCATTCCCAACCCCAGGCAGACTGTCTCTGACCAGGGTCACCAAAGCAGGGTGTCGATGTGATGCTGTGACAGCACTGATGAAGTTCAGGGGATCCATTAAAGTCATTGGCATGCTAAGTAAACATACACTTAATGCTATATGTGTGACAGGGCAGTGGCCAGGCTAGGCTGTCTTGTACAGTAGTCCCTCCTTTGAGAGACCACCCCTAGTGCCACCCAAAAGGTGGTCACATAAAGCAGGTGGTCCTTCAAACGAGGTATAAATAACATGAAAAGTAATACAGAGAGACCTGATAATTGTGGTCTCTCAAAGGAGGTGGTGTCCCAAAGGAGTGGTCTTTCAAAGGAGGGACTACTGTACACAGTTACCATACAACATCTCCCTAATAGCTGTCCTTAGTACATTGTATTTGTGTCTTTTTGCCGAGAACCACTTCCTAGTAGTCAATATTCTATTCCGCAGTTCCAACTCTTTACTCTCCATAAGCTAACCTGTCCCTGTCTAACATGTATATATATGGAATTACTATCGTCTATATTGCACACGTTCCTCTGTAAAATTTTGACATAGGCTGTATCAGCCCAAATAAATTAAAGGGTCTTCAGCGGGTAACTACTCAACATGTTTCGGAGCCTTTTACCCGTACATGTCTCTCTGAGTAGCGGCTCCTTGCCTCAGCTAAATATTCAGCAAAGACAACCCACACAATAATGAATAAATATGAACGTGGCAATTGATGAATTAGCTAAATATGTGAAGTTTTGCTTGTAAATGCAGAGCTTCATATCAAAGAAGAATACCTGTCAAACAAACCATAATTACCAAATTTTCATAGTACAGGTTCAGATAAGAACAATTTGACTTACCCCTGAACCAAAATGTACCCTTTCTAGCTGGACAGCTTTTCCTAGTTAAACCATCCGCCAATGTTTAACTGAAGTGGAAACAAGCTGGGGCATTATATTCAGTCCCAGTGATTGTAAAATAAACAGTTGCAGCTAGACCACCTGTACAAATCAAGGAAAATCATGACAAGGACTGCAACAATGTACATCCTGTACCAGATATGTAAAACAAACTCCATGATGACACCTACTCCTCAAACAATTAAGCTCTATTTAACTGCCAACCCTGAGTCAATGTGTCAACTTAATGTGTCAGGTTTGTGACACTTGAGAAAATACTGTCAATTTTGAGTAATTTTTCAATTGTGAGTAAATGTGCATTTAGGCATGTCAGAAAAGAATGGAAGTCATTAGCATTTATGCCAAAAACATGCTATCAAAACGATTTTTCTTAACAGGATTTTAAGTACAATTCTAGGCAAACATGCAACTGTCGTAGGCCGCTTCTTGCTACCTGTAGCCCCTGGGGGTTTACCTAACAGAAAACATGTAAGCCTAAAATGTCTGATAGTGAATATTAAAACAGAAAGATGCCAAAAGATAAAGTTAAGTAGCAAAACAGACAAGTCTAAAAACTGTAGATTATTGCGGCCAAACTTTCTAATAATCTTTGGATGTTAACAGTAGAATTATAGGGCAAGTCAGAAAAGAATGGAAGTCTTTTGTATTTATGTCAAGAGAATGCAATGAAAATATTAACCAGATATCAAGTTATGTCAAGAGAATGCAATGAAAATATTAACCAGATATCACACTATACATGTATAGTCATGTAAGGCAGATCATTGGGTAAACATGATATGCAGAAAAAGTATGAGGCATTGCAGTGAGACTTGTGTATATATGTATCAGTAGATTATATTCTGTCCATCTTGATTTTATGCTAAGATGGGGACATTTAGTTGATATTTTGTGTCTCAAGCGTTAAATTTTGTCAAAATAACAAATTAAATAGGTTTGTTGGTGCATGTTAGAAAACTTACAAATCATTCGGGTTGTGAAATTATAAGCAGCAAAAGACAATGTGCACAATTGTATATCAATCATAATGACACACATTAGACACTGATGTGTAGTTATCATGCCATAATGGTTCCAGTATTCCTGCATAGTGTAAATTGTTGTCATGCCACATTCATTCAAATTATAACACATATTAGTGCAGGATTTGTAGACTAACAACACTGATTCCAGAGGGGTATGTCTAGGTGAACCTGTAGAGAGTAGTGCAATCTAGTGGTACCAGAGTTTAGCCTATATTGTATTTATTAGATGTATAAGATTGAAGCTCCAGTAAGCAGTGTTGCCAACCTGGTGAATGTATATTTTCGGGAGATTATGAAATGACGAGCAGCATAAGCAGTGGAACCCTCCTAGGGGGTCCGGGGGCATGCTCCCCGGAAAAAAAATCAAAAATAAACATCAAAATATGCATTTTTGTGGCATTTGAGGGTACTTGGATTCAAGTTTCAGTATGCCGCTAGATGCACAGCAGCTTAATTTGCCTTAAAAATGTCACTGTGAAAAGCATATTTGTTAAAAATTTACCATGTTATGTTTTTAGAATGCCATTTGTGGTGATTTTCGTGAGATTCTTGGAGTAATTCGTGAGTCCGGAGGGTAGGCGGCACATGCCTGAATTTTCGGGAGACTCCCGGATAATTCGGGAGGGTTGGCAACACTGAGTAAGTGATGCCGTCCAATGACTGTAGTAGCTGTAGGCTTATTCTGTTGCTAAACATAATGTAGAGCAGTAAGTGGCCACAGTGTGTACTATACTTATACATATTTCAGTCACAACGTGCAGCCATGAGCACTAAATGACCATACTATACTTAAGGAAATTTCCAACCTGGCAAAGTGACTTAACTTGTGGGCCAAATATCACGAAAAAATGCTTTCCTATATAATAAACCTGTATACTTAATTGGTCACAAGGTATTTGCAGAATCTGTCCCACTGCACTTAAGATGGAACTCTACATTCAAAGTTGTTGCATAAACACAAGTGTTTGGGTAAAAATGTCTTTTTGTGAAACTTTGGATATTTCTTGAAAAATATTTAAGATAAAAATGTCCAATTTGTGCTATTATGATTTTAATGTATGTATCTACAAAAATGTATCAGGGATTTTTCTTAACTGCATCTCCTTTTTCGCAATATTGATACAAAAATTGCAAAATGGCTGATTTTGTCAAAATTGATAAAGTTTCTGGACTCTTAATTTTCAATGGACATTAAATAGAGCTGTATGTTTCTTAGAGAATCCCTGACATGTTTTGCTCTAAAGAACTTTTAGAGTACAGCAGTTTTTATTTGATGAAAAGCAGATAGTTAGTTTTAAAGAAATATCCACATGAACTGGACATTTTGGTGCAAATATGTATTGTCTGTAATCACGATTCAAAGGTTAATATGCTCCATTGACTACCATGTTAGCATTAAGTGCATTTTGTTTGTTTCATCCAATTGTATAGGGAATAGAACTACCAAATGTAGACAACTGATATGCAATACATATACATGTCTACCAAAATGTCTCAAAATTAACAAAATTATCCAAAACTGGTTGGAGATTACCTTAAATGTACTCCAATCAGATGTACTCCAGTCACAATGTACAGCCATAAGCACTAAGTGACTAGACTATGTACTCCAGTCACAATGTACAGCAATAAGAACTGAGTGACTATACTATGTACTCCAGTCATGATGTACAGCCATAAGCACTAAGTGACCACACTATATGTATATGTACTCCAGTCACAATGTACAGCAATAAGAACTGAGTGACCATACCGTGTACTCCAGTCACAATGTACAGCCATAATCACTAAGTGACCATACCGTGTACTCCAGTCACAATGTACAGCCATAAGCACTAAGTGACCACACTATATGTATATGTACTCCAGTCACAATGTACAGCCATAAGTACTAAGTGACTACACTATGTACTCCAGTCACAATGTACAGCCATAAGCACTAAGTGACCACACTACATGTATATATACTGCAGTGACAATGTCCACTCCTTGTTCCATGCACTTCACAGCCACCGTGTATGCTTCCATGATTACAAACGGTCAGTTGCTGACAATATCTTGAAAGCAAGGTGTTCAAGATTACATGTCTTGGACAAGCAGAGAGTTTCCAATGTTAGCTGAGAGAATTATCTTTCCTGGCTTGCAGTGTTATTAGTGGAACAGGTACGCTTGTGTTTAAGCATGCTCTGTGTTCATAGTATTGCAGCATTTATTTGACAAGATTAAGTCTTAAATCTCCTGTTGTGTTGACAAGTCAAAATGTTTTGAACAAACAGGCTTTCAGATTTCTTGGGGAAGTATAACCATGTTAAACTCTGATCCATTCATGTGCAATAGCAGTGTGTAATAACAACCTTTTCACTGGTAATTGATTGTATTTTTATACTCTGGTTCAATTAGAATCATGACTGCTTGCAATACTTTCACATCCATCAGGCCATTTTGCAGAGGGAGATTTATGAAGTTCAAGATTTAATGCCAAAAGCTTTCTTTTTGGTGTGTATGTTTTTCTTTTAGCTTAATTTTGTGTTATTTTGGCCCTGTAAAGTACACAAGTGGCCATGATATACAGGGAAATATCCCCTGGTGACTGGACAGTGCCTTGAAGAGAACAGCAGCATGAACAGGCTCAGGTCACACAGTGTTTCGCTCGGATCGGGCAAGTTTGCCGGTAACTCAATGAAACGCTGGTCTATGGCCGCTAATGGCATACCGGAGACAGTTCTAGGTAGGAAAATACAATAAACATTAAATGGCAACTGTTTGAAAATGACAGATTATTTCAACACTTGTAGCACTGAGTATTAAATGTGAATATAATGGACATAAAAAAGTACTTTCACACACAAAGGTTGACTGTTGTCAATGTAGAATCATGATTTAGGTAGAGACTCTGGTACAATCATTTAATAAAGCAGTTCAGCTTACATCTGTGTATTTATACATGTGTCAGTATAGTTCATTTGTGGATACTGTTCTTCTAGAGTATCAAGACTCCCAAGGTTGATTCCAATGGATAGCTACTAAGAGCTGAGATATATTTTTACAGGAAAATGAAATTTTTTAAAAGTTTTAATACGTTACTGACAGAGTAAACTGGTTTTTCAAGTCAGAACTATTGTGAGAACCACTGGCAGCAAGCGTCTTTGTGTTCACTCTTCAGAAGTAAATCCCAATGTAGACTATTAAGTGTCATACAAGCAGGAGTGATTGTTTTCCACAAATATTAACACCAGAACTGGTTCACAAAAACATAGATAGATCCTTTATTTATCCTGGCTAACATGTATGAGTGACATCGTTAGTTTCACCATGGCCCAGCCAGAAGAAAAATATGTACAAAAGATGGCAGAGACAACATACAATTAAGGAATTATAGATAAAATACACAGTCATTTCATATATACTACAAATTAACAGAATCACCAGTTTAAGAAAAATCACATTCCAAATATGTCTTTACAATATATTGATATTTGAAGGACTTTACATTTGTTACAGCTCATACTTCCAGAGGTTAAGAGCTCCAGAGACTGTCCTCTTTGTATTGAAAACTTCTGGAGTATGGGCTCACTTTGGCTCTAGAAGTTGGTAAATTATTGCAAGCTGCAGCTGTGGTGTTATAAGCATGGTGACTTGATAGGAATGAGAATTTCTGCAAATATTCAGGAGACAGCCCATTCATACATTTAAACATTAGAACATACATTTTAAAATTAACTCTATCCTCAAAAGGCATCCATTTTATGGTGTTAAATAGCTCTGCACTGGCATAATCTCTGGTCCCACACTGAAGAATAATCCGTGATGCACATTTTTGCAATCGTGTAATTCTTTCTGTGTAACTTTTGTTTGCAGTCCACCCCCAAGCAGTACAACAGAAATCCAAATATGATAAAGCCAGAGCATTGAATCACTTGGCTGCTATGTCTTGCAGAATCAAATTTCAAATTTGTTTCAAAATTCCAATCGTCTGTGAAACTTTCTTGCACACTGAGTCATGCTGTGGTGACTGGTCCAAATTTGAATCAACATGAACAAATTATTCCATCAATTTACAGATTTAAATAAAAAGTGCTACAAATTATGCAACTTTGAAAAGCTAAAACAACTGTGATTTGTTTTCTGACACAGTCATGTGGGTTGTTTGTTCAAGGAAAAAAACAGCAATCATAGAAATTTATCATTTCATTTTTCAAAGAAATATAGATTTTCCCTTTTCCACTCAAAAGGCCCCACATGTAATATAGGATGTTGTCTGCTTGAATGTTTTAAATTTCTGATATTTGAAAAATACTGTGATGTGTAATTGGAGAAGAAACGCCTCAAGTATTGAGTATACCCTCAGGACATCAACAGCTTTATAAATGCATAGAATACCACAGGTCAACAGCTTTATAAATGCATAGAATACCACAGGTCAACAGCTTTATAAACGCATAGAATACCACAGGTCAACAGCTTTATAAATGCATAGAATACCACAGGTCAACAGCTTATAAATGCATAGAATACCACAGGTCAACAGCTTTATAAATGCATAGAATACCACAGGTCAACAGCTTTATAAATGCATAGAATACCACAGGTCAACAGCTTTCCCTGGTGTGAGTTGCATGCACCTAACATGCAAGTAGGAAAGCTATTGACTCAGTTTTGTTCTAACATCAGGGGGGTAAAGGATGATAGTACAGGAAGTATAGCAATATGAGCTTCTAGTTACCACGCATGTATGTACAGGAAAACTTCTCTAACTGAACACCTCCGTATACCGAATACCTCTCTATACTGACCACCATTTCTCGGTCCCAAATATATACTTCCAATGTAAGCAAACCTCCCTATACCGAACACCTCACCACACCGAACACTTTTTTCCAGTCCCAAGGGTGTTCGGTACAGGGAGGTTTTACTGTACAGCTTTTACCAGAACATCATGTTTAGTGGCAAATCCCATGCTGTACGAGATTGCTGATTTGGTGTCAATCATACCTTATATGTTCACACATTTCTAGTTGTCATTTGCTGAACCTTGGTGACCCATGCAGGCATGTCTAGTTCAAAATGTTGCTAAAATTTCAATGCATAAAATCATTAATCCTTGGACAAGCAATACAAAAATTGGCTGACAGTTACTCAGGTAACATCTTGATTGTTCATGATCAAAGTGTGTGTCTTCCTAATAGAAACCTGTTGTGTTTATTATCAAAAGCAGCATAGTTCAATTAATTCAATTCAATAGAGACCCCATGCTAGATGTCTAGAGTACATGCAAATTGTCCAATATAATAGTGTCCAAAAAGGAAATAATCTTTGTATGATTGTCACCTCCATAGCTTTAGAAGAAATATTTATGCTTAATAAACTTGAAAACCAACATTGCAGGTTTATTCAATAAGTTGTCAATGTAGATGTGTCGTGCAATTTGCACTTTTTCCATTGGGTTGATGTCAATTACTGTATTATTCACAGCTCTAGAGGCGTTAGGTACAAATCTAAATACTTGAATTTGGTCACTGGTCAGCAGCCAGCGTGGCTCTTTTGAATTGTGGTCATCTTGAAGTGTCCTTTCAAACACTTGATATTTGCTTGTGTACAGGTTCCTGTCAATCAGTGGGTGTGTCTATGGATGTTTAGCTCTGTCAGAGCCAATTTTATGGGCATGATGTGCCAAAACTTGAGACATTCTAGTTTTCTTGCACAGAATCTTCAGGCTATCAGGAGGCTATACACAGTCTCTTTGCTATCATCGCACTTATAGACATAGATATACATCTTTGTCACATTTATGAACAACCTGGAGTTTGGATGTTCACATGTATTAATATTGTTGATCTAAATCACACATGGCAGAAGTTATTTTGAGACATATCAATTAATGCGTACAGGGACACTGATGAGGAAGAAGATATTCTGTTTTCTGTATTAAGAGTGATTTTTGTGCAGCGTAGAAATTGTGTTGTGCAACATTCTCTGGACATCTTAACACTGGGTGATACCACTGAAACATTGAACCAAATGAGTAGCCTTGGCAGTGCTGCCTCAGCTCCTTCCCCGAGTCAGGGGCAGGGACCAGCCACACCCCAGGGTAAAACAACAGGGAAGGCATGGCAAATGGCCAAGAAGAAGTCAGCAATGATCAGTAGGTACACTTATCATTTCACTCATGATTATCCCTGGTCTGTGGTGCTTAGGCTGCACCCTGTACTAAGCAACAAAATCCTTAAACTATGCCACATGCATACATACCTCGAACAAATGTACATGTACATATGTACTTAAACATATACACATATATGCATACACACATGTACATACATTAGTGTTAAAGTATGCTTACTGAGCAGGATAAATTATACTGAGCACCCTTTACTTTAAGTAGCTATTAAGTAAGACCCCCTTTTGAGGTTTTATATACTCAATTAGATAAAACCTGTCAATGTCATGTACTTTTCTATCCAAAGTCTATGGCAGATCTACATTTTTATGAGTATCAAGCAGGAGTATTTGAATGTTGAATTACAAGGAGATTTTTGTCCAAGAAAGAGCAAATTTTTATCACACAAATGTAAAAATAAAAAGTGGAAGACAAAGGGGAAAACTTATGAATTATTTGTTCATTCATTCATTCATTCATTTATTTGTTTGTTTATTTTATTTTAATTTTTAGCTCAGTTGACTTGTCAGTATAGCTGAGCTTTTCAAAGGGTTAGTCATCCATCATCTGTGTGTCAGTCATTGTGCACCTGTATTTCACATTTTTGACTTCTCCAAAACCACTGGTCAGATTTCTCTCCAACTTGGTGGCAATGTACCTTGGGTGACTCTATCGAATTTTTCAAATGGTCATACTCTATTGACTTTAGATTTTTAATGTTTTGTTCTGTTTTTTTTTTTTCTTCTTCATTTTTTGACCAAATCTTAGAAAATCTTCTCCAAAATCACCAGGCCAATTGATTTGAATTTTACAGGGACACTTCAGGGGACTTTCAAACCTTAATTGTTCAATTGATAGCACTGCAGTTTTTTTAGACTTAGTGTTTTTCGTATTTTGGATTTCTCCAAAACCGTCACTCAGATTGTTTTGAAACATGGTGGAAATGTAGCTTGTGGGAGCCTGATTTTTAACATGATTTTTTTCAATTCAGGAATTTGTCAGTTAAAGTATACTTGGGATTGCAATTGTAATCCACATCTTTGACTTCTCCAGAACCGTCCACCAGATTCCGGTCAAACTTGGTGTAGATGTACCACAGGTGGGTCTCAGCCAGTTTTATTAGTCCCCCGCCCACTTGGTGGGGGACTATAGGTTTGCACCTCGTCCATCCGTCCGTCCTTCCGTCCTTCCGTCCGTCCGTCCGAAGCTTCTCCGGGCCATATTTCCAACACCATAACACCCACAGCTACCAAATTTAATGTGTTTGTACTTCCTAGGATAGAGGTGTATGGTGTGCCAAAAGTAGGTCACTAGGTCAAATATCTGGGTCACAGAATACATATGTATGAAAAATCTTGTCCGGGCCATAACTTTTTTGTCCTTTTACTTAGAGTCATGAAATGTTACACAAATGTGAAGCTTAGTCTAAGAAAGTGTCATAAAGCAAAACTAAGTCACTAGGTCAAATATTTGGGTCACCGATTGATATGTAAATATACAGAAACAAATTTTGTCCGGCACATATCTTCCCTATATTAATGCTACCTCTTCAATTTTTTTTATGGTGGGTAGACCTTAGGTAGTAGCTGTGCATAGGCATTGTTTTGTGTGGCTAATTACTTGCATTAATTAATTATTTAACAAAGTTCGTTAAGCAAGACAAATTTTGTCCGGGCCATATCTTCTAAACTATTAATCCTAGCCCTTTGAATTTTTTGTGGTGGATAGACCATAGGTAGTAGGTGTGCATAGGCATTGTTTTGTGTGGCTAATTACTTGCATTAATTAATTATTTAACAAAGTTCGTTAAGCAAGACAAATTTTGTCCGGGCCATATCTTCTAAACTATTAATGCTAGCCCTTTGAATTTGTTATGGTGTGTAGACCTTAGGTAGTAGGTGTGCATACGCATTGTTTTCTGTGGCTAATTACTTCCATTAATTAATTAATTAACGAAGTTCATTAAGCAGGCTCAAGATACAATACAAATTTTGTCCGGGCCATATCTTCTAAATTATTGATGCCAGCCCTTTGATTTTTTTTATGGTGGGTAGACCTTAGAGGGGATATGGTAATGGGCACCGTCCGTGTGTCCGTCCGTCCGTCAAATATTTGGGTCACAGTAATACATAAATGTACAGTATTTTCATGTCCTTACTGTAATTCTTAAAAAATTTTGATTTCTTGTTATAAAAGTTTACTGATAATGTATTGTGACCTAAAAGTGTGTCACGACGCAAAACTAGGTCACTAGGTCAAATATCTAGGTCACAGTGTAAACTCCATGTAAAACTTTGTCCATGCCATATTTCCCTTACTATAATACCTACAGCTACCAAATTTATTATTTTAATACTACCTGGGGAGTTGTTGTGTCACATGGCAAAAGTAGGTCACTAGGTCGAATATCTAGGTCACTGTGAAATCCATTCAAAATCTTGTCCGGGCCATAACTTTTTTGTCCTTTTACTTAGATTAATGAAATTTTACACAAATGTGAAGCTTATTCTAAGAATGTGCCATACTTTTAATTTTTTTTTTCATCTAGGTCACACCCCTATATAGTAGTCCATTCAACCTCGTGGGCGACGAGCGGGGGACAATGTATTGCTCTGCAATACTCATTAACTTGTTTAAATTGTCATGTTCCAATATTTTTTTCTTTTTCTTGGCAAAATATTTTTTAAAAATATATTTTTCTCCAAAACTGCATGGCCAATTGATTTTTTAATTGCATAGATTCACTTCTAGGGACCCCTAGACCTTAATTTGTTCAACAAGTGATGCTGTGGGGGGTTTTTTTGTTTTTTTTTTTGCTTTTGACTTCTTTCAAACTGTCACTCAGAATGTTCTGAAACCTGTCAGTAATGTAGCTTGTGGGATGGTTAAATAAAGCGGTTTACTAGGTGTTGATACTCCATATCCCTTATTTTTACCTCAGCTGACTTGTCAGTCAGCTGAGGTTTTGTGAGGGTCCATCGTCCGTCCGTCGTCCGTCCGTCCGTCGTCCGTCCGTCCGTCGTCCACAATTCACATTTTAGACTTCTTCTCAAAAACCGTCTGCCAGATCCACTTCAAACTTGGTGCAGATGTGCCTTGGGTGGGTCTCTACCAAGTTTGTTCAAATGGTCACGGTCCAGTGACTTTTGGATTTTTTATGAATTTTTTTGTTCTTTTTTGGGTAAATCTTAAAAAATCTTCTTCTCCGAAACCGCTCACCCAATTCCTTTGATATCACACAGGAACACTCCCTGGGACTCTTAGTTCTTAATTTGTTCACCAGGTGGTGCTGCAATTTTATTCTTATTTTTTATGAATTTTTGTGTGTTATAGCTGTTTTCGACTTCTTCTCCAGAACCGTCACTCAGATTAAGCTGAAACATGGTGGATATGTTCCTTGTAGAAGGGTCAAACAAAGTTGTTCACTATGTGGGAATGCTGTGGATTCCTGATTTTTAACGAATTTTTCAATTCTGCTACTTATCGGTCAATGCAGCTTTCCTGTTGATTACTATGGAAGTCAATGGGCATTCTAATGCTAATTCACATTTTCGACTTCTTCTCCAAAACCTTCATCCAGATTTACTTCAAACTTGGTAGGGATGTGCCTTGGGTGGATCTCTACCAAGTGTGTTCAAATGGTCACGCTCTACTTATTTTTGGATTTTTTATGATTTTTTTTTTTGTTCTTTTTTGGGGCAAACCTTCAAAATTCTTCTCCTCTGAAACCACTCACCCAATTGCTTTGATTTTGTGCATAGACACTCCCGGGGACACCTAGTTCCCAATTTGTTCAGCAGGTGGCACTGCAATTTTTTTATGAATTTTTTGTATGGTTTTGCGATTTTTCACTTGTTCTCAGTACTGTCCCTCAGATTAAGCTGAAATGTGATGGATATGTTGTTGTGGAAGGGTAAAACAGTTGTTTACTAGGTGGCACTGCTTTGGATTCCTGGTTTTTAAGGATTTTCAATTCGGGTACTTATGGTTCAATGCAGCTTTCCTGTTGATTACTATGTAAGTCAATGGGCATTCTGATGCTAATTCACAGGACAACTGACACGAAATTTACTGTTTACTTAATAACTTGATATCTGTTTTGAGTTAGCTACACATGTTAATTATTCTGTATGAAGGTCATGCTGAGACAGTACATGAATGACCTTGACCTCGTTTGTGGGGTCACAGTGCAACATGCATGATTTTTACTCTTCATTATAACTTGAGAACTACTTGAACTTTGATGTTGCACATGTAAGTGTTCTTCTATAGAGGTCAGACTTACTCAGAACATGGTGTCCTTGATCCTTTCCCAGGTTCATAGAGCTGCAAGTGTGATGAATGTCAAGATCAGCTGAGGCACGGGCTGTTCACACAGCCCTCTTGTTAATGATTTTTTCAATATGGGTACTGTCAGTTATTGCACACATTCCTATTGATCACTATGTAAGTCAATGGGGATTGCAATGGTTATTGATATTTTAAACTTCTTTAAAAGCATCATCCAGATTCACTGCACACTTGGTGGGGATGTACCTCAGGTGGGTCTTAACTAAGTTCCTTCAAATAGTCACATTCCAGTGATTTTTAGATTTTTTTCAGGAAAATCCTTAAAAAAATCCCCTCCCAAACCACATTTCCAATTGCTTTAAAATTGCATAGGGACACTTCTGGGGACCCTAGACCTTAATTTGTTCAACAGATAGCACTGTGATTATTGTTTATTTGTTAAGAATTTTTGTGTGTTTTCACACTCTCAAACTGTGGTTGGATTCTCTTCAAACTGAAGGGGAATGTACCTAGACTTGATCTCCACCAAATTTGTTCCCCACATAGTGGTGCTGTCATTTTCCTATTTTCAGCAAATTACAAAAATTAGTCGAAATTGGTAACACGATATGTACATGTTAATAACAGTCATAATGGTGTGAAACAAAGGTGACCTTGTTATCATTGTGTCTACAGGACCAGTTCAGTTTGTGCATGTAAGGTCAACTGAACACAGGATTGTCACAGTTTTCTGGTTTGGGGAAACCTTTAAAAGTCTTTTTGAGGAGAACAAGGCTAATGGCTCTGAAATTGCATTGGGATAATCTGAGTACCTGCAGACCTGAATTTGTATAACAGGTAGCACAACAATGTTATTCATTTTTTGATGAATTTTAATGTTTGTGAAATTTTCAACCTCTTCTCACAAAGCCTACAATGGATTTTCTTTAAACTTGATGGGATTATACATTGACTTGGTTTCCACCACACTTTTTCATCAGGCCCTGTCATTTCATGAGTTTCTTAAGAATATATTTTAAATTATATGTAATGGTGAGTTAGTGTACATGTTAGCATGATTACTGTAGGGATACCAGTAGCATGCATGTACAATTGTGCTAATTATTTTGGAAAAATTAAATGGGGGGAAAGAAAATAAAATTAAGAGAAACACATATAATGGCAGATTATAGGGAACTCAAAGCCACAATTTCGACATGTGTTGTGTGGTTAAGCCAGTGTTTGGCCACTGATACCTGTACTTGCTGTGAGTGAAAGTTGCAAAGTGAAACACTAGCTGGTATTAACCTTTGAAGTTACCATTTGTCTCCCAAGAACATTATACAAACGGTGACTCTTGTAATAGCCTGGTCATTGATATTTCATAATCATTCAGTGGTGGCAGTATGTACAGTAATGACACCTACTGTAAGAAGTTGGAACTGAAAAATCCCATGTTTATGTAGTTGGTTGCCAGGCAGGACAGCTGAGCACATGTGTTCAGCTGGCTGACAGTGCACAGAACATGAGTCACCAAGTTCATGTGCGTCCATTCTTGTAATCAATTTTTCCCACACTAACTGCATTTGAAAAGTGTCCATGTATTTATGGTACTGTTAGATACATGTAGATTATGTGCCAGATTTATAAGCGTTTATGAAGTACATGTACAAAATTGTCTGGTATACAAATAAGACAGGCCTCCCGGTGGACCTCACAAGTGCTTTATTCATACCATAATCTTTGTAAAATGTCTGGCGTCAAAGAGAAACCATCATTTTGTTCAGTGATACTTGTAATGAGCTTCAAATAATAAAAAAAGTCATAAAGTTGTTGATGTGTTATATTCTTGAATTGGGCAATTCTAGAAAATAAACAAAGCTATTGCAATTTTGGTGTTATGGCAATCCTTGCTTTCTGGGAATTTTTTATTAAAACCAAGTTGATCATTGAAGTATGTATACTAATTGCTATAAAGGTGTGGTTAAAATTTAATTTTTTTTTCTATTATATTTGATATAATTCAGCCTATGACCAGTACATATAAATAGCAATTTTACATGTGTGTATGCCTCGTGTCATCAATGATCAGCCTATTGTATACACATTATTTGTTTATTCATTTATTAATTTATTTTCATTCCTGGATCAATAGGCATAGGCCTATATAACAGACCCTGCCAGTAAAAGTGTATATGCATATAAATACATAAGATAGGATAGATCAGCGTTCCCAGGCTAAAACAATAACAATTAAAATTTAAAATCCATACAGTGTGCAAATATTGAAACTACTGATGTTAACAGAACCTGGATACTTTTGTTTTAAAACACACAAGCGTTTTAAATATTGGCATTTTGTAGGGGGTTTTTGTTTTTGTTTTTGTTTTTGTAGGGTTGCCATTTGCGAGGTGTAAGCTAGATGGCTGGCCCTATGGTAATATCCTGCATCATATTACATGGCTTTCTTGCTCTCTCAGGTGCACTTGATATTCATGATAATTAAGGAAAGAAAAATAGAACTCCTGGGAAGGCCTGGTGCGAGACAAATGGGATAAATATTGTTTGATTCACTCGGTGCACATGCATGTAGTGTATATGATGTACATCGGACATCTGGTTTTACAGGCCGGACTAGTCGTAGATCAAATGTAGAAACTGGACTTGTTGGATCTTTTGAGATACATACACACCCAGCATAACTGTTACATTATTTACATGTTAAAGTATTTTTTGTGCATGATACATGTACATATTCATATACTGGTATGTGGCCATGTTTTACTTGTCTGGAGCTTAATTTAAGCTAAGGATTATATACGAATCACACTTAATACCCGTAGTTTTGAAAAAAAAATACTGGCTGTTAGTCAAGCTTACATGTGTAAACATACTGTTTGCAGACTAAATACTTCGTGTCGTTTGCATACAAAGAAATGTGCATGTAACAGGGACCAATGTGTATTAGTTGTCTAGCAAGTATTGAGTAATAGATCGTTAGGACTTAGGATTTGACGAATACACATCGATGCAGTTTTATTATGATTTAATTCTCTGGAAACAGGGTGAAATCAAGCTAATACATACAACATTTATATATGCAACTGGTATTTCACAGTGAGCAGGTATTTAGTATTGCACGTCATAAGCTGGGGAACATAGAGGTTGTTTATTCCTCCTGTCCCAGGACATTACATTCACTGATTGCATTCATCCGTACATGTATAGCAGTTCAAAGGAACAAAAGTCTTAAGCAAAATCAACTCTTCAGCTTGTGGCATGTTTTAACTGTAGCCATTTGAAATTTTTATATTCCTACCATTGTGGTATTCTGTCAAAGAGATGTGAGAATAATATATACCCAACTTTTGTGTTGTACCCTGAAGATTGACAGTTTTCTGCTGCCGTCATTCTATACATTTAGCCCAACATTAAGCCCGGGATTTTCTCATCAGTGGTTAATGAAGGGAAAGAAATCAATCTAATACTGCCATACATTTGTGGTCATTTCCATGGGCTGTGTAATCTTTATGTGGCCATTCTAATGACAAGTGCCTGTGGCACAAGGTAGGCTGCCAATCAAAATTTAATGAAATAAAACCGTCCTTCACACCTCACGTTGGGGAGCATTATGTGTGATTGTAGTCATCGTGATTAAAGTAACCCTGTCCCACAGGGGATGAATTCTCTAATTCTTGTTTGCATTGTGATCTGCAAATGAAAAATTACTAAGATTTACAAAACATATTTCTATTACATATTGGATATACATAAGAGTGACCCAACACGCTGAAAGCTGCATGATGTTGGAGTGACATCTGTGACGGTAAAGGCACTACAGGGAATTGATACAGCTGTTGCCAAATGGATAAATGACTATCCGTGTACATGTATTGAATTGACTTTGGTCAACGTGAAAGCAACTTGCATTTAATAAGACGTATTTAACTGTATTAACTGCAGACCTGCTCTGATCCCCTCAGTTGCTAGGCAACAGGACTATGCCTCTGCAATGACGAGGGCACCTGTACCAGTTATGTTACTTAACAATCCACAAATAACACATTTTCTACAAAAAACAAAAAACAAAACAAAAAAAATGTTCAGCATCTTGTATGTTTTAAAGCTTAGTGAATGACTTTTAGGCTTTTTGCTTTCTTGAGTCATTACTTTTTTTCATAGATGTTCTTTGGCCCTGCTTAATACATGAATGTGCCCTCCTTCCTGTCAAGTTTCTTGCTGCAGCCTAGGTGGTAGCATAGGATCTGTGTTAATATGAATACTTCCTATTGAAATCTAAATATATAGAAAAGTTGTCAATAAAATTAAATTTATGTAATTATAGGCCTTGTCAGAACAGTTGTTTGTAGCTATAATCAGATCGTGGTTTTTGAGCATCAAGCTTTCAAATTTCATATTAATATGGAGATTGTACTTATGTGTTGATGCAATGCTGGGAACGTGCTCCGAGTGTGTTAGTCTGCAACTCAGAACTCCAGAGAAACCATGCACAGATAAATATGTTTAAGCTGGGATACTTAAATATGGCTATATGTACAAATTGTTTTGTATGTGCATGTGATCTGTTTTGAAAGCTTATTTAGTTATATTTACATGTGTGCACATTTATAATGTAATCACAGTGACAGGGAGACTTCAGCCATATCAACAAATATCACATGCCACATTTTTATGCACATGCAATGTAAACGCAGTAATAGGGAGACATAGCCATATTAACAGGCTGTGGTATGCATTGGTCACATTTTGTATGTGCTACACAATCTAAGCACAGTTAAACAGGGAAGCTTAGGCCATATTAGCAGGTGTTTTGACATGTGCAAACAATAAGCACAGTAACAGGGAGACTTGGGTCATATCAACAAATATTGTGATATGGTCACATATTGTATATGCAAACAGTGAGCAGAGTAATGGTAAAACTAAGGCCTTCTCAGCAAGCATTATGACATAGCCATATTGCACACTAACATGGATCAGCCAAAGACATATATACAGGTAATGGCCCCATTCTTGATGTGTTCTCATTGCAGATAGTGTTGTAAATACATTTAGAGAGTTATGGGCGCTGTCAAAAGATTGATGTGTGATGAAAATCTTCATTACCTTCATTAGGAGCAGGGGATGACTCATATTTTGTATACCATCACACCTACAGCCACCAAATTTGGTGAGTGAATACTTTATGGGGTAGGGAAGAGTGGCACTCCAAAATTGGGTTACTGTGACCTTGACCTTTGACCCTCCATAAAGATTAAGCTTGTCCTGGCCATATTTCCTTTACCATAACACCTACAGCTACCAAATTTGGTGAGTGGACCCTTCATAGGATAGGGGGTGTCACACACTAAAATTGGGTCACGGTGACCTTTGATCTTCGACCTTCTTAAAGGTTTACCTTGTCCAGGCCATATTTCATATACCACCACACCTAGTACAGCTACCAAATTTGGTGGGTGGATACTTTATGCTTAGTCCCCCACTGGCGATTATAGGTGTGCACCACCTCCTTTTGTCTGTCCTTCTGTCTGTCTTTCCATCCATACTTCCGTCCGTCCTTCTCATTAATGTTTAATACTAGTGTAAATTGCTTTGCTTTAGTGTGTATAAAATTTCACGGTTTTTGTATTTTTGGCATTTCACTGTAGTTTTAATTTCCCTATTTTGGACATAATTCCTACTCAAACAATGTAAAGATACTATTTCATTGTGCTTTTATTTTCATGGTTTTGTGCAGCAGCAAAATAAGCAAAATTGAAGCAATTAACAATATGTAACCACAGGTATAGGATCCACCATTACCAATATATCCAATCTGTAATGAATTTCACATATTAAGGGACCGTGTAACCTTGAGATCAGGGTGACCCAGATGCTATCCCAAGTTAAGGCTCACACAGGTACATCATCCTATCACATTTCTTTCACTAAGTTTTGATAATTTTTTTCAGTAGTTATCACATATAAATAAATTTCATTCTAGCACAGTCAACCTTTCTATCTATTCTCTGGTAGGGTACTATGTATTGGCATTCAATACTTGATCTTATTATCCCCTGCAAGGATCAGGGTAAAACTGCATTTGGATGACCTTTTCAAGGTCACAGAGCTACTTAAGTAACTGAATTTGTATTTGGTTGATAACCTGGTTGTGGTCTTCAATAAGGGCCAAGTTCCCTTGATCACTGGGTTACTTCAGTGAGTTAAGTTTTCTGATATGCATGGTCACTCATGAATGTTACCAACAAATGTGTTCTCAAGTGACAGGAAAAGACATATATATTTCACTCCACCCATGTGAGATCCTATATGACTTTTTAAACAATCAATTTTATCACAGTTGTTAATTTGAGAAAAGAAACTTAATTTGCCATGTTTGAGACAGGAACCTCCGTGTATATCAGGGCTCTTCCTTGCTGAATGATATCGCTCAAAGCAGCACTACAGCTGATATCAATGTCCAGTACCTTGTATTCTTTTGACAGCTGATAAGTACAAGTCACAATCAAGTTCTATCTGTTTGCTTAAAGAAAGAAGGAATATGTCATGAGTATTATGGTAATGTAAGAGCTATGACTAGGTGATACGTTGTGCGTCCACATGACCTCTCATGGGCAGGGGCAGCCTTCAGTGTGAATCAACCTGAAGTTTCTTTTATCAATTGTATTTCTGCTGAGTTGATTTGGTAGCAGTTGTCAGTCATTGTGTGAGTAAACACAGCTACATTAGACACTCTGTGCAAAGTTGGACTGTCACATGTTGTCAGGAAGTTTATATTTGAACAATTTTCTTTTTTTTGGGGGGGGGGGAGGGTGGGTATTATTTTGTGAAGACTTGCTTGTGAAAATGTACCATACTATGGCAGTGTTTAGATAGGATAATTGCCATGAAATACCAATATTTGCTCCAAGTTGAGCTGACCTTAGTTCCCACACTTTGTTTAGTATTATTTTGTGTTGGACTAAAGCTGTGAGCTGGCTGCTGTGTATGGGTGGCAGGTTACCAAGACTACATACTTGTAGACAGTGTTGACTGTTCATTATGAAGACATAATTCAGGTTTATTGGAAAAAAGACTAGAAGCAGTTACTATACAAGTCATTGATAGGCATTGAATTGTGGCCAATGCCACCCAGGAATTAATTGATTTTAGCTAAATTATTCCAAATTTACATGCACTGCATTGAGTGCAGGCCAATCAGTTGGAGGGTGTTACAGCCACAAAACACAGCTCGGGACTGGGCTTTGTGACAGCATGCATATTGTTCACAGCACTGAGAGTGATCTCATAACTGTTCAGTAGTTTATGGCAGCTTGGAACCCGTGATCTTGGGGCTGAAGTGTGGGCTGAGAGACAATCAGCAGGTCTCAACTCTTGGTAACCAGTGAATGTGAATGACTTAATACTACTTGAGATGTGGTTGCCATAAATCAGAGGTATTCACAGTATGGCTGGTTGCAGCAAGATGCCAGTGTCCTGGTGTCCATCACATTCTTCTGTGTGACCAAGGATTACCTACTATAATCCATGGTAGAAGTGTGATGCCTGAAACACATGGCAACCTGAATGTTTGCTGTCACATGTACAGACACACTCACTGATCTGTTCACAGAGTACATGGACTTCTTTATGCATGGACTTTGCTCCATCAATTGGATTTATATAGTATGGAAGCAGAACATGGGGCAACATTCCTATGTAAGCTGATTACTGGTGTCAGTCAGGAAAACTTTGCCTTTTGACATCTTTTAAGGGGGACTGTTGGATCCTGCTCAGTTGCATGAGCTCATAGGATATATCTGTAGATCAGCTTTGAGTATATATGGCCAGCAAGCGCAGTTGGTCCCTGGAACTGCCAGTGCCTCCAATGCCTGATGGATTAAAGTCAGGCAAAGGATCCCCCAGACGGGCTTCACTCAATCCTGGCAGCAGCTCCAGAAGAGGATCTGTTCATCTTAAAACACCAACCACTGGACGTAGGTGTTTGTCTGCTCAGTGTTTGTGTGCAACTTTTTATGTTGAGCTAGTTGTCAATGAAAGTTAATGTATGGTTGACTTCTTGATGTGATATGATACTTGAAGAGAATTTATACAACCGTGTGTGTGTAAATCATTGATAAAAACTATGAAGAATCTTCAGTGGTGATGATCAACCTTGACATATTTATCAAGGTCACAGATCCAGATTAAAAAAGGCTACTTTGTACCATATCATCTCAAGACAAATAAAATGATGTATGGATGCATAACGAAATTATGTTTGATTATGGCTGTGACATATAGATAGATGGATGAATATGTAGGTAGGGTAGGGTAGGGTAGATAAGTCGGTAGGTGCATGTTGGTATAGGTAGGTAGGTCAGTAGGTACAGGTAGACAGGAAGGGAATGAGCGAGGGAGGGAGGTGTGTGTGTAATATATATGGATATGTGTGTGTACATACATGTATTCATGGTTAACCTTGAGTTATATTTATCAAGGCCATAGAGTGAAAGATTGTGTTTTTTCATTAGATATAGTAGAAGAACAGAGTTACAATAAAAATGTAACTTAAACCAATATTTTGTCTGATGAAGACTGCAGCCAGCAAAGCAACCATGCATGGGTGACCTTGATCAGTTTGGCAAGGTTGAAGAGTAAAAAACAGTTGGCTAATGTGCAGAGTCTCAACACCAATGGAACTGTCATTACATACAGATTAGGCCTTTATGTAGAAGACATCTGATGAAAACTGTGGTGATTCATGTCAGTCAGCTGTATTTTGCAGGATACCAGGATTTTCTGATATGTATTTTAAGATGGCGTATCTACCGTGTGTTATAACTACATGCATGCATTATCATGCGGTGTTTTGATTTTTCAGGTATGGAGACATTTGCAACCGTGACATGTTTTTTATTGATCAGTTGCAAAGATAAATGATGTACATAGGTTAGCAAGTGCATGACTAATTTACTTTCAAGCAAAGAGCTTTGACTATCATAGAGCAAGACATTGAGGTTGTAGTCAGACAAACATTTTGGATTGTAAGAAGTTTTAACTTGACAACAAGGCGAAGCACAACACATTTTCAAGTATCATCTCTATCTAACATGTCTGCTGGCCCAGCAAGTAAATCCATAATGATAAAATTAACTTTTCACAAAGCATGTTTTTACTGGATTATCAGATCTGTGGTGACTGATAGTAAGGAACTCTCACTTTGCCTGGGAAAAAAGAAAAAAAAACAAGTCAACTGCCATAAATTCTGCCTCACTTGTATAAAATAAAAATTATTGAATTAAACTAATGCAAAGGGAAATGGTATGGGTTATGGATTCTACATGCATGTAAATTGTAAATTTTTATTGTAACTGGGAGTGAACAGGGGGCCCTCTGATTGGAAATTTCTTGGTGACGTGCACAAAACCCTTGGAATAACTAATTGTTAGTGCAGTCAAATTCCAAAATGTTCTCAGAGATAAAGCGATCACATATGAGCATAAAATCATGTCTGACACATTGTTTGCCTCGTTGTTTGTTTTGTAGTGAGGCAGATCTTAATATGAAGTCACCACCTTGTTCCATGATTTCAATTTTGAATATCCACAACTGCAAACAAACACTGATGTAAAAAATCTGAGATTCAATTATATCCACATCATTTTGTGTGAACATTACAGAATTTAGTTGATCCTGTCAGAAGTTATTCAGTTATGTGTATTCACATTCCACAATTGAACAAAGAAGTACTTGTGTGTACAGCTATTACTAATAAAGTTTCATCAGAACCACATGTTCACAGTGTATGACCCTTTCCAACATGTATGCCTTGATTCTGCAGGGGTAAGGCTAGAGGAGGATGTACATGTGCTTGATAAATGTCCACTGTGTAAGGAATATTGTTATTTCATGAAAACTACAGCAGTTGAAACAAAACATCATACATATATCTTGCAAGATTAATTTGGCCTCAGTCATCATGCCCATGTTTTGAAGCATAATTGTAAACATTATAAAGTTATCTTACAAATTATATTTTTCAAAAATGCTATCTATGCACCGTAATATCATTTCCAAATCATCCATGTTAAAATGACATGTGCTTCCCGGGAGGATACCAAAGCTGGTAATTTCAACAGGACAAGTGACCATCAGGTCTAGATGTGCATATTGGTTTCTGAACGTACATGTTCAACAATGATACATTTGAGAGACCAGGCAGCTGTTGATTACATTGTCAAAGGTCTCTCCTACCATGAAATCCTGAGGTGTGTTGCACTGGGCATGCTAGGCTGCCAAAGATGAGGGGGTATAAATTTTGTGGACAAAATCATAAGTACATTGCTTCTGTGGGCGTGAAAATTTTGTCAATTTGAATTTTGTGGACCAAAATTTATATAGCTTATGTGCATTTATGGATGAAATTGATAGTGTTATAATTTTGTGAAAGAAATTCATAATGTTTGGCAATTTTGGCAAAAAATGGTACATGTACATGCTAACAATGGTGTGTTGAGAGCTTAATTCACATTATGAATTATTTGAAACACATGAACCTTTGTGATTTTCTCTTCCAATTTTGTCCACATAATTGCAAGAGTATTCAAGTTCAAAGTGTGAGTTTTACAATTTTCTTTTGTAACTTTGTGAATAACATAATTTTGGGGGCACAGAATCAATGATTTTTTACAATTTCATCCAGAAAATGAGGGATGTTGGCACACTTGGCACCTCATATTGAGAGATGCGACACCGTAGGGCTGAATTGATATATATCATTAAACACAGATGTAATTCACAGTATCCTTGTATTTTTACCATTGACCATGTCAACCAAAACCTTGAAATCCCTGGAGGAAGATATGACATATATGTCCTTTTCATATTTCCAATTTAGTATCCAACCATCACATAAATATGTGTTATAAAATGCAGGAAGAAATTCAATGAATTATTTACTTACCTCAATTGTGTGTGGACCCATTTGGATGAGGTGCCAGCATTAACAACATGTTGTGATGATCATTCAGTATATTCCAATCTGGAGCCACTGTCAACTTTCAGACCTACACAACTTATGATTTATTACAACCTATAAATGGTTCCTCCTGAAAAAAAAAATATGTAACACTTTTTGTTTTGTATAACCATTTTGAAAGTGCTGTATCTCTCATTACCAAAAGTTGCATGAATGATATGTGGATTATGCCACTGCTAAAGAACACAACCTGGAACTATGAGCTATTTGAAGGCTTCACTTTTTGTGATCATTGTTGATTGTGTTCCAATCTGAAGCCACCATCAACTTGGTCATGATCATTGGTGATTATATTCCTATGTCACACCAGAATCGATTATATCGCAATTGTTGATTGTATTCCAGTGTAGACTAGTTGATACCATCAGCTCTGTTCTGATCATTGTTGATTGTATTCAAATCTGGAGCCACCATCAATTCATGTTATGATCACTGTTGATTGTATCCCAATCTGGAGCCAGCATCAACTTTGCTGTGATCACTGTTGATTGTATTCAAATCTGGAGCCAGCAACAACTAATATCACTGTTGATTTTATTCAAATTTGGAGCCAGCTTCAGCTTTGCTATGATCACTGTTGATGGTTTCCCAATTTGGAGCCAGCATCAACTTTGTTGTGGTCATTGTTGATTGTATAATAATCCATAATGATGATTGGTCCATTTGTCACCACTACTGGGCATTCCTGATTGTATTAGTTGAGACTGGTGAGCAAGACACAAGGTTGATTCTCACACTTGTTGCACACTGAATGTTTGTATAGGCAGTTCAAATAACTGTAAATCACAGAGTGACGGCAAAGGTCACTGAACTGTGGCTGCTTTGAGTTCCCAATGCATAGATTTCCAGCAAAGTGTCAGCATAGGGCAATTCATTATTGATCCTTGTTTGTTAATACCAGCTCAGTTTATTTCCAGCCACTATTCATTTATAATCCTCATATATTTATCCCCAACACTATTGTAGACCAGCCTGAAATGGAAGACTAATATCAGTGGGAGGGCCCTATCGGCTGCTTGGCTATTGACACACATTGTACAAATAATGCACATATTAGGGCCGCCACACAACACTGGACCAAGGACAGGTAGATACCCAGCAAAGTAATCACTTCAAAAGACCCGCCTCATAATAAAGATTAGATGCAGCCCAGTGTGGTGCTTATGTTTTGGATACAGTCCTTACCAATCACAAGTATTCTTATAGACTTTGGGTCCTTTGGCTTAACCCCATTGATTGAGTCAGAACTGAAGGAGATTGTTCTAACCAAGTACAACTAAGTGTATATTAATCTTCTTATGCCAAGTTAGCATGACTTAGTTACCAGTGCACCTTTGTATGGAGAACTGTGACAGGTACAAAACATGTGAATAATTCAGGAAAGGTAACAAGACATTTTGAGTGTAGGAGACAGCATGCAGTAGCCAGACAGTGGATATTTATACAGCTTTGGTGGATATATAGTGAGGGGGATTGACTATGTCTGGCAGGAGAAAAAGCATCATCTCTGGACCCAAGGGCAGACCAACACGATCAGGGGGTAGGTTATGAACTTGTGTCTTGTATCCTTACCCCAGTCAAACAGTGAAGGCCCATAACACACCATAGCTATGAGGCAACCTGCCGGTGCTGTTGACAACACTCCTGGATTACTCCGGGAGCCTCACAAATTTAGTAGGTCCCAATCAGCTGTCACCTAACTCCATATTTTTAATCATAAACTTGCAGCTTATATACGAAATCCAATCAAAATAAAATTTGAGGTTGTTTTTGTTCATGAGACATGGTCAGACTGCCTGGTCAGGAGCAAAATGTAAATCAAAATCATCTTTTGATGGCTGAACAGTGCATGATTTAGTCATTGGTGTTCTTTTTTTAACTGCCCAGAGAAGCATGCCCTAAGACCCCCTCTCCCACCAAGATGGCTCCTGGCAGAGACCCCTCACTCTGTTACCACACCAAGTTACCATCTCCTCAGTGTCAACACCTGAAAGATTACAAGTGACTTTTTTTCCCCGGGTCATTTTGGTACCTTTTAAACATGCTATTTCGCAACATGTATTGTGGGTGTGCTTATTTCTGAGAGTGGTGTCTCCCTGAATTGTAATTGTTTCTGCAGGTTCTGCTTTACACATATTCTATTCATCCATAGATTAAATCAAGGAGGGTAGAGACAGCTCTACCCTCCTTGATTAAACCATTTAGAGCTGTATACAAAGATGCCAATGCATTATGCAACCTTATGTAAATTAGAACACGCAACAGTATAGAAAAGACATGCATGCCAAAAAAAAATAATAATAAATTTATACAATAAAATAAACGAATAATAAAAAACTTCATTTGTTACATTCTGTCATAACAGTTGGGTAATTTCATTGTTGTGGCATTGTTGCAGACCATGCAAAGTTTTGCAGCTCATGGTTTGTTGTTGTGAGTGACTTATCAAATGGGAAGTATGCTGGCACTACTTTCCGGCTGCTGTATTATACAGATATGTCATCTGCACTGCAGCAGCTGTGGGGCAGTAATTTATTCATGGCCTTATCATGCTTGAAATTACTGTGGAGATATTCTGGCAACTTCACATCAACATTTGAACTTTGAAAGGTAAAATTGTGTGTAAAACTAAAACTTTTCCTATGATAGAATGGGATCCATGAGGGTTGAAGGTGAGCAGTGGTGGGTGAACTCTGCATGGACTGGCATCAGCAGCCTGTGTCCCACCTACACTTTGCTCGGGCCAGAATATTGGCTGCTGATGCCCTTGTGTGCAGAGTTCTGCCACTGCGCATGGAATCACTCATTCACATCAGGGATTTTGTGTGGGATCCCTCATTCACATCAGGGATTTTGTGTAGGATCCCTAATTCACATCTGGGATTTTGCATGAGATCCCTCATTCACATCAGGGATTTTGTGTGGGATCCTTAATTCACATCTGGGATTTTGCATGGGATCCCTCATTCACATCGGCTGAGACAAGGAATACTGAGAGTATTCCTTGTCTCAGACATCAGCGATGTTGTGTGGGATCCCTCATTCACATCTGGGATTTTGTTCCAAGTTGAGGTGACTGCTGCCGGATCACAAATAGATACAGGGCACAAAGGGGACATGAATTAACATTCTGTTCTTATTTGGGGAATTAGGTACATGTACATGTACCTTAAAACCTTGATGATCCACTAACACTGTCAACAATTTACAGTATGTCCCACACAGTGTCCCCAACCTTTCAAGTGTTAGCATTCTATTCCCATTTTGGCAATTTGTTACATTTAAAACCTTGATGATCTATTAAAATTGTCATCTATTACAGTATGTGCTGCACAGAAACAAGCACACCCACAATACATGTTATGAAATAGCATGTTTATGGTATTTCATGTAATGGTAACAAGAAATTCAGTTATAATGCATTAAAAATTGATGGTGTGTATCTCACTGCCAGATATTTGTTCAGGCAACTAAACTGAATGTTTGTGAGGGAGATATATCTTTTATCTGGGGACACAAAATATCCTAGAGGTGTCCCTAATATGTTGGATTTTCTGCACATTGACCCTGAAAGGTTTACTCCTATTGTGAGTAATGTAGATAATCTGTGCCTTGAATTTAGAGAAGAATAAGATCTATCTGCCATTCTGCAGTTGTTGTCAAAGAGCAAAAGAGTCTGACATTTTAATCTGCTCATAAACTTAAGGGAACCATAATTGATTTTTATTTAGAATGTACATGTATAAGTATTCAGTGAACAGAATCATTAACTCATAATCGCTGGTATCAATTTACAGCAAATTATACTGCACTGAGGTTGTGTATGATCACAGATAAGACAAGCCACTAAACATGTAGACACTTGTCATCAAAGGAGTGGTCTGGTCTTCTTCTGTCAGCCTTGACAACTGCATACTCTCTCATTTCAACATTGAAGTCAAGACTGGTGATGGATAGGTGTAACAGGTGGATATAATGCCAGTCCTTCAGCCCAGAACTGACAGTTTTCTGACAGGACTAACAATTTGTGTGATCTGCTAGTACTGTGGACTGACAAGACTTACTGGGAAACATTTTGACACAAGATTGGATCAGGTGACCGTCTTGATTATGAAAGCTGTCATCAGTATTTAACAGTGTTGTATTTTCAATTTTGTCCAAAAAATACATAGCTGACATATAGGCATGGAAAATATCATTTCATTTAGGCTTTTAACAAACATAAGATCATAAATTTATTGACCAGACAGGACTGACCAGAGTTTGAAGGACTGGCAAGTATCAGATCGATCCTCACAGTTTATTTCAACCCCTGTATTAGTGGGGATTCATAGATCCTCACAGTTTATTTCAACCCCTGTATTAGTGGGGATTGATAGATCCTCACAGTTTATTTCAACCCCTGTATTAGTGGGGATTCATAGATCCTCACAGTTTATTTCAACCCCTATATTAGTAGGGATTGATAGATCCTCACAGTTTATTTTAACCCCTGTATAAGTGTGGACTGATAGATCCTCACAGTTTATTTCAACCCCTGAATAAGTGTTATGAAACTTATGTGTTTTGTCGTATTGATACATCATTCTCTTACATGCATAGATCAACTTCACTTTGTCAATGATTCAACAGTTTTTTTGCACTCATTCACTGTAATTGATACTGCTGACTTCAAATGTATAGTTTTTATACATATACAATGCACTGTACCCAGACCTTACAAAGTTTGGTGTCTTAATTAACTTGTTACTTTCTATTCACCTTTTGATTTAGACCTGGTTATGTAGTTGATCCATTCTATTACCAAGAAACTGATGAGGCTTTTCCACTGGTCCCATCAAAGTATATACAAACTGTCACTTACTGGTACAGGATATATTTCATCCATAATTTTGTATCAAATTAAAATTCTACTCTGCCTAACCTTGCACGGGTTTCTCCAAGTACAATATGCACACTTTTATGTACATATTTGTGTCCAATTTATTGCACTCTAACATGTAAACATATATATATATATATATATATATATATATATATATATATATATATATATATATATATATATATATATATATATATATATATATATGTACATAATTTTTTTCATTTTCAATATCTGGGTGCCATGTGTCCATAACTTAAGCCAACTCAAGTCCTCAAAATAAACCTTTATGTACATGCACTCTTATCTTGTGAGTAAAATGAGTCTGATGCTTGGAATACAGATTTATCTTATTGCAAACATTTAAATGTGGGTCATGTCAAACAGCCAAAGTTATTCCAGGTTCTCAAACCAACTGGGATTTATAAGGAGGTACAAGATGGATATAATGAAGGGGCTCCTTAATTTCATGACAATTAGTTGCATTGTTTTCTGATTGTTTTTTTTTGTTTTTTGTTTTTTTGTTTTTAAATCAACATGCTGAAACCATGAGTTCCCATGTTCAGTACTCATCTGGGATGATGTCTATGTGAGACACAGTCGGTCCAAGGCTTGCTGTCTCATTCACTGTTTGTAATGGGCCATTAAAATACTATGTGGCAGTCATGTACGAAAATCCCAACACTGATATTTTGTTAGATATTTTTATTTGTGTTTTTGCAGTTTTGACTTCTCTTCAAACGTTGCAGGAATGCACCTTGACTTTATTTCCTCCTAGTTTGAACCCCAAATGGCATTGCTAGTATTTACATTTTCAGCTCTGCTGACCTCAGGTTGCAGAGCTTATGTGACTACTCATGTCTTTCTGTCTGACCATTCACTTTTGCTTGTTAGTGTGATACCATCCACACTTTTCAAGTTATCCCAATACAACTTTCAGGACTTGTAGGGTGTATGAAAATCTAGGTCCCTTTCGATATTAGTGGCGCTACCTACAGTGTTATGCAATATAGGGGTCAAAATGGGAAAATCATGTGAACATTCTAGCATCTTTAATTTAATTTTTTGGTGGATCTTTAGTGAATTTGGTGGGATGGGGGGGGGAGTTAAAGTCTAAGTTGCTGATGATACTAGTGGTGCCACCTATAATTTGATGGAAATAATGAGCTAAAGTTTGTGTTAAGATATAAAATTCCATATCTGGAAAGGTAATTAGGTTAGACTTACCAAATGTTAAGAATATATAAACTATGTCCAATGATAGAATGTTATGTAATATCAGGGACATGAACCTATTTTGGTGAGGTCACTGTGCCCGTAAAGTCGAAAGAGGTGATTTTGTAATGGCAGGGTGTAGCTTGGGCATCAATGGCAGAGTACATTGTATATAAAACTGCACTTGGTGACCTACTTTTGGGGTCACTGTGACCCAGTAATGATGGAGTTTGTTACTTGTCCAAATTTAGTGGGGTTTTTTCAATAACTTAAGTTATTACCCGATTTGAACAAACAGACCATATATGCAAAGCTGGATGTGGGGCACATAGTTTCAACATAACAATTTAAAGGTGAAGGTCAAATGGCCAGTGTAAATATAGGGGCCATCTCCTGAATACTGTGCACCCCACAGTTTTTGAGTTAGGCCCATATAATGTTTAGGAATTATAAAGTGTGTGAAAATCTTTGTCAATATGAATGTTGGTGGCACCACCTATAGTATTATGTATTATACAGGTGAAAATATGAAAATCTTGTCACTGTAATACCATTCACAGTTTTCAAGTTAGCCCAATGTAACTTTTAAGACTTATAGGGGTTATGAAAATCCAGGTCCTTTTTAATATTGGTGGTGCCACCCATAATATTATGTAATATAAGGGTCAAAATGTGAAAATCTTGTGAACACTTTAGCATCTATAATTTTTGGCGGATCTTCAATGAATGTTGTGGGATTGTGGGGGAGGTCAAAGTCTAAGTCGGTAACGATACTAGTGGTGCCACCTTTAACTTGATGCAAATTATGAGCCTAATTGTGTTTTAAGATATAAAATTCCATATCATGAAAAGTTATTAGATTAGACTTGCCAAATTTGTAAGTTACATAGACCATGTCTAGTGCTAGAATGTTATGTAATATCAGTGACCTTGATGTATTTTTGTGAGGTCACCATGCCTATAAAGTTGAAAGAGGTGATTTTGTTATGGTAGGGTGTAGCTTGGACATCAATGGCAATGTCAGCACAGCACCAGGCCCATGGATCTCTTGTATTACATAACCTGGGTGACTTCGATCTTCTGTCCGAAGGTCACTGAGGGTATCAAGTTAAGGACTCGCTCATTGTTGTCTTGGCTCATGCAACAATATCCATCACAGTAAATGCACAAATAAGCTATGATTACATGTGAAGTGAAGTGCCATCTGGTTGACAAATCAGACACTAAAACCACATAAGCTTTATATGTTCAGAAGCCACTTGAGGATTCACAACTTTGAAATGAAGCTGTAGGTGCAATACAGCTACGGTGCCAGCAGAGCATTAGGCCCATGGGCCTCTTGTTTTAAATTTAAATTACATAATGATCAGTAAGACATAGAGCATGATTAATGTCAAGATATTGGTATCAATGCAAGTATATGAAATTTTATGTCTAACTCATGTGACTCATATTTTCGTCTGTTTGCTAGCTGTAAGTTCCTGTTAAGACAAAGTCAGGTCTTCTGTTTTGCTTTTTTTTATTTATGTTTGTTTGATTGATTGATTGATTGATTGATTGATTGATTGATTGATTGATTGATTGATTGATTGATTGATTGATTGATTGATTGATTGATTGATCCCTTCCCCATGTAACCCTTATGCCAAATAGTACTTGATGGTGTCACTTGACAGTGTCTACTACTCACTTGACAGGAAAAAAATTCATTGGTGCAACGGCTTAGGTTATTTAGAAAATATGCTGACCATCACCATATCAGTTAAGGAGACACCACTAAGAAGAGTGGAGTCTTGTATTAGAATAAGAAACCACAACATATAAAGCTGCAGGTGATCACAGGTAACTGGGAACCATTCATTTATGTCTTTTTTTTGTATTCCTTTCTTTAACACAGAGTATAGTCCATAGCACAATACACACCTTCTTTTTGATGGGATCCTGTCACATACATACGTACATACATACACACTCCCACACATGCATGTACATGCATATATACAATACATCATGTATGATATATACTATGTAATAAGAGCCTGTCACTATGCGGCAGTTTTTCCATACATACAGACAGCCAGGCACTGGCTGATCAGTCTATATACAAGCATGACAATCACATCTACTGATCTGCAAATGTTCACTGACTTTGTAAAAATGTGTGAAAATAAAAAGATCTGATTTCAGCTGTGGGATAAAAAAATTGCTATTATCTGGACAAATGTAATTTGGTGGGAGTATAAACCTGTTGTAAGTGCATTTATGTTTTAATTTGTGAATGACATGCCTATATATATATATATATATATATATATATATATATATATATATATATATATATATATATGTATGTGTGTGTGTGTCTGTGTCTGTGTCTGTGTCTGTGTGTGCATTTTGTATATTCCTCCAAGCTGTTCTTTATGAAAAAAAAAAAACAACTTAGGTAAAAATGTCTAACTGAGTGTGACTCTGTACTTCATACTGGGGAGACAGTGTCACACCAAGCACATCAGCAAGAGTATATCTGACTGACAGTACACAGTACAGGATAACTGGTGAACAAGTTTTTACATTCCAGCAAAAGACTGCCTTTTTAATTTCTGACTTACAACTTGATACATGTCACATCATCAACTCTGAAGAGAAAAGAATGACAACACATATATCACATGTGAACACAAACGATGTACATGTACTTTACACAGAATTATTAGCCTGGCCAAGCCGCCTTGGTTTAGAAAACATATACTGATAATGTTACTTTGTTCCCATACAGACCGACTACGCAGAGGTGGCAAGAGAGATGGGACCCCTGAAAAATCCACCACTCCCAGTGCCTCCCAGGATGCACTGCAGGAGGAGGGCCGGCCTCAGTCATCAAAGAATGTCATCATGAACGATGAAATCCAGGCCTTGCAGATCAAACAGGAAGACCTACTAAAGGTACATGAATACACAAACTAGTAGTGAATACTACAAGCATAAAAAAGAGTGGCATGAAACTGAAAATCACGAGGAACAATGGTATGCCCAGTAAATGAATACCAGCCAAATGTACACTTTGAGTCAATAGCTGCTTGACAAGATATTATGTGAGCATTATCAAAAAAAAAAGCATTTTTTTTCTTTAAAGAAAAGAAGTCAAATAAAAAATGTATATTAATGTAACTCTTTGTTTATATCACAGCTTCTTATACTAACATACAGGTTCTGTCTGAGTGTACAACTGTTTTCCTGTGGAAGCTAAACTCTTGAAGACATAACATAATTAGCATATCACATGACATATGCATGTCATGTGATGCATCAGTACCCATAAGTCCCTCCAGGATCTTGTTGTAGGCAATTAATAATGTCCAGCAATTGGACTGCAGAGTCTCAAAATACAATGGTACCTGCTGTATGTGGTCACCCCTTCAGCCAAGAAAAAGTGGCCACATACAGCAGGTAACCTGTCACTTCAGGTAAATTTACAAAGAAACTGACTCTTATGTCTGAACTGAATGGCCACAAAACTAATGTGGCTGTTCATAGCAGTGGTTGCATACAGCAGGTACCACTGTACAGAAATTATAAAATATAGGCTAGGCGACTGGTGCCAAAGGTTGCAGGTTCGAGTCCCGCTCGTTCCGAACATGAAATATATGAGTAAGTTTTATGCCCCCCCGCGCCCCCCCCCCCAAAAAAAAACAAACAAACTGTGAAATATATCTTGTTTGACAGGCAAATTACCAGAGACACTATATGTTTGTCCTGGGAGTGGCAAACATGGTAAACCCTGAATGGTCAACCACCACCCAGTGGTGTCCTCTGCAGGACAGTAGTCCTGTCATGAGAGACCCCTGTTGTGAGAGACTGCTTGACTGATTCTCAGGTGCTAAACTTCACATGTGAATCTACCTGTCATGAGAAACAGTCTGTTAAGGACTGGTAAGACACCAAAAACCTTTGCATGGCCGATTTTGAAATTTGAACTGTTTTAAAAGATGAATGTCATTTCTATTAGTTGTCAAAATTTCAAGCTTTTAACTAAAGTAGAAATATGAGAAAAACGCCAAAAAGCACACAAGCATGTGGACATCCGAACGTCCATGTGTCATTATTTTGGTTTTCAGCCACCAAACGGAACAATGCCACCTGTCAATCATACTTAACAGCCTGTCACGTGGCTGCAGGTAGCAACGGCCCATGGCAAAAAGAGTGGTATCACGGCAGCAATGCGAAATAAGGCAGCATGCCAAAAGTATGCTTGTGGGCAGGGAAAAGATGCAAACATGCTAACATATCACAGCCTTAGTGGTTTACTTTATAGTTATCTTGCTTGTTTTGCGTTCTAATGAAGGGAGACTTTAAATGTTCAAGAGGAGCGGGAATCGTCAGACGATGTCCCCTCAAACTTCAAAGGCCGTGCCGCGATGGATTACCCCAGTGGTCCTTCACACCAAAGACAGGTGGGGGAAAAAAATGACACCCTAATCAACAATACCCACATACATAATAATACTTTATCAGAACCCAGGGATGAGGAAATAAAAGTATATAAAAACACATCGAAATAAGCGTAAACGTGAACAGCAGAGAAAACACACAAAATAGCGTTACAAAGCTCAGGTTGGAAAGAGAAATGAAACTGATTGAGAAAATAACTACAAAATAATGACAAGCTAGCTAAGTAAAGTGTACAAACAAGTCTAACAAGCTAACTACATAAAGTATACAGATAGAAGACAAGTAAATACAATAAAACACTATCCCTAAAAAGGGGATGAAGAGGTAGGGGGCGGAAGACCAAACCCGTCATCCATACACTGACCACGAGCGGCCGCAGGCCGCCCCACCGAAGCAAGGTAACACAACTTTTGTTGCCAGGCTTGAGGTCACGGGGCCGGAAGGGCCGCCTCCATGACGTCACACTTTGAAACCAGACTGTCGCTATCGCCGTTTGACAGATCGCTGAATAATGTTTTCCGTACTTCAAAGGCTCTTTTATTAATGTGATTGACCAAGAATTGATTGACAACCTCCGTAAATGTTCAGGGAAGATGTTTGCTACGTTTTGTACAAATATCAGCTCAACTTGAGCAAACGGTATTGTTTCAGAGGCAAATGATCAACATCAAAGGCCTTTGAAGCTTGTTTTCTCAGAAAGGATAATAGGACGAGAACCCCACCTAAGAATGGTTATTCCAAGAAAACAGCTGGACGAAATTTAATCCGGTTAACAGCTTTTGATTCTTTTATGTCTGAACTGCAAAAACGATTCAGCGATTTTCTAAATTCTGCTTCGTTCTTTTTCTATGAAATGAAGAAAATGAACATCCTGAAAATCAAAGGGAAAATTGAAACGTCAAACTTTGAGGATGGATACCAGAAAAACGAAACCAAACATAATAAATCGCAGGATCGTTTTTTGTTGCCAATATGTCAGTATTAAGATCCAAGTGTAATTATGATTTTATCACAAATAATTAGTGACTTATATCGACATTTATGGAGTTGATGCTTTGCGGTCAACTTACAATTGTTTATTCAACAATTAACATCACAGCCACCCAAATACGGGCCATATAAATTCTTTGGAGTATGATGAGTACACACATATATGATATGTTATCCTAACGCAAATACATTGTGAGCTAGGATTGACTAAAGTGGGATTTATTTTTGGTGTCTTACCTGTCCTTAACACAACAGCCATGATGTGCTAGATACACAAAGTGGAAAGCGTTTGGTTCCATTACAGTGGTACCTCTCTTGAGAGACCCTTCTAATGAGAGACCACATCTTTTTAAGACCGCTGTCTCAGGACACTGCACTATCTTTTCCATGTTGTTGTACCACTAATGAAAGACCACCTGTTTTAAGTGACCACATTTTGACCCGCCGTAGGGGCAGTCTCTCAAAAGAGGTACCACTGTACCCCAAGTTTGTCTCTTGTAACTGTGTCAAAAACAGGCCCATCATAGGAAAAAATTGTCACTTTGTGTGTAGGACCATGATACAGAAATTTACCCATGTCATGACAGTCATATCATGTGAGCTAAAGCCTCAATGTAATATGTCATGACATGCGTAAATTTCTATACCATGTTTTGCCTTGTGATATGCCTGTCATGTCATGGTATCAACATTTCTGTACCATGTTTTGCCTCATGGTTTGGCTGTCATGTCATGGTATTAACATTTCTGTACCATGTTTTGCCTCATGGTTTGGCTGTCATGTCATGGTATTAACATTTCTGTACCATGTTTTGCCTCATGGTTTGGCTGTCATGTCATGGTATTAACATTTCTGTACCATGTTTTGCCTTGTGGTATGGCTGTCATGTCATGTTATTAACATTTATGTACCATGTTTTGCCTCGTGGTATGGCTGTCATGTCATGTCATGGTATTAACATTTCTGTACCATGTTTTCCCTCGTGGTATGGCTGTCATGTCATGTCATGGTATTAACATTTCTGTACCATGTTTTGCCTCGTGGTATGGCTGTCATGCCATGACATTTCTGTAACATGGTTTGCCTTATGTGGTATTTCATAGCATGAGTACATTTCTGTAGCCCCGTTTGCTTTGTGGTATGGCTGTCAGGGTATGGGTTAACTTTCACATCGTGGTCCTATACATGGGATATGTGTAATAGTACCCTGCCATTCTACTAGTGTTGAACTCATTAGCAATTATGTGTAGTTTAGGGACTACTGTTGTGTGCTTCTAGCTACGGGAAAGCAAGGAACCAAAACCACCGACAGAGAAGAGGAAAACTCCAGCCCCCACCAGTGTGGTGGTCAGGAAACTGAAGCCTGCCTCAGAATGGGACAAACCTGCACCAAAGATGTATGCCCTGACTCTCACTCATTTTTTAGTTTAAATCCAAAAATTAAAGGAAAATAATTGCAAGATGTTTAACATTTGACATGATATTTGGTAAAAGGTTGTTATGGCAAGCTGTTTAACATTCAACATGAAACTGTCAATATCCAAAATTCATTTCTTGATATTGTAAATCATTTTCATATCAAAATATTTATTGATATAAAAAATATTTAATGATATTAAAATTATTTTTATTTTTAAACAATTTAGGTAAAGGTTAAAACAGCTTGCTGTAGGTTGTATATAACTATGAAGATAAAGTTATGTTTTGAAATTATCAAGATTATAAATTCATTAACATGATTAAAGGCCAATGAAAATGTCAAAGTTTAAGATTTGACAAAAGGGAGACAGTAGATGGTCACATCTAAGTATCATTTTGAATTTGAAAAAGAAAAAACATCACCAGTGTTACTGATTGTATATTACTAGGACTCTCAGATGGATTCAAATGCAATAATAGTATTTTCCAACATAAAGGGCACATGGGAGTGAGCCTTGTGTGATATGCTTGCAACTGTCCCTGTCTGCTCCATCTTGACTTGAAGGGATACTAAATTATTTGTATGTCTAGTTCTATCTTTCATATATGATTAGGGAAAGTGTGATTATTTTTGGCTGTCACCATTACATGTCTAAAATACAAATTTTGGAGAGTGTTCTTTGCAAACTTTTAGATGGGGCTCTGTGGACCACAGAATCTCCCTCATTTGCAGCTGAACCTGCATTATAGGTTATGTGTGGTACATTTCAGGGTGACGGTAGCCAGGCCTGCTCCACCAGATGCCCCCCTCAAGCCTATAGACTTCACAGGTAACATCGACATAGGTAACTGTTCACCACCATGTTCTACTGCCCATCAGCATTATGATAATCAGTGCTGTGGTTATTCATATGGACACATGTGAAAACAGCCACAGATATTGTTGTCTATTGCTGTATATCTTTATCATGATATGTTTGTGTTCCTTAACTGTAATATCATGACATTCTTCCATACCTTCCCTGTAATATATTTGTGTATAACTTCACTGTAGTATCATAGATTTGTATACCTTTACTGATTGATGATATACTTGTAACTGAGTAACCATAAAGATCATTACACTTTGTTACAACGATTCATTTTTTTTAGTAAGAAGCTAGTGTTTGGCTTGCTACTAGGTTAACTCATTCCATACCAGTCCCTGATTTTTTCCGTTATTTACCTGGATTTAAGACAACAATGACATATTTAAATTCTTCATGAAAAGAGCTTTCGTTCAAGTACCAACATGTCTATAGTCTGAAGTCAGTGGTTCTGGCACTGACCAAGGCCTGTGACCATAGTGTGGAATGAGTTAACATAACAGTGTGCCTCACAAGTACACCAGGTTGACCTGGACAATCTAGTCAAGTCACAAAAACGAAACTGGGGACAATAAAACTGCTGGGCAGTACAACCGTATGCTAAGATGTCCTGTCTTCTGGGCAGTACAACTGTATGCTAAGATGTCCTGTCTGCTGGCAGTACAACAGCATGCTAAGATGTCCTGTCTGCTGGGCAGTACGACAGCATGCTAAGATGTCCTGTCTGCGGGGCAGTACAACAGTATGCTAAGATGTCCTGTCTGCTTGTGATTCCTCATGTCTGCACACTTAGTGTCTCTTACACACATGCTGTATTTTCCCTTTTGGTCACCCCTGCCCCATTAAGTGATACCCAGTTTTTTTCTAAAACGTGCAAAATTCTAAAAGAATGTAAATATTATACATTTTGACAATAAATTTTGCAAAAAGTCTTTCAGGGTACAAAAGACTGTTCTTTCAACTTGCAGTCATGATGGTTTCACCATATGTAATTATTTTGTGCAAGTCTTATCCCAACTACATCAGCTAAGGTACAGATAATGATTTTGTCTTTTTCCCTTCTGGTTACCAATGCTAATTAATTTGATAAGGAGGGTCACAGTTGTGGATCTCATGGCTTCTGTGACAGATTTGATACACAATAAATTGAATACAGTTCAGCAGCAACCTGATAATTGTGTGCCTCATTGATTTAACTGTTTATCACAAAATATTGGGGTCCCACAGGGAGTTGAATATCATATGTGTATGTGCACCCCCCCCCCTACACACACACATCTCATTGTGAGATTTGAAGGGTTTTCACCAGCATGATCTCGAGGCTAAGCCCCACCCACCACTTAAATTACTCACAGAGGTTTTCACATACATTTATGAATAAGAAGCATGTTGGTGCTGTTATTTGAGATACTGTGTTAGAATTGTGTAATATTTGTGATGCACCTTTGTTTAAAAACTGCATTGTTTGGGATTGAATTAACCCTTTCCCCTCACAGCACCACCACATGACCCTTTCACACACATCTTTCTGGTGTAAGAAAGTTTCAAATAGTTTTATTGTCATTCATATATCATAACCAGTTGCACCAGTTGAAGCAGCTTGTTTTACTTTTTTATATGCCCCATCTCCTAACAAAGGAGGGACATATATTAATTGCTTGTCCATGCGTCCATGTGTCTGTGCATCCGTCCATCTGCTTTCCGTGTCCAGGCTATAATTCACTTGTCCTTCAACATAGATTAATGAAACTTGGATTAATGAAACTTCGACTAATGAAGCTTGGATTAATGAAATAGACAGGTGCATCTGGACATAAGAGTGTGTCATATACCAAAAGTAGGTCACTAGGTCCAGTATCTGGGTCACATTGATATAGTCTTGTAAAATTGTGTCCTGGCTGTTATTCCTTTACTATGTAAGTTAGATCAATGAAACTGTACACACAGATGCATCTACACATAAGGGTCTGTCATATACCAAAAGTAGGTCACTAGGTCAAGTGTCTGGGTCATAGTGACATATCCTTATAAAATGGTGTCCAGGCTATAGTATCCTTACTACTATTGTATTTGTGTCTTTTTGTCCAAAACCACTTCGTAGTAGTCATTACCCTATTCTGCAGTCTGAACTCTATGCTCTCCATAAGCTAACCTGTCCCTGTCTAACTTCTATACATAGAAGTACTATTGTCTATATTGCACACATTCCTCTGTAAAATTTTGACATAGGCTGTATTAGCCGAAATAAATTAAAGGCTCTTCAGCGGGTAACTACTCAGCATGTTTCGGAGCCTTTTACCCGTACATGTCTCTCTGCGTAGCGGCTCCTTGTCTAAGCTAAATATTCAGCAAAGACAACCCACATAATAATGAATAAATATGAACGTGGCAATTGATGAATTAGCTAAATACGTGAAGTTTTGCTTGTAAATGCAGAGCTTCATATCAAAGAAGAATACCTGTCAAACAAACCATAATTACCAAATTTGCATAGTACAGGTTCAGATAAGAACAATTTGACTTACCCCTGAACCAATATGCACCCTTTCTAGCTGGACAGCTTATCCTAGTTAAACCATCCGCCAATGTTTAACTGAAGTGGAAACAAGCTGGGGCATTATATTCAGTCCCAGTGATTGTAAAATAAACAGTTGCAGCTAGACCACTTGTATAAACCAAGGGAAATCCTAACAATGACTGCAACATTGACTTTAGTTTCATGAAACTTCACACGCACATATATCTTAGCCTAAAGGTGTGTCATAAAACAAAAGTAGGTCACTAGGTCAAGTATCTGGATCAAGGTGATACAATCATGTAAAACTATATTACATTTCATGTCTGGGCTGTAATTCTTTTGTCGTGTAAGGTAGATTAATGAAACTTTACGCACAGGTGCATCAAGACATAAGGGTGTGTCTGGAACCAAAAGTAGTTTGCTAGGTCAAGTATCTGGGTCACAGTGACATATTGTCGTAAAATCATTCCTTTACTGTTCAACTTAGGTTCATGAAACCTGACACATACTAATATCTAGACCTAAAGGTGTGCAATGTACCAAAAGTAGGTATCTGGCTCACAGTGGCATATCCTTGTAAAATTGTGTCTGGGCTGTTATTCCCTTACTATTAAACTTAGTTTCATGAAACTTGACACACACATATATCTTGACCTAACGGTGTGTCATGAAACAAAAGTAGGTCATAAGGTCAAGTATCTGGTCTACTTTATTTGTGTCCGGGCTATAACTCACTTGTCCTTAGATAAATGAAACTTATCACACAGGTGCATCTGAAGATAATGTTGTGTCATGTACCAAAAGTAGGTCATTAGGTTAAGTATCTGGGTCACAGTAACATATTCTTGTAAGATCATGTCTGGGCTATAATACCTTTACTCAGTGTCAGGAAACTTCACACACACATATCTTGACCTTAAGGTGTGTCATGAAACAAAAGTAGGTCACTAGGTCAAGTATCTGGGTCAAGGTGATACTATCATGTAAAACTAGATTACCTTTCATGCCCAGGCTGTAATTCTGCTGTTCTTTGACTTAGAATCATAAACTTTACACACCTGTGTATCTGGACATGAGTGTGTCATGCATAAAAGCAGATCATTAGGTCAGGTATCTGGTTCACGGAGATAACCTATTTTTATTGACTACAGTCATTCCAAAGTGAGACGTGTGATTAGCAAGGTTAAAAATGAGGTGAGGATGGCATGGATTCAGCAATCTCTGATTGCCTTTTAATTTTTTTTTTGGTACTTTTAAGGCATCCTAGCCCTACTCGAGGCAATATGGTAAATGTTTTAACATAAATGCCTCAGCTAATGTTTTGTCCATGATTATTATCAGCAGCACATGTTAACCTGTAATTTGCTTCACATTCTCTGCTATATCTGTCACAGGATTACTTCATTTGATAAACTTCAAACCTGAGAGTAATATTAAATCAAATAAAATTACTGAAACTTTTGGCATGGTATCCCTCTTGTACTTGAAACAGGCTATGTCAACAGTTTTCCTTAGTGTAAATGTGATGTAATTCTCCCAACCAGCACTGAGGAAAGCTGTTGACCTGTAGCATTATATCCTGGTGACTCTTATCTGCACTACTCATTCATGATATCCCAGTAGGTTTTATCTTCACTACTCATTCATGATATTCTGGTGGGTCTTATCTTCACTACTCATTCATGATATCATGGTGGATCTTGTCTACTCTACTCAAGTGTGATATATTTAATGAATGAGAAATTTAAAGAAAGATATTGAGGCAAACAACATTTGGCATCCAGTGTTTTGTGCAATTTTATGAGGAAAGGATCAATTTCATGTCTTTGTAAATTACACTAATGCATTGAAGAACCCTGGAGTATTAAATTGATAATTGTAGATATTCCCTTTGGAACAGTACAACTTTCCTGGTCTTATGGGTTGTTACAACCATAATTTTGATGGTGATGGTGATAGATGTATTGTGAAACCAAAAATTGGTGGAATAGTTGCAGCATCAGTACCATGCAATGTGCTTTGTGTGTTTTAAAGGACACTCCGAGCATGATCTGTTACGGTAAAGTTTTCCCTAATATGTTCCTAATAATTACGTTACAACCTCATAAATCTTTTCATATTTGCTACAAAATTCATGCAATAGACTCCATGTTGTTTTCCTGCTTGGTTGTTCTGAACATTGCATATCCATCCCACTTTATTTACCAGGATATAACATTTTACCTGGGCGCTACAAAGGCAAATAGTCTGTTATGGAAACTGAGGAAAGTGACATCCATAACAGGCCTACAACATTGCCAACAAAATATATCCAGTAAGTAAAGGCCTGGGGCTATGTGGGAGGGTATTTGAAAGCGAGATCACCAGCAGTACAGAGGCCTGAGATAAAAGACTCAGACATCTGAAAAATTGGTCAGATGACCTGACTTCTGAAAGCTCATTGGCCATTGATTCTCAATTGTTTTGGAATATTATACTAAAAGTTATGTTCTATATGTATGCCAGTGTTTACGTGTGACCTTAGTTGAGAGTGGTCCTATTACAGGGACAAGTAGTGTATCAATTCATGTCACTTAACTGTGTTTATTTTGCAGGAGGTGCAGGCCCAAGAATTGACCATGAAGGCAACATTGTGGCACACAGCATTCTGGGTAGTGTGGAAGACTTCAAACAACAAGCACTGCATGCTGGAGACCTGCCTGCTGTGAGTGGATTTCATCCCACAGCATACACATGCAAAACAAAAATGTGCCTTTCAGCAAAAGAAAAAGTTTGTCATGTACAGGTGTATCAGTTTAAAGCCCACTACACCTCTTTCAAAGAAAAAAAAAAAGAATTGTGATTTATATACCTATCCTCTAATATTTTTCTGCAAAATGTTGGGGGGAAAAGTCAAAATGGTTCATCTGTCCTCAATTTTGTTTTGAAAAGGCCTCATGGTAATCACAATTGATTTAATGCAGCAGTAATGCTAAGCCTGCCAAATGCAGATTATTAAAGTCAGGTAGGCTTGTCATTGGGTTACTTGTAAGTCAATTTACTGGTAGGCTACAAGTCACTTTAAGTTAATTGGACTGTGATCAATGGGGTCATGGTGAGTTCAAAAACACTCACTGTGAGACAGCATCAATTGATGGATAACTGCTCAATGGACTTCAATGTTTTTATGACAAAAATATCATAACAACCAATTTTCCTGGTACCATTCCAGATCCCCCTCAAAAAGATATATAAAAATAAAATAAAGAAAAAATAAGTAATTGAATTCAGCAGAAACAAGCGTTCCAATAAAATGCTTTATTCTATTTTGAATATCATTTCAAAGAGGGCCAGTTGGTAATATGTTGACATGATTGTTGTATATACGTGTACACACAGGAGCTGGCTCAGCCCCATGATGAGGAGATTCAGCCCAAGCAGCCCACTCTTAAGTACGAGAAGAAGAAAGTGGCTCATCCCAAACAAGAGTCGGTGGAAGAGAGTAATGCCTTGAAAAACTGGCAGAAGCGGATGCTGGAGAGAAAGAGACAACAGGGCTACATCTCCAGTAAGTCTCTGTAACTGCTTTTATAATTAACCCTTTGCCCCTTAGAAAGAGACAACAGGGCTACATCTCCAGTAAGTCTCTGTAACTGCTTTTATAATTAACCCTTTGCCCCTTAGAAAGAGACAACAGGGCTACATCTCCAGTAAGTCTCTGTAACTGCTTTTATAATTAACCTTTTGCCTCTTAGAAAGAGACAACAGGGCTACATCTCCAGTAAGTCTCTGTAACTGCTTTTATAATTAACCCTTTGCCCCTTAGAAAGAGACAACAGGGCTACATCTCCAGTAAGTCTCTGTAACTGCTTAAATAATTAACCCTTTGCCCCTTAGAAAGAGACAACAGGGCTACATCTCCAGCAAGTCTCTGTAACTGCTTTTATAATTAACCCTTTGCCCCTTAGAAAGAGACAACAGGGCTATATCTCCAGTAAGTCTCTGTAACTGCTTTTATAATTAACCAGTTGCCCCTTAAACTGACCGGAGGTGGTGGGAGGTAAAATGTTGTTTGTTATTAAGTTTAGTGTCAATGAAAGACAATTTGAATTAGCTTTGTAGGTGGGCCCTTTCATAATATCATTTCCCACATGTCAAGAGTTTTCTTTGGGGGAGGTTGGGCATTTTGCCCCAAGGGCAGCTGTTGATTCGTTTTTTATTCAATGGAGGAGGGTTACAAGAGTATACTGATGTATTTATTACTCCAAAGCATATGTCTTTGTGAATAAGTGCTCTTTCTCTCTCAGTCTCAATGCCCAAAATCATGTAGTACTGCCATATTAGAATGCTGTTTCATCATCTTTGTCAAGCTAAGTAGCATTACAAGTCCCATCCTTTTATTCCAGGTGCTCATATATTCTTCCTCATGACACATCACTTTGTTACATGTGTCAAAATCTATGTAAAAAGTAGTGTCTCCTTATGTCAAAATCATATTAGCTGCTGGTAACTGATAATGTGACTTCTTCGTGTTAGTTTTGTACCATGGATTAAAAGTTATTATTTAGCTATTATGTTAAATTACTAGTTAAAAGAAGTTGTTGGTATAACATAATGAGATATGTCAGTGCAAGAGCAAGATGCTTTGCTGTACATGTATACAAATAGAGGGCAACAAGTATGATACAAAATATTGAAGTTCAACTCTGTGCATTTGCTGACAGTGTGTTGAATGGTAAATTTTTACAACAGTTGTATCATTGAAGAAACACAAAGATTAATTGAAAGATCAAATGTATGGATTTTGAATTTATGTCAATTAAAGCAAGTCCAGAGGTTAGCCAAAGTGGTAAGTATGACGTACGTGTCCGGCATTGTTACGGGGTAGGAGATGCTTGGTTGGTTCTATTGTCACCAGCAAGGTGGTTAACACAGGGCTGTCTGTGTCGGTATGTCTCATGTCACACCTCACCCTTCCTTCCTTCCTTCCTTCCTTCCTTCCTTCCTTCCTTCCTTCCTTCCTTCCTTCCTTCCTTCCTTCCTTGCCTGTCTGCCATGTCCTCGCCCTATTGTCACTCTATTATCTTTCATTCTCACTCTTACTATCTATGTACTGCAATGGCCTCCAATATGGTCTGCCTGTTACTTCCACTTCCTGTAAAGTAAGAGTTGACATTGGGGTTGTCAGGTGCAGGTTATCTGTCCACAGGTTACCCTGGAAGAGCTTCAATGCAGCCAGTCACAGTAGGGAGCTTATAGTCTCTCTCTCTCTCTCTCTCTCTCTCTCTCTCTCTCTCTCTCTCTCTCTCTCTCTCTCTCTCTCTCTCTCTCTCTCTCTCTCTCTCTCTCTCTCTCTCTCTCTCTCTCTCTCTCTCTCTCTCTCTCTCTCTCTCTCTCTCTCTCTCTCTCTCTCTCTCTCTCTCTCTCTCTCTCTCTCTCTCTCTCTCTCTCTCTCTCTCTCTCTCTCTCTCTCTCTCTCTCATTTCATAAAACATTTCTTCAAGTCTGTTTCAGGCTTGCCAGTTTTCTACATATACAATTCTATGCTTTATGTATTTTAGTTTTTTGTCATTAAAATGATGGAAAGACACAATAGGAAAGGTGTAAACCATTGCATATCTCGGACCCTGGGTCAAATGCTTTGTTTCCCCTCTCCCTGGCAGGTATTGATATCTGTGAAATGTTCCAGTGATTCAGCATTAATTAGTTCAAGCCAGAGCTATCAGGAGCAATATTCAGGGTCTGAAGTACTCTGATGAGTCATCATTTTGAAAGCCACAAAGTACCTTTGGCATTGACCATGGAAGAATGGAATGGAGGTCTGACTGTATATACTTGCATACAATTGTTTACATTTATCCCATAATTATACATCATCTTTCAACACTCAGAATAGAAGTGCCACAAGCCTGGCATTTGGTACATAAAGTATGCAGTCAGTGTACAAAATATTGCAGAAAAAGGCATTTGGATAAAGTGGAAAAATGCCATTAAACAGTTCTGAAATAAAACTTTTTTAAAGTCTGATAAACTACCATGATGGTAGTTCAATGCTGTTGTACTTCCCAGTTGAGGGAAAAACGAAAGTTACCAAGAATTAGAGGATTTGGCTCTCCAACATTGCGAGAGAAAACAAGGGACAGGCAGGAAAGATAGATGTCTATGGGAGTACCATTGGTCATTAATTGATAGCATGTGGCTGTCTGTAGGCCAGAGCTGATTGCAAATCCACAAAACACACCTTTCTAACACTCTCAAATATAGAAGCCAACAAAATGATGTGAAAGTAAAATCCTGTTTTATCTCATTTCTACAGACTTTATCATCTGTTTTCATTGTCTCAATGTCCATTGCTTTTAATTCTGAAACAAGATTTTGCATGCATCCAGCATGTAGTGACATCAGCATGGCAGCATGGAATGTACAGGGCTGTTTTGATGGAGTTCATTTGACATGGCTGTTGTTTTTGTATGTATTTAACAGCATGTTTGTCTGTCTGGATGTGATATTTTTTCAATATCTTGCTTATTAATTCCATTCTGTGATCAAAACATAAGGATAAGGCTGACTGGTACTCTTTGTTTGACAGAGCTGCTCCAGAAACCACCAGAGACACTGGTTATGAACCAGGCAGACAACTACCGCAAGACACAGGAGCAGCGTTACCTCATTGATAGGACCATACCCACCATGGACTATGGCAAGGGCTGTAAGTAGGCCATTTTACTGTATATCTAATAAAACACACTTGTGAATGCTTCATATGAATTGCTCAATTACAAACATATACATAGCATGTCTTTCAGAGTGGTGTGTGAAATGTTACTGTTCTACTTTTACTCTGGACAATAAGTCCCATCAGTGTCAACACTGTGATATGGCAAAGTTGTAAGTTGTTGTTGTCAAATGTGCTCAGTGTTACAGTTCTTCTACACATATATGTACAGTAAACCAATGAACACCTCTGGCAATGTACCACAGACCAACTTTGTGTTGTCTGTACTTGTTGGTAGTGACTGGTGCTGGTGGTGTCTGGTTTGGCAATCTCATGTATGTAAAGTTGTAAAGAGCATGGAAAGAGCCAGGTTAAGCAATTCTGTGCATATGCTTACAGATCGCATCGGCAGTGAGTTCTGGAAACAGCGGGAGAGAATTGGCAATGACTTGACTGGCATTCAGTAAGTACTGTTCATGCAAGAAACTGCTTGCTGTCAACTTTGATCCAAAGACATTTATAATTTCTGTTCATGCATTTGAATCATAACAAAGTAGAAAGTTCAATCATCTTTTGTTAATTGATCAGATTATGCATGGATACAGTTAGCTTTCAGATATTGAGAGATTGTATGCTAACTTTTCTTGTCTTATTTGCAGCATGACCTTGAGCCAGACTGAGCGAGGTTATCCTCCCCCCATACAACATGTGGGTGTGCCTGAGACCATCCTGCAGGAAAAAGGTCAGACATGACCCTTTAGACATGTTTTCTTTTCATATGGACAAAGTAAAGCATGAAGTCCATCACATTGTATATCATAGTTTGGGTGTACAGCTACACTGTGACTAGATTATATCTGGGCAAAAAGACACAAATACAATAGATATCACAGTAACAACCTTAGCTTCCATTACATTACATACTGTTTGTTATAGCACATCTGTACAGTTTGTCTTCACTTCACCTGTGTGTCTTACTGGATGATGCCCTCTTCCTATTTCTTGACCCTTTTCTATGGCAGCTAGAGTATCACTGTGGAAGACCATAAAAAAATATGGACTTAAGACGTGCCAAGTAAAAGCACTGACTGTAGACCATGCAGCCATGGTAGTTATTAATGTTACAATTATTTCAATTAATTAATAATTACAAAGCAATGCCATGTTAGCTCAGTTAGCTCATCTAAAGACAGTTAATAAATCAGTACTAACCATTTACTTCCTGCATAACTAAAAACACATCTAAATGATGATGTTCTAACATTTTTATCAACTTGCACATCCAAAATTCCTGCAATTTAACAGATTCACGGTAGAGCTAAAAAAATAACCAGATGCATTGTTGGCAGATGAATAGCAACTGTGGAACAGTCATGTAAAAACACTGACAGAAAACAAGCTATGTAAAATCATTGACTATACACCAGCCAGTAAAAACACTGATTGTAGATGAGCCATGTAAAAATACTGTAAAGACATGGACTGTAGACAAGCCATGAAAAAACAGCTGTGGATCAAGCATGTAAAAACACAGACTGTAAACCAGCCATGTCGAAACACTGACGGTAGACCAGCCTTGTAGAAATACTGACTGTAAACCAGCCATGTAGAAACACTGACTGTAAACCAGCCATGTCGAAACACTGACTGTAGACCAGCCATGTCGAAACACTGACTGTAGACCAGCCATGTAGAAATACTGACTGTAAACCAGCCATGTAGAAACACTGACTGTAAACCAGCCATGTCGAAACACTGACTGTAGACCAGCCATGTCGAAACACTGACTGTAGACCAGCCATGTAGAAACACTGACTGTAGACCAGCCATGTCGAAACACTGACTGTAGACCAGCCATGTAAAAACACAGACTGTAAACCAGCCATGTCGAAACACTGACTGCAGACCAGCCTTGTAGAAATACTGACTGTAAACCAGCCATGTAGAAACACTGACTGTAAACCAGCCATGTCGAAACACTGACTGTAGACCAGCCATGTCGAAACACTGACTGTAGACCAGCCATGTAGAAACACTGACTGTAGACCAGCCATGTTGAAACACTGACTGTAAACCAGCCATGTCGAAACACTGACTGTAAACCAGCCATTTAGAAGCACTGGCCATAGACCAGCCATGTCAAAATGCTGACTGCAGACCAGGCATGTAAAAACACTGGCTGTAGATGAGCCATGTAAAAACATTGACCACAGACGAGCCATGTAATAACATTGACTTTGGATCAGGCATGTAATAACACTGACTATAGACCAGCCGTGTAGAAACACTGGCTGTAGACTATAGCCATGTGAAAACACTAACTGTAAACCAGTCATGTGGAAACATGGACTGCAGACCAGGTATGTAAAAACACTGGCTGTAGAATAGCCATGTAAACACACTGACTGTAGACAAGCCATGATAAACATGTGAAACCAACCAGGTAACGATACTAACTGTAGACCAGCCATGTAAATTCATTGGCTGCAGCTCAGCCATGTAGAAACACTGATTGCACACCAGGCATGTAAAACACTGACGTAAACCAGCCATGTGGGTGCTTGAACAAAAACTCTTATTATGAGCAATTTTGAATGTGTAGTTTTCAAATAATTCAAAGTTACTATGTTGGGAAATCTCACAATTGAATGAAAGGAATTAAGTTTGTTGTGCAGATACACATTGTTCAGGTGTAGATATTTCTGTTCATCTATATACATACAGGTAGTAGGAATGTTGGGTAAATAGCATGAAGATAGACTTCCACTACACATACTCATGTTGATTGACAGGTACATACTGGGAGAAACCTCGCAGTCCATTTCACAAGCCCTGGCATAAGACACCATTTCTACAGGACAGAAGCAACCAGCTGCAAGAAGTGATGAAAGAACTGGACCCACATCAGCCAGTGAGTACAGGGACACCTGGTGGCCATCCATTTTACTAACGCACAACAGCAATGTTTTTGTTTTGCATTTGTATTATTGTTCTAGCATAAAAGTAAGTGTAAATATTATCTGTTTAATATGTACCTCAAATTTTGATTATGGTTTATTTTCTGCACTTACATTTAGCTTATTTGATGAGTAATATCAGATGGAATTTGATAAAAACAAGCAAATGTATGCCGACTATTAATTGAGGACTTGAGAATTAGCTCAAAGGCAAATGTCATAATTTAACCAGTTGAATAGATGTTGAATCACACAGCAAATCATAACTGACTTTTACTTTCATGTATGCAGGATATGCTCAACTTACAAATTGTGGGCAGCTCCAAGAACTGGGATGATGGGATGGCTGTGGCAGAACAGGAGAAGATGGGAGAAGAGTTAGCCCAGGGCGAGGAAGAGGAGGAGGAAATGTCGGACGATGAAAACATGTCAGTACTTCTGCAGTCATGCGAGTGAAAAACTACCCACACCCAAAACAAAATTCGCACTCGCAGTTGAGAGAGATATGTGGAATGTTGTCTGTGAAGGCTTTCAAATGGGGGTATTTTGTCAGGTTAATTTGGTCAAGTTGTACCGTGGGTGTGCATTGCCTTGTACATAATGAAGTTAAGAAGGCACTAGAGATGACCGTGGGCTGGCAGACACCCTTGCCCTGACAGTGGGATGGGTGTGTGTATAAAGAACTCCTGAAACAGAGTTAAACAGTGCTGTCCTTAAATGTTTCTTTTGGTTGTACATTTACCAGTACATTTGTTCAGACCATCAAAATACTTTTACACTTGACAAGAGGGATCAATAGAAGGCAGAGCCCTGTTTCCTCATTGTCTTCAGAAACTATGTTTAAACCAAAACAGGTTTTGGTTGCCTTTGTCAATACACATAATGTACCTGTTCAGGGCACAATGTGAATGAACAAGGTGTTCTCTATATATTTTTTTACTCATAATGACGAGAATTTTCCAGAACTTAATAGTATATAGATGTAGCTGTTAGTGTACAGAAGTTGATTTCAAATTGATAACATTCTTGGTATCTCTGCCAGGGACCCACTGAAGGATCACCCTGATGTCCACCCAGCACCCATCTTTGGCCCTTCCATCCAGTTTGCTGGCCAGCCTGCCAGATGGACAGGTGATAACTATAGTTTCAAAGGTCAAGTTGGAATTGAGGCTCGTGTGACCTTTGAGGCCTTTTCTGGGCAGAGGAAGACATCATTCTTGGAGATCACCAATGATGGAACCACATCCATCTACTATGACTGGAAGGTGGGTAGTCAGGACAAATAATGATCACTGGTGTTAACTCTGATAATGCCATATATATATATATATATATATATATGTGTGTGTGTGTGTGTGTGTGGTATTCCCTCGCCCCTTGTCATGTTTGCATTGAATTATAATTTTTATATTTCACAAAATTTGTTTTGTGTTAAAACACACACACATGCAGGCATATCCCATACTGTGCTGTGCATAGTGCAGTAAGCAAGAAAAAGGATTAGTTGCAAACATGAGCTAATTAAGTGATTTATTCTGAAGACTATATGTGTAATATTGAATTCATTCACCTGTGACCATTGGCCACTTGATTATACATCCAATATTGCAGCTGTGCCATTGAATTACCCATACATACACACACATCCATCCATCCATCCATCCATCCATCCAACCATCCATCCATCCATCCATCCATCCATCCATACATACATACATACATACATACATACATACATACATACATACATACATACATTGTGACACAACCAAAGTTAGATTATCTGCTGAATTTTAATATTAATCACCCTGTGTGACATCTCAATAACACCGAAGTAACCTTTATTGACATACCCTATTTCACAATGGGTAATTACCATAATTTTCAACAAATTTAGAAAGGTGATGGAACCTTAAGATGCAAGTGAAGCACACATTAAGCCAGCTTTTGATGTATTGATTGTAACAAGAGGTAATGGGTACATTACAGTTTTGTTATTAAAGGTGATTGTTATATGTGACCACCTGTGTATATTCTGTCCCCAGTGTACAGTGGCAAAGAAACATATCATGTCTCTTAAATGTGTTCTTTTTGGCTGTAGTGTCACTGGAGTGTTTGTCATGTGATGCTGACTAAGTTACATATGCTATAGTCACAAGAGTCATTTCATATATGCTCTGCCTGGCACCCAATTGTTTTTTTTTTCTTCATGTTTGTTTGTTTGTTTGTTTGGGGTTTTTGTTGTGTTTTGGGTGTTTGTTTTGTTTTGTTTCTGTTTTTTCTTCTTTTTTCATTGTTTTTTGTTTTGTTTTGTTTTTTTGGTGTTTTTTTTTTTTTTCAAATAAAACATGTTTAAAAACTAAATGTGCTAATATTTGCCGTTTACCATTCTGCTTCTTGCTCAGATCATGTTTTAACACAGCAGTAATTATAAACTTCATATGTTCCAGAAAATGCCAAAGTCCAACCCATTTGATATGGTGACAGCCAAAGTACAGAGGTTTTACTTCAACACTAGTGGTGGTGAGTGGCTGTTTTGCATCATAGATTGTTGTTGCATTTTTGAAAGTTTTGGTACTGGACTTATGAGAATTAAAATCTGATGTATTTCAGAAAGATAGGCATAAACCATGTAGTTACATATATGTTTGTTATATTTTGGAAGAGTGAATGTCAGTGTGCAGCATTGTAGATTGTCATTGCATTTTTCTATGTTTTATTACTAGAGTGAATTAAGATCTGAATTTTGAAAATGAAGATAGGCCCTGTAGTCGAATGTGTGTTTGTTTTGTTTGAGAAAAAAATGCACATGATTTGAATAAGAATGATAAAAAATGATGGACACCAGGAGAAACTGAGACGTCACCATTGTGTAACTGCTGCAGTAAGTTGTCAATATTATGTGCTGAAGTGGTGTCATGTTTTGTTATTAACATATCTATTTACCCAGTTCTCTGCAGCTGCAATTAGGTATATTTTTAACAATATAGAAATGCAGTGCAGTGACGTAAATTGGGTTGAAAGGTTAAAATTTGAAACAATTAAGATGGAAAAGTGGAAATTAGGTTTTCCTGCTAATTTATGTATGATATAATCAACAGAATATATAGGAGGATAAACAGGTTTGAATCTTGAATAAAATTGCCCTATGGTCATGAATTAGTGTTTATAAGATGTAATGATATGTGTCTTTTACTTGGTATATAGGAGTGATTCTGCCAGGGGACACTATGAAGTTCCCATTTGTCTTTAAGTCACCAAATGCTGGAGTATTCACTGAGCAATGGCAGCTTGAGACAAGACCTGTAGTGTGTGGTGGCGCCGCCCTGGTGGTGACTCTCCGAGGAGTGGCATTGCAGGAGGACAAGTTCAAGAAACAACGCACAGAACTTGAGGTAAAAAAGACACTTCTATAACAGTTTGAGGCCCTTGACAGGTCATTTTTGTACATTTATTTCAATAAAAATAATGATTTTGGTACATGATACATATATCAGTGATGAAGATTATGACAAATGTATATGACCAGCAATAATAAAATGCATATGTGTCTACTTTTATGTTGCCTTGTGAACACTTATAGGTCCTTGACAATTAATGATGTATGCATCCGAGGTCGTTTATCCAAAGGCAAACAAGATCAGAAAGGCAGCTAATCAAGAACTTTTGTGTTTTGTGGTTTGCAATTTTATACTTAAAAATGTAAAAACTACAATAAAAATGTTAAAATCTGTGGTTAGATGCTCTACAAGTTTACACTTTTTTTTCAACAAACTGATACTGAGATATGTGGTCAGGTAATTATTTGCTTGTTTTCTACCTAGATGTTTCAGCTGAATGATTGATTTATGACTATATATTCATTATAGCAAGTGTATTATACTTACAGTCCTCTGTTTGGGATACATCTATCTTGATATGTTTGTCATGGACTGTTTTGTGTAATTTATGTGGGAGAGGGGTCCAAATTAAATAATTGTGATACATTAAACAGATGCTAAACACAGTTTAAAACGCTGGGTCTTTCTTACATTGTACATGTGTGTGTATTGCAGCAAGAGCTGGCTCAGAAGCAGGCAGAGCAGGTTGTACGACAGGTCCTACTGGACATCCTGGAGGGTATCCGCACCCCAGAGAGACCCAAATCACCCATTGATGCCTACATTACAGAGGAAGAACTATTCAAAAGGAAGAACCCAGGGGTAAGAGCTGGAGCTAATAACCTGTGTGCACTGAACCCAGGGGTATGAGCTGAAGCTGACAATCTGTATGCACTGAATCCATGGGTATGAGCGGGAGCTAATAATCCGTATCCAGTGAACCCAGGGGTATGAGCTGGAGCTAATAGTCTGTATGCACTGAACCCATGGGTAAGAGCTGGAGCTAATCTGTATGCACTGAACCCATGGGTAAGAGCTGGAGCTAATCTGTATGCACTGACAGGGGGAGGGGTAGAGGGTAAGAGCTGGAGGTGATAATCTATATTCACTGAACCTGGGGGTAAGAGATGCAGCTAATGATCTGTATGTACTGGCTGGAAAGAGCTGGAGGTTTTAATTTGTATGCACTGAACCCAGGTGGTGAGAGATGCAGCTAATAATCTGTATGCACTGACCAGGGGAGGGGATAAGAGCTGGAGCTAATAATCTGTATGCACTGAACCTGGGGGGTAAGGGGTGCAGCTAATGATCTGTATGCACTGACTTCTACCAAAAAGTGGAAGAGTTTTTGTCCTGCAGCCTGTGTGGTGGAGCAGTGCAGCATGGAAAGTTCAAAGTAGTTTTTATCTGATAAATATTTGAGTGACAAATGACTGTGGTGAGCCACCTGGGCTATAAATAGCATATTTTTTTTTTTTTCACTGGAAGGAGGGGTCAACCACAGGATAAACTTGAGTGTCAATTGATGTGGTTAATTTAGAAATTTTGTTGCTTTTATGCAACAGTAATCCTGTCCACAAACACCAATGCAATAATTACTTAATAAATTGTAGATTTTTTTATTTGTCTAAACCCATCACTGTTTAATCATAAATTTTAGTGTGGGACAATTTAAAAAAACAAAAAAATCTCCCTACCAAGGAGGTCCATTTCAGAACATTTGACTTATGCTTGTCTAATTTTTGTGTTTCATTTGTGTAGAAGTTGAGTCCAACTGAGACTCAATTTTGGGAAAAAAAACTTTAAAATTTATGTTTTAGAGTCAAATGTGGAAATGACATGCTCTGAAGTATAAATGATTCTGCAGTAGATTCGGGTCATGTGGGTAATATTAGTGATATACACCCAGCTTCAACCTATGGCCATTTGTCAGTCTGCCTGTATAGTGTGGAGGTTTAAGCCAAAGTGTGTGGTTGACATAAACATGTTTGTATGTAATGCTCAGATACGCCTGCAAGACACATGGTGCTGTGGATGATAAACACTTTGAATTGACCTGCTGCTCCTACCTCTACAAGTAAATGGCAATAAAAGTTTAATGTGAGACCCTTTCTGCTCCATCTTCAGATGCATTTCAACAATGAGATGGTACGGGAGTTGTGTGAACTGTACCAGCGCATATGTCCCGAGGAGGAGAGGGAGGGGCGAGTGTGGGACCTCTCTCTCCAGACCATGAAGCAGGTGAGGCCATTGTCTATTTCTATGTGCACTTCATGGTGAAGGTTTAAAGGGTGTCTGTCCGTTCATCCAGATTTCATTTCTGGATGATAATTTTTGAAACATTTATCCAGTTTGCCTCAAATATTGTCACAATGTTTATCTAGTTAGGACATTGCAGCCTGGAATTCATTACGAGTAACCCTGACATCAAGGTCAAAGTTGCACATCCATTTGAACAAAATTGGTTTCTGTGTGATAACCCAAGAATACTTTGATGAAAGGTCAAACTTACTAATAATGTGGACTCATTTAGTACTTTGCTAGAGATTGCAATTGGATGTCCTTGACCTGGAGGTAAAGGTCACACAGCTATCAAAATTTGATGGTTGTGGCTCTGTTGACCCAGTTATTGATCTAGTTTTTGGTGGTGATGGAAGTGCTGGATGGGGGTTGAGAGCCTGTCAGTATTTGCTTAGTGATGCTAATTTATACACTTTTGTGATTACAGTAGGTCCTGCTTCAAGAGACTACTCTTGGTGTAGGCCTTAAAGTGGTCACAAAAAGCAGGTAGTCTCACATTGAAGGTAAATTAATATGGAAAGATCAATTTAAGGATGTGATGAATGTGGTCACATGAGGCGGGCGGTCTGACAATGGAGTGGTCTCTCAAAAGAGTGACCGCTATACATCTAATACAATAGCTAGGGAGAAATGGAATTATCTTTGTATGTGTATATTTGTCATGTACATGTTCTTTGCAACATTATGACTGGTTGACACTTACAATGTTACACATTGTCAGTTTATACACACATCTGAGTTATTCCCTGGTTTTGCATGATTTTTTTCCGTGAAGTCATTCACAAGATCACAAAGTATTGGGATAATGGTCAATGAAGAGAAATGTTAAGTCTTATGTGAGTAGTTAATTGTGTGGACCATGTAGTGCAAGTTTTGCGGAGTATATAAAGATAAGCTTTTTTTGCATGCAATTGCAATCGAGTGTTTATTTAAATGTGATAGTCAATTGCCATGTAGAAGCAGGCACTTTAATTTGTGTAAAAAAGTTTTATCTGTGTAGAAGTTTCAGGTGTTGTGCAATTGCCGTGTAGAAAGCAGGCACTTTAATTTGTGGAAAAAAGTTTTATCTGCGTAGAAGTTTCAGATGTTGTGCATCCTAATACCTGTACATTGATATTTCAAGTGTGTTAGAAGTTACAAAAATAGTAGGGTTTTACATGAACTGATGGTATTTACAAATTTGTATCTGTTCTAAATCTCCATGCCCAGGTCTGGATGAGTGATTTTTTTACAAAGCTCCACTCTTATCATCAATTTTTTTGCATGACTGATGTCTGTGAACTGAAGCATGTCTCAGTAATCTGATATTAGTATATCAGATGATGGAAAACCTGTAATTTATATAGTATGAGTCTCTGATTATGGTAACATATGATAGATTTCAATGCATATTTAGATATAACACAAATAAACACAAAATGATATTAATCATGTTGTCGGACATTTAATCACCATACCACAATATGAGTGTTTAGTGTTTTCCCAAGGGAATTACAAACTTGTATTTAAAAATAATGGCCAAACAAAAAAGTTGGAATAGAAATTTAACACCACATAAATGGGAGGATAAGAAGAGGCTGTCAGTGGAGACCTGAGTAGTACACAAAGAAATACATGTTGGCAACTGAGTACAGGAGGCAATGCTGACTGGCCATGAAAGGGTACAGTACAGTGTTGTAAGTGTGGTCATATAGTCCTGGCCACAGACACTGTCACTCTCCATCAACCATAGGGCTAGTGTTAAACATCAGTAAATGTTGAATAGTACATGTACAGTGCAGGTTCGAACACACGCATCAAATGAAATTATACTTTAAACAAATCTTTCTTCCAAGAGATGTCCTGCAAATGTTACTGAGAAATGAGCCAGACTTGAGCCTGTCAATTCAATGCAGGCAGAATGGAGTCTCACACTTTGTTTCATTGATTTTTCATGTAATGCAAATATTGAAACTTGGGGTAAAATTCTAAAACAATAAAACAGAGTCTTCTTTGTGGGCAAAGCTTGAATAATATCACTCATTTAAAGCCATGCTTTTTTTTTATATATAAAACTTAGAACTTCTCAAGCCTGAAAAGGAAAGAAAACATCAGCCTGTTTTATCTGAGAGTATGTAGACAGGGATGCAGGCTTCATATGTGTTTCATATTGATGCCACAGGTTTGTCAGATCAGTTATTAGTAGACAAATGAAGCCCTGTAAATTGACAGGGCCACCCACAGGGACTCCAGTCGTATGTTGGACATGTATATATTACTGCCAGTAACATATACACCACCTCCCTACATGTATGTGTTAAACAGCACATGTGCCTTGCTGTACATTCACCTTTCACCTTTGATAGACTTTTTTCTTGAATTGTTCTAAAAATTGTCCATTGATAATAATTTTGCCCATTGATTAACAATAAGACCTCAGTAGAATGAAACCTTCTGTTCACTGCAAATGTATTTTATATCTAAATATGTCAGATAAATGAGTCAAATAACAAAGGAATTTGATTTTAAGTCCTTTGAAACCTGTGTCATTAAGTGAAAATGTTGAATAATCAAGTACTGTTCTAATGAGGTTTCACTGCGTAAGGAAAGTGAGTTTGTGATGACATATTTAAATACGACTTCATGCAGATTAAGGGAGAGCAAGCTCAAAAAAATTATTGAAGAGTGTGTGCAACAGTATTAGCTGAAAGTAAAACAGTAGTCTTCCACTATAATGGACTTTGCTCTTAGAATATCGGACTTGATAGTGTTCAAACAGTACATGGGCTCACAGATTTAGGTTTGTTAAGTCTCTCTTTGTAATAAATAATATATTCTCTATCCACTACATGTGGTATCTCTCTGAGATAGTAGATCGTGGCTCCCAGTGCAAAGACTGGCCCATTAAGTTCTGGCAGAAGGTTGCCAAGGCAGACCAGAAGTCAGAACAGAGAAGAAAGAAGAAACTGGCCTTTTGTCAGACTATGCCCTTGTTGTCATTTTCACACCTAGTCTCTGACCAGTGCCAGTAGGCCTATGCCCAGGCTCTCTGGTCTGCCTACCTTGTCATCATCAGTGCCAGTAGGCCTATGCCCAGGCTCTCTGGTCTGCCTACCTTGTCATCATCAGTGAGTAGGCCTATGCCCAGGCTCTCTGGTCTGCCTATCTTGTCATCATCAGTGCCAGTAGGCCTATGCCCAGGCTCTCTGGTCTGCCTACCTTGTCATCATCAGTGCCAGTAGGGTTATGCCCAGGCTCTCTGGTCTGCCTACCTTGTCATCGTCAGTGCCAGTAGGCCTATGCCCAGGCTCTCTGGTCTGCCTACCTTGTCATCATCAGTGCTGTAACTACTTTAACAACAGTCAATGCAAGGAGCCAGATCCATATCTCATATATATCCATCCAGCTCTACGGCTCTGGCCAGGCCTCTGGCTACAGTGTCTGTGGGTCACGGTATGGATGTGACCACATTACAGGAGTTCATTGTGGATGTGATCAACTGGCAGGTACTTGTGTTGTTTTCCCAGTTACAGCCATGCAGGATAGTTCACAGGCTCCGATGTTACAGAATATTGTCCCCACTGAGTATTGGTTCCCCTCGGAACAAATATTCATTCCACTGGGGAAAAAATTTTCAGGAATATGTACTCCCTTTATGAATATTAATTCCCTTACCATGCACTTTGTATTATCAGTTAAGTTTATCCTAGGTGCATATGGTATTCACACTTGGGGATATTTAATACACATTTACCATAATCAGGCTATGCTTAGCTGAACTATCAAAGCTCAATGGAAGAAGAGATTGAACTTAAACTAGGCAAAAACTAAGCTTACCTAAACTGAGGTAAATTTCGTAAGCTAGAAAAATTTAAAATAAACATAAATAAGATTAAATGAATACTGGCAAACACAATAAGTCAATGTTCACACACAACATTACTAAGTTTGTGGGTGGAAACAAATATTTACAGAACATTAGTTCCCCATACTGGGGGGGGGGGGGGGGGGCAAATATTCATGGGTGTGAATGAATATTCATTCCCCTTAGGGGAAGATTCACCAAATATCTATTCCTCTTGGAACAAATATTCCTTTACACAAGCCCAGCCTTTGCAGCCCCCTGGCTCTCCCTGCCACAGGGGGACTAGCTAGGCTTCATAATCAGCACCTTTCTTGCTTTCCTCCAAGGAGGACGTGGCCAGGGAGAAAGTAGGGAGGAGAGAGTACTGGCCAGCAAGCACACAAAGAGTCCTTAAGGAGTAGGGGAGGCCACATTGCTGGTCTTTAGACTCCTAGTCTTACACCCCACCTTTACTGGTTGGACTGTCATCACAGGGTTCCACCAGTCCCCTGGCCACTGAGCACATACCCTGCAGACCAAGAAGCCTACTACTGGACCAGTCCCCACCTCACCCAGTTCATAGTGCAAGGGCTTCTCCAGCTGTACCTATCCTATGCTCACTGGTGCCATCTTCACTGCCCTGGCAGCATTCTCCAACATCTTCACCACCTCACTGGTGGCAACTGGCCATAGATGATCTGAGAAACCGACTGTAGGGCAAGGTTACATGCTGAGTGGTCTGGTTTCCGTGACCGGCCAAGGACAGCCTACCTCAGCCAGACCTTCCCTGGTCCCTGTCTCCGATGTTACCAGCCAGGACGTGTTGCATTATGCTCACGCCAAGGATTCCCTCGGCGAATGGGACTGAAAGACTGTTAAGCTGACATGAAGCGGAGTTCCAGTGGAGCTGGACTCCTAGGCGCCTACCCTACTACTTGCAGACACATGCGTTAATCAGCCATTTCTGGGGTCTGCCTCCAGCAGATCAGAAGCCCCAAGCTACCTCACACAGTCACCACCCACGATATAGATCTTGTTGTGGACCACTTCCAGAGCCAGGGCCTAGTGCTTGGGATTGCTGAAGAAGCTGTATCCCTTGGCTCTGAAGCCCATGTTACAGATGACCGAGGAACAACACCAGCTAGTGATCCCCTTTTCCACACATGTTGGGAGCAGATGGAGGTGATGTCAGTGCAGTTAGACTCCTCAACAGCTTGATGTTGACTCAACTTCAACCTGTCAGAGCTGCTCTCCAAGCCTAGAACCTTGCCCAGAGTGTACAGGGTGCTGGGCTCCACTTGGCACATAAAGCCTCGCCAGGCACAGAAGGGGTTCAGCACCCAGTGCCCTGGAAGAAAGTTTCACCTGGTGTTTATCTACGGCAAAGGATCTGCAAATGGATCATTACAGACATTAGGACTGTACTGCTGGTACTCTCAGCAATGGACATGGAGGCACTGATGCAAGACCAGCTACCGTGCTGACTCGCTGACTGTTTGGACACAGACCCAGACGTACTCAAGGTTCTCAAACTCCTGGGCCAGATTGAGCAGACCGGGGCTCTATTCCTTCAGCATGCCCTGCAAAATTTGGTGTGCATGGAGGTCAATTATTAACTGATACAGTGATAGGCATGTTGGCAGTGAACCAATACCCAAGCTAGTGGCTTTACCTGTCCCCCATCGACCAGTTTGCTGCTGTTCAATCTGTAGGTCCTGAAGTCGCTCATCCAGGATAACTGTCAAGAGCCACACCTCAAGCTACAGCCTTTCTCCAGTGACACTTCCGGGAAAATTTCCAAGGAGGAAGGTGAGTGGAGGCGTTGGCCGTAGACCTTTTTGTGGATGAGAGAGGAGGTTCCAGAGTGATGGAGGAAGGGCCAACGAAGCACATGGAGGCCACAGAGGTAAAGACAGGAACAGAGTGGGGACAACAGCCATGGCCCCACAGCCAGCCAACTGGCCTCACAGCCAGCCAACTGGCACCCAATTATTATGAGTTTGGCAGTTTTCCAAGTTTACTGTTTTTCTTCAATAACTCAAAAAGTTATTACTCAATTTGAATAAACAGCCCATGTATGAATAGCTGGATGCAAGGTGCATATTTTGTATGTTTTAATCCAAGGTGAAGGTGAAGGTCACATGGTCACTTGGAATTTAGAGGTCAAAATGTGAAAATCTTATGAATGAACTGCCATCTGTATTTTGTAATGGATCATTATGAAACTTGGTGGGATTGTGAAGAAGGCCAAAATCTGGATTGATGGAGATACTTGTGGTACCACTTACAGCATGACAGAAATTATGAGCCAAAATGTGTTGAAGAAGATAAAATTCAATTGCTCAAAAAAGAATATAGCTAGACATTCCAAATTGATAGATTATTTACATTGTGTCCAACACTATTATATTGTGGAATATGGTTGACTGTGACTTAAGTTTTATAGATCACCGGGCTTATAAAGTTGAGAGAAATGATTTGGTGATGGTAGGCGGTAGCTTGGACATCAATGCAGAAGAGAATCTAACCTCCAGATCAATATTTCAGGTTAACTTTGTGTTCCCAATCAAAAAATAAATGCAACAGTTCACCCAAGTTACTCTTGTTTTGCTCTGAGTCTTTAGATTATTGTAATGCATTACAAGTCAGCACAGCACTATGCCCATTGGGCCTCTTGTTGTTAAAAAATGTGAAAAAAAAAGATGCAACTAATTAAAAGTTATCAAGATCCCAATCATCTATGCTGGCCTATCTGTTTTTTGTTTTTGTTTTTGTTTTTGTTTTTTTCTATTTTTTTCCTCTGGTTTGTACTTTGTGCCATATCATTGATAGCCATGCTTTGTGAGCTAATATTACATACAGATACAGATGCAGATGCCAGGTATATTGATGTCATGTTTCTATGTCAAACAACACACTTGTCCTTTTTCAGTGCTGTCCAGCTGAAATCTCTGTAGCAAAATTTTCTTTACTTGTAGCATTTTTTCCACTTCTTTATGTAAGAGCAAGGGCCTCGGGCTGTGCCCAGGTAACAAATCAAACTGAGGTCAAAGGAGGTAATGTGTAAAAGGGGAAAAGAGCATCCATTTTAAACATGTTTCAACAAGTGTCCAGGTTACACGAGGCCTAACAAAAATAAATGTGTGGTTCCTGTAACCCAACCCGCTCGGACTCTACTCAAAAGGCCCGACCTTAAATACATTTTATGAAACATAAATAAAAAAAAATAAATAAAATAAAATAAAATCAAGTTTCAAGCCACCCCTTCCCAAATAAAAATTGATATGTTGTGTGCCATTATTTTGCAGTAAAGTCAACTCAAACACAGAATTTTATTTCAACTTGTTTGGAGGGTTAAATTAGCTTGGGTCAGGCAAACAGCATAGCTGCATAGCCCCGGTTGAAACATTTTATCAAGAAAGTGGTCATCTTGTACCACTATTTTGCAGTAAAGTCAACTCAAACACAGCATTTTATTTCAACTTGTTTGGAGGATTAACTTGGGCTGGGGAAACAGCATAGCTGCATAGCCATGGTTGCTCAGTGAAATAGCTTAGCCCCTGTTGTTCGGTGATCATTATTGTAATATTTGCTAAGTTCCAAGAGTCCGTTTACTGAGTTACAAGGGCAAACGGTCATTAAAGTACTTTTAAAACATGACTTACTATCTTAGCTTTAATCTGCCTGCCTGGTTGTGTCTGAAGCAGTTATCATCGTTAGTTACAAACCCAAATGTGACACTTTAACTTAAGCCAGCAAATCATGAGCACCATTTTGAATGTGGCGCAATGCATTGCGGGACAGTTGCACAGAAATACATTTGATTTGGATGTCAAAGTGAATCGCAGCCACAGCATACATCATATCATTATTGATGCTCTGAAATATTTGCAAAACACATACTTTTGGTTTCCTATATTATAAACCCCCCAAGGTCATCCCAATACTATCCTCATTAAAAAAAAAAACATTGGGTGCAGAGTCCACAATTTTCAAAATGGCAGCCAAGTCCGTGGATTAGTCCCAGTTGGATAGTTTTAAGAGGTAGTATCCAAAATATGTGTGTTTAGTCTTAACGGAAGGTTAATTTGTCGAATGAATATAATGTAAAATATACAATGGGACTTTTCCAGTGTGATCATTACCTAAAAATGTTAATACTATGCCTTGAAGTTACCAGTTGTTGGTGGCAGTGGACCCCAGAATAGGAATATTGTATCAGATTCTGAATTAGCCCCCAGGCTATGAATTAAGTAGCTGCACTGGACACAGGAGCCAAGAGCCCCCACTGAGTCAAAGTTATGGCTCAGTGGAGAAGGTTGCCCCAATAGTAGATACAGGTCCAAAAGTACCTGCAGGTTGGTCAACATTTTTCAGAAAATCTGTTGCAACTTTGAAGAGTTTTGTAGCAAAATTTGCTACAATGCTCCAGTTGGACAACCCTGTTTTAAAGAAATCCTACATGTACTTGAATGAATAACCAGTGACCCAAATCTTGTTACTTTTTTACAAGCACAGAAGCAATATCTAAACTTGAAACTGAAATGCTAGTTTTCGTGATGTTTGTCAGATATGCTTCGAATAAGATTAACAAAAACTGGTATACTAATGTTTAGTGCTTTGAAGGTAAACTGATTTGTTACAATGTATTGCAAGAGGTTGGTGACTTATCTGATACACTGTTTACAGGCTTGATAAATAAACTCACTCCTGACAGCACTACTTTCTCTCAAATTCCAGGGTTACAGATGTGTGGTTTTTATTGCAGATGAACTTTAAGAGGTTATCAGGTTGGTCTCCATTACACGAACACACAGGTGTTTGGTACAGAATCATATCTATGCTAATTCATATTGCAGATTTATTGCTGTCATAATTGCCTGCTTATCATTTTTTTTTTCAGGAAATAATGGCAGTGGATGAAGACGAAGAGAAGAAGCAGGAGTGGCTGGAAGCCATGAACAAAGCTGTGGTGTCTCTGTCATTCCCTCCGTTCACCCCCACACAGCAGCTTATGTATAATGTAGGGTAAGCTCTACTGTTCAACTCATTTCCTACTTACACATCATCACCTGTTGTTTATGACTTGTCCAAAAAAGTGGTCTTATGTAGCAGGTGGACTTTCATGCCAGGTAAGATGAAGAAATAAATTCATGCACATGTAAGGTCTTGTTTGTAATCAATGGCCTTGAAGAGAAACTAGTCTCTCATGAGAGACTAGTTTCTCTTCTTTGGTGTGCAAAGCAGGTACAACTGTATCCAACTGGCGTTGAACAGTTTGTATTTTTCCTTGTTATAAATTGGTTTATAACCCGATTGGAATCACGTGTGTCATTTTTAAAATTCAATAAATCTGCCAGTAATCAATGTTACAATGACCTAAACACTCTCAACAGTACAGAAACAGAATGAGTTTCTCAAAGAGTGGCTTTTGTTTGATAAATACAGTTATGCTATTACTATGTTTCACATAGACATTTTACGAAGTGAGACCACCATGCAGGCACCTACTGCTACCTAGTGGCAAAAGAGAGAACTGATGATGGTTCTTGCAATTGAAAGATTAATTTTCTTTGGGGGGTGGGGGTAATTAGTCAGTTTTACTTGTGGGCTAACAGTCTTCTGTTAATGACTTGATATATTTAAGAGAACAAGCATTTCAAATACTTGAAAACAAATGGATGAACCACTGAGTGAAGTTGGGCAGAGGTACTTTGGTAAGTGTTATGCAGCAAGGCAAGTTAAGTCGGCAATTACACATCAAAGACCAATTAGCTGAGCACATCCTTTAGGCATACCAAGAGTGTACATGTATAGTGAAACCTGTTTCACAGGAAAACCGATGTGTCAAGCTAGAGGATAGGTCTCTGAGCATTTAAATGTCCTGAGGAAGATAACATCAGGGGCCCAGCTGGGCAGTGTCATCTGTTCAGACAAAATGGCTTAACAAGAGAGTCTGGTCTCACCTGACAGGTGGGGTTTGACAGGACATTGTGGTCTGTCTTGACAGGTTGTTTGACAGGACATTGTGGTATCTCCTGACAGGTTGTTTGCAAGACATTGTGGTCTGTCCTGACAGGTAGTATGACAGGACATTGTGGTCTGTCCTGACAGGTTGTTTGACTGGACATTGTGGTCTGTCCTGACAAGTAATTTGGCAGGACAGTGTGGTCTGTCTTGACAGGTGGTTTGACAGGACAGTATATGCACCTCTGTTTCAAGTCAGGTTGCCTGTGCATATCTTTGATACTTCACAGAATAGGTCTGTCAGAGAGAACTGTGTTTAAAATAACTGAATTTGTTAAAAAATACATGGATTAAAGTAATTTAT